>OY856186.1:382674337-382992337 GCA_963693315.1 Diogma glabrata | reverse complement strand
TTAATTCCAGTACATCGTACTGTCCTGCAGTCAAATTCTGTAACTGTGAAGCGGTGAAGCGTTAAAAATTCCATCGTTTCTGTTCATTCAAAAACTTATCACTTCACCGCTTCACAATTACAGAATTTGGCTGCTGATCAGGTTTTCAACAATACTAAAGAGTGATTAGGCTTATGTGGCAAAGCGTCCAGGTAAAAAGGTTTAAACAAATCTTTCCATTTATTGGAATGCCAATACAAAAGCTTAACCCAAGCCACATTGTTCATTGATTTGTCTCATAACTCTTACGTACCAGAAGTAAAATAGTATTTAATCAAAATAATATTTAAGGAACTTCGTTTACTGGACAATGCACCATGTCACCCTCAAGATTTGCAGCTTACAAATGGATAAATTGTACTTCTACTCAAAATTAAAACTTCTTTATTGCAACCATTATACCAGAAGACAATAACTAATGCAACTACTTTCAACAACATGATCCGAATATTGAACTAGCTCTCCGATTTCTGCGAACTCTCAACGAATTTTTAAGTCAATATGAAGATGTTTGCAAGATTTAGCTAAAAAGAAAGCACAATTATTAATTACAGATTTAACGACTAGGAATCGCACCGAACTGAATCAAGTTAAGTTAGGTTTGATTTAGGTCAACATGCTAGTATGTGCATTAGACTGCTTCGTTTCAAAAAAAATTTTTTGTTTCTAAAGTCCTACTTCAAAATTTTGTTAAGAATGGTAAAAAAATAATTCACTGAAAATTTCAGCCCGTAATTCCAATTCTTAGAACTTGCGCAATGCGTTTAAAGTTTTTCCATACAAAATACATGGAGAATTCATGACTTGATGTTTGATTATCTATAGTTCGACAGCACTTCATGCTATGGCGATAGTCAAAGGTGGAATTTGTGGATGAGTTCATGGGCTTCAAAAATGCTATTACTCACTTTTTTGTGACTCTCTTATTTTGACGGAGATGTCTCTCAAAATAATTTGTTCGCCTAAAATAAAGTTTTTAACCAAAGTTCCATAACTGGTTGGACCTACAACTAACATGAACAGAACAATTTTATAGATAATATATTTATTTAGGACATAAACCTATTTTATTGGGTCATGGGTTGAAAGAACTACAACTTTTGACATTTTTAGTAAGTTATTATATACTTATACCTTTAATTCGTTTTCAATTAATTCAAGTGCAATTCTTTTTATAAATTGATTATAAATTTTATACAAAATTTATAATACTTTTTATATAATATTTATAAATTTTAATTATTTAGATAATCTTTTATTCTAAAAAGTATAATTAACAGTTAATAAAAAATGTTTATTGATTTTACAAAATATATTAATTCATTAAATGAAAAAATGTAAAAAAAGTGTAAAGTGTAAAAAAAAATTAATTTAAAAGTACGGTGACAACAAACACAACACAACTAATAAAGGGATTTCAGATTGAGGATTGAACCACGAATACTGCTCCTCAATAATCAACATTAAGAAATTTAAATTAAATGATTTACCAGTATTCACGCTAGTTGTATCAAAACACATTCCTCTGATTCTTTCGGTAAGATTCCACTCAGTAAGGACATCAAAAATAGCGTCAGCTTGATTAAGTGCTGTTGCTTCTTTAAGTAATGGAACTCCTAGAAGTTTGTCGGTTTTTATTCCTAAAACAATTATCGGAAGTCGTTCCCCTTTTTTTGTTTTTAAAAATGAAGGTAGCAATTTTTCATCCCAATGAATTATAAGATATTTTTTTTTTTTTTAATAAAATGTGTAGTAGGCATTACAATATGTGTCACAACAACACATAAACACCTTTTAAGACCAAGGTCCCACAACAACATGCGTTCTAAAGATGTTAATGAACGCAAATCTGTTTTTTTTAATATTTTTTTGTTAAATAATGGATAGCTAAACCATAAATCCTATCACATATAAAATATGACATAGGCCAATATTTCGTGATAGGATAGGGAAAATAAAAATAAAATAAGAGATAAAAAGCAAATTTGTTTTAAAAATTTGCAGGAACAAAACTAAAATTGGTTTGCCAATAGTCCAGCCAATGGCATAATCCTTGATTATGGGACGCAGTATATTTTTCAATGATTAAAGCTCAGATATATAGTTATATGAAGGCTCGTTTCTTCTAGCAAGCTACAGCGTTCCAGCACCAAGGAATATTCATTAGCTAAGATTGAGAGTGCTCCCGTTGACTGAATACAGCTCATCCGCCAGCACCCCTAAGATATCACCTTGGCTAGTGATATCTCACTACTATTGCCAGTGGTATATGATAACTCACATTAACTCATATGCGCCAGCACCCCTAAGATATCACCTTGGCTAGTGATATCTCACTGCTATTGCCAGTGGTATATGATAACTCACATTAACTCATATGCAGGGACTGGAGTACGCGGGGTTGTCACACCCGTGGATCAAAAAATAAAAAAAAAATTAACAAATTAATAAAAACTGATCCCTCCATGCGTTGATCCCTCCAAGATATGGAGCAATATTTAGTTCATTTTTTAGAAGCTCGACAATTTCTTTTCTAAATTTAATACGAGCGTTATTTATTGTTGAATAGCTCAAATTAAAACTATTGATGTCTCATCCAAGACTACGTAGCACAGCAACAATAATATGCATTGCATTTCGGTCACTAGTACGCGTACGATCTAATGTAGAAACAAGGCTAGGTGTCATAATATTAGTTTTTCTGGTGTTGGATATGGGGAAGTCTTCTTCAATATTTGAAGCAGTTTCAAGATAAGAGCTATTTTCTGGAATATCTGTTGACGTAGAACAGCGAGTAAATTTTTGAAAAGCCTGAACTTTAGTGCTCAAGGAGCTTTTTTTAAAAAAAATTTTCTGAAGATCTTTTGGTTTGGATTGTTTGCTCACATCTCTTCCTACATTTTGCACGACTTTCCATTAAAAACAATTGACGATCTTCAGGTAAATATTTTATTCCCACACAACTGCCAATGTCAAATAATTGATCTAGCTTAATTATGAATTTTCTAACTTTTGTATTTTGTTTCGATTTCGGGATTTTTTTAAAATTTTATATTCCTCATAAAACTTTTTTAATTTTTTTATACTATTCTGTGAAGAATTTGTTGGTATTGAAAATTTTTCCCAAACTTTATTTACATCATTTATTACTATGATTGAGCTTTGCCGAATTGTAAATTTTAAAAACCGATGTTTGTACATGAATAAATTTATTACATCACGATAGGTCGGTAGTTTGTGTAAATTTATTTCACTTAATTCAAAACCAACTAAATAGTTGAATATTTTATTCCAAATTTTATCAGTCATAGTTGGGTTTCTTAAATTGGGTATAATAACAAACAAAACTTAAATAGAATAACACAAACACAATTTTATTGCAACAAATTAATAAACATTCACCAGCTAGGTTTAAAAGTAAAGTTATGTTAACGTTTCCCTTTGTTTCCCATTTGTATAATTTTTAAATCACAAGTTGCTCGTAATTGCACAAACGCTATTAAGTAATTGCATGGATTTTATTACATCAAGTTAATAAAAGAGGCGTACTCGCGAAAATAAGAGAGTCACAAAAAAGTGAGTAATAGCATTTTTGAAGCCCATGAACTCATCCACAAATTCCACCTTTGACTATCGCCATAGCATTAAGTGCTGCCGAACTATAGATAATCAAACATAAAATCACGAATTCTTCATGTATTTTGTATGGAAAAACTTCAAACGCATTGCGCAAGTTCTAAGAATTAGAATTACGGGCTGAAATTTTCAGTGAATTATTTTTTTATCATTCTTAACAAAATTTTGAAGTAGGACTTTAGAAAAAAGAATTTTTTTTTGCAACGAAGCAGTCTAATGTGCATGCGTAATTACTTTTTTCTATTTTGCGTTTAAAATAAAGTCATTTCGATACCCAAATGCGTATCGAAATGGCCTTCATTAAGATACGCAAAATTTGGTTTTTCAAGGTTGGTCACATTGGTCATACAAACGTCAGTGAAAGTTAAAACGAATAATTATATAAATAAAATTATTCTTATTAATTAATCTTATTATTAAAAAATAATCTAAATTAGTGTTAAATATTTTAATTAATTAAAATAATTAGTAATAATAACAAAATATCAAATTGACTATATTTTAATAAAATACACATTTTATGAAAGCTAGTTTTGTAACAAAAAAATATATAGAAATATGATGAAACGCAGAGCTTACTATTTTGAATTGAAATTTTTAGAAATTTTCTTTAAAACATTAAAACATAAAAAATATTTTTTAAAAGACAAAAAATTCAAGACAAAAAATGCAAAATAGAAAAAATAGTATAAAAAACTCGTTTCATAAGACGTTTTATCGCACTTATCCTTTAGAAAACTCAATAGATAAACCAATTATCTATCACATTCCATTAGTTTTTTTAATTGTATATATATATATATATATATATATATATATATATATATATATATATATATATATATATATATATATATATATATATATATATATATATATATATATATATATATATATATATATATATATATATATATATATATATATTTCAAAACGTACCGTAATATTTCAGCTGCAGTTTATATTATTTAAAGATATCGGATTATGAAAGTTTTGCATGATAACAGAAAATTCAAATTCTATATTTCTGATGAACTGGTTTTTCATCGACATATTCATTTCTGACAAAATTCTTCCCAAAAATTAATAAAACTGATTAAATAAAAATAGTTTGTGATATCTGATAGTTTTGTTCTTAGACCACTTGTCCGTTATCTCAATTAATTAGTATTATTAATAAACCACTGGTTGCTATTTCAAATTT
The DNA here is from genome assembly GCA_963693315.1 of Diogma glabrata. Taxonomy (NCBI): domain Eukaryota; kingdom Metazoa; phylum Arthropoda; class Insecta; order Diptera; family Cylindrotomidae; genus Diogma; species Diogma glabrata. The sequence goes on along the minus strand of OY856186.1, from coordinate 382,987,458 downwards.
TAAATTTTTATTTATTATTCAACATTAATGATTGTAATTTTGTGTTATAACAAATCGATAGATCGATTTTAGTTTAAGAAAACTGACTAGGTAAATTAATTAGTTTATATCTAATTTTAGAATGATTTTTAAATAAATAAATTTATTGGACAACAAATTTGGTTGAACCGAAATTGCACCAAGTGGTGGGATACTTAAAACTCCGATTTCTGATGTGAATGAAACTTGATAAATACACATATCCCCCGTTTTACACGGTAGATACGTTCCTGATAAAAACGTGTTAATCGAAAATTTAAATTTTGTATGGAAAACCGTGTTAAACGAAAAACGTGGGTTTTCGGTCATTTCTTGGGCGACATACAGATTCGGTAAAACATAAAAGTACCAGTTTAATCACATAAGATATCGACATAACAGTTAAATTGATTTTCAAAAAGAAACATGTAACATAACCAATAAGAAATTCACAGAAAAATAAATAGTATATTAAGAAACTAGTTTCATAATCGACGGTTTTATCGCACGCAATCTGTTTAGAAAACTCCCCGCTGCGCGGGTCGTTTTCTAAACAGATTGCGTGCGATAAAACCGTCGATTATGAAACTAGTTTCTTAATATACTATTTATTTTTCTGTGAATTTCTTATTGGTTATGTTACATGTTTCTTTTTGAAAATCAATTTAACTGTTATGTCGATATCTTATGTGATTAAACTGGTACTTTTATGTTTTACCGAATCTGTATGTCGCCCAAGAAATGACCGAAAACCCACGTTTTTCGTTTAACACGGTTTTCCATACAAAATTTAAATTTTCGATTAACACGTTTTTATCAGGAACGTATCTACCGTGTAAAACGGGGGATATGTGTATTTATCAAGTTTCATTCACATCAGAAATCGGAGTTTTAAGTATCCCACCACTTGGTGCAATTTCGGTTCAACCAAATTTGTTGTCCAATAAATTTATTTATTTAAAAATCATTCTAAAATTAGATATAAACTAATTAATTTACCTAGTCAGTTTTCTTAAACTAAAATCGATCTAGCGATTTGTTATAACACAAAATTACAATCATTAATGTTGAATAATAAATAAAAATTTAAAATTTGAAATAGCAACCAGTGGTTTATTAATAATACTAATTAATTGAGATAACGGACAAGTGGTCTAAGAACAAAACTATCAGATATCACAAACTATTTTTATTTAATCAGTTTTATTAATTTTTGGGAAGAATTTTGTCAGAAATGAATATGTCGATGAAAAACCAGTTCATCAGAAATATAGAATTTGAATTTTCTGTTATCATGCAAAACTTTCATAATCCGATATCTTTAAATAATATAAACTGCAGCTGAAATATTACGGTACGTTTTGAAATATATATATATATATATATATATATATATATATATATATATATATATATATATATATATATATATATATATATATATATATATATATATATATATATATATATATATATATATATATATATATATATATATATATATACAATTAAAAAAACTAATGGAATGTGATAGATAATTGGTTTATCACATTGCAGTAATTTCTAACATGAATACATATTTTATATTTTTAAGCAGCGAACATTAATTTAAATTGGAATACAATTTGTATTCCAATCGAAAATGTCAAATTACCGTATTAAATCGTTTTAATAAGTTAGTATGAATCCATAGACAAGAAAATAAAAAGTAAAAAACTAAACGAATAATTACATATATTTATAGTGTATTCTTTTCGGCTGTACCGAACAAATTTCAGTACAGTTCCAACACCGAATTATTTTTTTTGTATTGAAATTCATTCCAAAAGAATACAAAATTCGATAATTCGGTGTTGGAACTTGTTCGGTACAGCCGAAAAGAATACACTATTATTTAAACCAATACATATTTCTCAGTAGTACTACTGTCCCGAACGACGTAGTCTAACCTAAATTAAATAAAAAAGGATACAAATTGCAAATGCGTCATTAGAATGTAACGATCGTTAATGTATTCAATTTTTACAGCAAAGTTCAGTTTACTTACACAGCACAAGTGAAAGATCCTGGGAATTTATGTTGTTTAATTTATTAAAAACTACTCCTCAGTAGATTAAAAATATACTTCACTGCGTATCAATCACTAATCAATGGATTAGTATTGTGAAGTTTGGGGCGGCGCATCTGTTTCCATCCTGGTTTTATTGGACTCTGTTCAAAAGTGTGCTATACGAATTGTGGGTGATCGAAATTAAACATTAAATCTTGATTCCATACAACGAAATGGCACTGTCACTGCTATCGTTCATTTGTATAAATATTAGCACCAGCAGTGCTCCGATGAAATCGGATCCATAATGCTTCAACCATATTATTGGCCCCATTTTACTCGTCTATCGGTTTGTGGAAATAGTCAAACTGTCGAGATATCCCACTTTTATATAGTGACAGAAGGTAGAGTGGTTTTGTCGGTACAGTATACAAATGGGATGCTTTTCCGAACCAATAGTCTCGAAAACCTTCAATCCACAAAGGTTTTAAAAAATCTCTCCAGCACCTCAGAAGGCATGCTGTTGTGGGTTCTAGGGTTTAAAGGTGTTGTTGTGACACATATTGTAATTATTCCTATTATACAACACGTTTTATTTAAAAAAAATTACAACCTACTAATTACTATTAATCATTATATTAAAATAACCACAAAAACATAATCATACTACAACATAATGATTATTGTAACTTTTTGGAAATTTTATATAATATAACTTTATTGCATTCTAATAATGAACTTTATATCATGATTCCTACAATTGTATGTTATTGTCAGAATATTATTAAGTAGGCGATATTCATTTCCTGAAAATATGATAATATCAACAAAAAAGAAATATTAATGATAAATTTAACTTAACTGTATATCGTTAAACTAATGTGTCTACAATCTAATTTGCCACCCTTTCTCGCTAGTTTCGGCTCAATAATTTTGTTCCTATAAAAAATATATAGACATTTATTGTGTTAATTATGTCCCCTCTGCGACGAAGACGTATCTAACCATTTCATCAGTTTTGAATTTTTGAATTTTTTTGGACACAATACTCCTAAAAATACTGCATACTTATAAAAATGATGAGTAATGAATAATAACACTGTATATTTGAGACAAAGAGATTGTAATTTTAAAATTCACTGATTCGTAAATTTTTATAGTCGGTGACACTAGTTCAACTTTTGCTAATATTCCGAAAAACATAAAACAGGTTTCTGAAATTTGCTAAGAAACTTTTAAATTATTTTTATACATTTGTTTTTTTATCAAGTATTTTAGTCAACAAGCATATAATAAGGACAGTTATTTACGGGAATGAAATTTATCCACGACTGCTATAGAATATATGCGTAAAAAATGTATGTCTGTCTGCCGGCCGGCCTTCCGTCATTACCTATGAAATCTAGAAAACCGATAGAGGGATTTAAAAAATTTTTTGTTCTAAAAATAGGTATACTCAATGGGCAGGTCCGAAAATATGATAGGCCACAATTTCTCACTTTAAAACATAAAAATTGATACCTACATGATGTACATCAAGTACCATGTATTAGTCCACAATGTCCTGTAATAATTAATCGGATTGGTTTCGTAATGTCAAAAAGGTTTCTTTTTATTGAAAGGCCTTGAGACTTACAGTTCAAGTAACACTGCGAGTTACACTTACACTGTTAATAAAGTTAATTAGCTCAAATGGAGCAACGTCTTGTGGTAGTAGATGTGTTAGTCTTCTGCAATCTACGACCAAGTTGGTTGTATCTATGTCAAGAGAGTTCAGGACAGTTGCAGATAACGTGTTCCATCGTTTCCGTAGCCGAGTAGCAGAATCTATAACTGTCGGATAGTAGGAGACTTTTTGTAGAATTTGGCAGCATTCACAGGCAAGTTTTAAGGCGGCTAGATTTAAGTGCCAACAGTGCTGCTTGGCTGTCAGTGATAATATTGTAACGACTCTTCGTTGGTTCTTTTCGATTATTGAGCAAATACTACAGTAAAAAGACAGATCTTTAGTTAACAAAATCTCAAACTTTATTTATCAACCAGTTACAGCAACTTCCGATTTTAATTACAATAAAATCCAGGGTATGCAATGTATGCAGTTTATTACATTGTCCTCCATTTAGTTTTGTTCGCCCCGAACAATATCAGCTATCGCATTGGTACTGTTGCCTTGGTACGGTGCTAACCTTTGCAGATGTATCACTTTCATCTTGGTACGGGGTCCCATTTGGATGCGGTAGATAACATCATTAATTCGTTTGATTATTTTATATGGACCTTCCCAATCTGGCTGCAGCTTGGGTGATCTTCCCTTAGTTCTCCTGGGGTTGTATAGTCATACCAATTCTCCTTCTTTAAAACCGCCACTATTTGCATTTATGTCGAACCTGGTTTTCATTTTGTCACTGGCAATCTTAATGTGGTCTCGAACCTGTTGATGGATTTTATTCATCTTCTCCCTTAGTTGTCCCACATAGTCTGTTTTCGTAGATACCAGACCTCCCGGGATGCCGAACTCGATGTCACTAGGAAGATGTAGTTCTCTTCCGAACATGACATTCGCTGGCGTTTCACATGTCGTATCGTGCACTGCGCTACGATAGGCCATCAAGAATAACTGAAGATTCTTATCCCAATTTCTTTGGTTGGCTGCCACTACCTTCGACAGATGTTCTTCCATGGTACGGTTGAATCGTTCTACCATGCCATCCGACTGCGGGTTCATAGGTGTAGTTCGTGTTTTTCTAATGTCGAGTGCTCTGCACAGCTCTTCCATCAGTTGAGTTTCGAAATTCCTTCCCTGGTCGGTATGCAACTCGAGCGGTGTTCCATATCTGCAAACCCATTCATTGACTAATGTTTCCGCGACCGTAACTGCTTCCTGGTTCGGTATTGCATAAGCTTCCGGCCATTTTGTAAAGTAATCAATGAACACCATGATGTATTTGTTACCTTTTGTAGTTTCCGGAAATGGCCCCGCGATGTCTATGGCAATTCTCTCCATTGGGGCGCCCACATTGTACTGTTGCATCTCTCCTCGAGTTCTAGTCTTTGGTCCTTTGCTCGCCGCGCAAGTATCACATCGCCGACACCATTGCTCTACGTCGGTTCGATACCTTACCCAATAAAACCTCTCCCTTACTTTTTCTAGGGTTTTATTGACTCCCAGGTGTCCTCCAGAAATGCTTCCATGCAGCCTTCACAGTACCTCTTCTACTCGACTTGATGGCAACACCAGCTGTTCCAACACTTTCTTTCCATCAGCGGACTCGCATTTTCTTTTTAGTATCCCGTTGTCCATAAATAGTGAGTCCCATTGCGCCCAGTAGCATTTCACCTCCGTACTTAAAGGTGCTACCTCTTTCCACTCCGGTCGCCTTCCTTCGGTTTTCCATTTCCATATGGGAGCCATAGCTGGATCTTCTAGCTGTTCTCTTTTAAATGCCTCGGTACACCAATCGTCAGGAGTTTGGAACTTAATTTGATTCACTTTCATTGCCTCCTTTCTCTCAGTCCTGCTACATGACTTGCGCTCCTCAATACAAGGTTTTCTTGAAAGATCATCAGCGTTACAATGTATCCTTCCCTTCCGGTGTACAACGCGGAAATCCCTTTCCTTTTTGACATCCACTTGCTTGTTTGAGAGGTTCATCATCTGGACTGGAACTACTCCTTCTTTTGCTGCTACTAGTGCTTTGCATTCCCGTCTAATGTGACCTAACTAAAGAACTTGCACCAACTTTAACTAAAATATTCTACCAATCCTATAAATCTGGTATATTTCCATCGTGCTGGAAGTTGGCAAATGTCCAGCCCGTCCCCAAAAAGGGACCAAAATCCGATATCTCAAATTATAGGCCAATAGCTTTACTATCGGTCCTATCCAAAGTCTATGAGCATTATATTAATACACATATTTCAAAATTTCTGGAAGAAAATCATTTGATATCCGACAGCCAATACGGTTTTCGAAACAAAAGATCAACTACCGATCTATTAAACTATGTAGCGCATTGTTGGAACAGCATACTTGATAAAGGTGGTGAAACATACGTTATCGCTTTAGACATCTCCAAGGCATTCGATCGAGTCAGGCATGCCAACTTAATCAACAAGCTCGTTGCGTACGGTTTTCATCCCAATGTTGTGAAGCTGATTCAAAATTTTCTGTCCAACCGATACATTTCGGTAACCTTAGACGGATTTTCTTCTGAGTCTAAACTAATTAACGCTGGTGTACCCCAAGGCTCAGTATTGTCCCCAACCCTATTTTTGATTTATATCAACGAATTGTTGAAAATCACCAGTAATCCAATAAATAGTTTTGCAGATGATAGTACTCTGCACAAGTCGTTCGAGCCCCTTCCTTCAAAAGGTAAAATGCACGAACGAATTAATCCTGCCCGGAGAGACGCTGCCATAAACTTAAACAAAGACCTGAATAAAGTCGCCGACTGGGGTGACCAAAACCTTGTCAATTTCAACTCCACCAAAACACAGCTGTTGATTGTTTCCAGATTAAAGACCGAGTTCCCCAAAGATATTTTATTTAGTATGTGTGATGAACCAATAGGTGAATGTAAAAGCATTCGTTTATTGGGTGTCACAGTTTCAAATGACCTACTCTGGAACGATCATGTAATGGCGATGGCAAAAAGCGCGTCTAAAAAACTCGGCCTCCTAAATAGATGCAAAAAATTTATTACTCCATACCAATTGCTCCATGTTTATAAGTCCTATATTCGTCCCTGTATGGAGTACTGCTGTCAAGTTTGGGGTGCTGCCTCTGTTTCCATCTTGGCCCTCTTGGACTCTGTTCAAAAGCGAGCTATACGAATTGTGGGTGATCGAACTTTGACATCAAAACTTGATTCCCTACAACATCGTCGCACTGTTGCTGACCTCGTTGTTTTAACAAATATCGTCATCAGCAGTGCTCAGATGAAATCAGCGGCATCATGCCTCAAACTTATTTTTACCCCCGTTCCACTCGGCAATCGGCTGCCGCAACCAGTGAAACGGTAAACATCCCGCGCTGTCATACTGGCAGATCGCAGAGAGACTTCTTTGTCCGAACTGCGTACAAATGGAATAGTTTGCCGGAACACTTAGTCTCAGGTGGCTTCAACCCACAGATGTTTAAAAAAAGCGTTAATCTACACCTTAGAACGCCAGTTGGTGTGGGACCCAGGTCTAGACCTAGGTCTTAAAAGGTATTTATGTGTTGTTGTGACACATATTCTAAACCCTATTACACAACACATTTTATTAAAAAAAAAAAAAAAAACTGCCCACAATTCCAGCATCTTACTCTGCTAGATCTTCTTCGTTGATTTTGTTCAGGCACTCAGATCAGGCACTCAGCAACTTCCGATTTTAATTACAATGTACGACAAACTTCACCGCTTTTCCACAATTTGAATCAATAATATTCGGAATCGTAAAATCTGTATTTACTATTCCACTAAGTTCAAATTCTTTTACTATTAGTACCCAGGCTCAAGTACCACCGATTATTCCTTAAACTTGCGAATATTTGTAAAACACTTTCAATTGCAAAAGTAAAACTGACTATCTGATATTTTTGTTTGCTTATTTATATCGAAAAATAAATAAATCGAAACTTCTATAATCCACTAGAAATCAATATTACGTAGTCCGTACATCTTGAATAGGCCACACCTATTTTCATTCATACTTGCATAGATGTAAACATTTGTATTAGCGAACTCAAATTTAATTTATGCAAAATGTATTAGGTAACTCCTTTTTTTTAATTCATGAATGTGGAAAACATTACGCAGAATGTATTGGTTATTTATGAGTAAATTAACCCATTCTGGACGAAGTTTATTACAATATATATTTCAATATTTTTGTATTTTCTTTCAGCACATAGAAGAGCGAAACTGTGGCAGTATGTAGTTTTCTATACGATCTCTGGTCAATATTTTGACATCAAATTGTCTAAGTTTATTGTTTTGGGCATACAATCCGAAATATGATACAAATGCAGTTCAGTTTGAAATTCAGCAAGTATTTTAAAGTGTCCGGTTAGATTACCTGACATAAACCCTTCTGTGGGCTGCAGTTTAGGAACGCTCAACACCGCTTCAGATTTGACATGCACTGGAGAAAGTTTTAGAAGAATCTCCATTGCTGACGTTGGGGTGGTTTTGAAAGTACCTGTGGCACTAAAGTACCCATACCTTTGTATTTTTGTAAACATATTTTGAGCAGTTATTTTGCGCGTATGGGCTGCATATGTTAGAATTGGTTTTATAATGGTTTGGTGCCGAATTCGCATTATGGATAACAAATTATCATTTTTGGACTAACACCACATGTTTTCCAAAACAGGTTTCTGAATGGGAAGAAGACTTTGTTTGTCTTGTCGGAGATATATTTGAGGTGTGAGTTCCAGTTAAATTTGCATTCCAGGATCACGTCTAAATATCCAACCGCTTTTGATGTTTGTATTGGATCACCATTAACAGGAGACATGAAATTACAATTTCTCCTGTTTGTGAAAACGACATTGCTTGTTTTTTGGGGGTCGATCGACAGTCCCAATTTGTTGCACCACTTTGATACAAGAGGTCTGGGTTCGAGCAGTGACAATGCAGTCATGTTTTCCTCTAACCATGACTGCTAAGTTGTCGGCATAGCCTCTAATTTTAAAGCCAGAATCATTTAGCTTAGGTAGGAGATCCTCAACTATCATTAGCCAAAATCCCTGGAGAGAGCACGCCCACTTGCGAACAACCTCTAGATGCAGTAACAGTAACTGAATAATCACCTAGTGTAGCCGTTATCTTCTGACTCTGTAGTATATTGATAATCCCCGCAATGATATGCGTGTTATTTTTCTTTGTCGCCATTTCCATGATAGCATTGAAGTGGACATTGTCAAAGGTTCCTTGTATGTCCATAAATGTACTTACAAGTGCCTCGGTGTAGTTTAGGGTGCTTTCAGTTTCTTTCACCATTTTGTGCAACGCCGTTTCAGTAGATTTCCCGGGCTGATAGGCGTTTTGGCTAGAGTTGAGAGGGTTTTGTTTAAGACATACATGACCCCATTGAAATCACAAAAGTAGCAGACGGCTACAAATTTTCCCGTATCGGTTCCGATTAACCTTATTAACCGCTATCTAACAAAAATAAATAAATTAAATTAAATTAAATCGTTAAAAATCAGCTCGCATGTATAAAAACAACATGATTCAAAAATTTTGTTTATATCATATCGAACATGAATAATTTAAAAAAATATTACAAAAAAGAATCCAATTCAAAAAATATTTGTATATAATTTAGATGAAGAGCTCAATTTTAAAATCAATTACAAGGTCATTTACTATTTACTATCCACAGTCCACACAATCATAAAAAACAACGAAAACGAAATCGCTTATCAATTACTAAATTTAGCTTGACTAAATGTTTACAATTTAGCAAAATAAACGTAAACTGACATTTTATCTTTTATCAATAGATGTAATCCAAAATAAATTCATTTAGTAAAAAAATAGGTAGTATGTTAAGGTTGCTGTTATGTTTATACGAACAGCATCGAATCGAAAATTACGTCGAAATATTTTAGTCTAGTCGAAGTTATGACAAAGATAATGTGATTCATAAACTGTATAATGAATCTGTGCATAGTTTTGATAAAGACTAATGCAAATATCGCGGGGACAAAGAAAACTTAAAAATAGATTAATTATATAGAGTTTTCAACGCCGTTAATTCTTTATTTTAAAGTTGTGAAAATAATAAGTGCTAGGCCTGATAAAGTAGTGATTAAAATAAATATTACTAAGAAAATCGGTGACGTCTTCGGATCATTCTCAAAAATATTATTCGAAACAAAAATGAATTAAAAATGCTTCCCGTGATACACCAGTAAAAGAAATATCTATATATGTAGGTTACCCGAACACAGGTGGAAAAAAGAACGACACAAGTTTTCCAAAACATTAGCATTATTAACAAATAATATTAATCCTTGGCGATTTTCGGGTTACCTAAACACACATCAGTTAAAATGAACAGCCAGATGTACATACATTACCGACAAACCAATTAATCCTTCTACTAAAATTTTTGTATTTTGTAAAACCTCTTTTAAAATTTTTAGAGTTTAAAACAGACACTGTGTGATAGAGCTGACAAGAAAAATAAATGGAGAGCTTATAAGAAAAACGTTGCAAAAAAAAGAGGTTAACGAAATCTCGACAGTTCGTAAATAGCTGTAGGATCTTCTTCAATAATACATTTACCTACAGCAAAATAAAAAAAAAATTGCTACGAAGCTGCTAGCAAACAATTAGCAGAAAATCTATGCATACCATGACATGAAGTTTTGGTATAGTTGCAGCATCATGTAATTCGAGATATCAACATCTATGAGGACGACCAAATTGCATTGAATGATTGAAATCGTTATATACAGTAGCAACGACGTCAAAAGTGACCAACAACGTTACTCATTTTTGAAAGTCTGTACTCGATATACAATTTTGAAACGACACAGGTCTAAGCCCTAAGGAAATTCGGGTATATGTTGTAGTCGCTTCAACTGGTTTGGTTGATTTAGACATGTATTGAGATTCATAAAAACGATATGGATCGTTCTCGTATAAAGTGGGTTAAGCGACAATAACATTCGCAGAAGAAAAGCAGTTTGATATATTTGGCAAATCAGAGAAAAAATCAGCAGACATTTTTTTGTTCTGCTTTGGAACGTTTTTTTCTTTTATCTTTTTGGGGAATGATATATTAATATTATTTGAAAATAAGGGTTTTCTCTCATAACATGAACATATATCTATATTTTAGGAAAATGGTGATGGTGTGTTGGTAGCTGTTCTTCGGGTATCGAAGGTCCGCGGGCTGGAAGCTGGTTGATGTATGCTCCATTTGCTAGCGATAACAAAATTCTTAGTTGGTTTCTGGCGCAGGGTGTTTATCACCATTGGTTTATCAATTTGCAAAGCATCAGTAAAAAGAATTAATCTTAACTTGATGAGTTTAAGCTTATACTGTAGAGCAATCTTATTGATGTACTAGAAACTCTTGTGCAAATCCTTGTCTTCCTTCTGAAGCTGTTGAAAATCTAGATGATCTAGCTTTCAAGGCGTATTGTCAGGATAGGTCTGAGAACAGATGGCAGACGTATATAGGAATAACTTCAGGGATATTATTAGGAAGTAGAAAATTAATCATAAGACTAGTGTGTTCGATTATGTCCTTTTTCCGAAGCAGTTGTGGGATAGGCTACATAGAAAAGGCTAGGGTCTCATTTTAATATGATTCAACAAACTTAAGCGGATATAAACTGAATATGTTGACTACATTCACTATACTGCTAACAGTATTCCGGTTATAAAAGATTCTTTACGCCAGAATTACATACAAGATTTTTTGTTCGACTAAGATTCTGTATTATTTGCATAAATAAAAATACATATATTTACACAAAATAGTAAAATATTTTTTGAGAAAATTGATTAAAATTCCTATAGCAACCAAATTCTTTTAAATTTCTATATTAAATATGATGAAATTTAATAAATGATAAATGATGATGAAATTTCAACGTCAAATAGCATCGCTTCACATACAAGAGAAATGGAGTTTTACTCTCACAAAAGTTCATCATATTCGAATTTCAAAATATTTGCTTTTTTTTGCTTTATTTGAATTGCATAATTCAAATTACTTTTTCCTTAGTTACTTGAGTTTAATTACTAAAACTATTAATTGATCGACGAAAAGGTTATCGAGGTTTATAACGATAAATTAATTATTTACTCACATATTCTCCTACTATTTCCCTGAATTTGCATTATATATAAAACTAGTTAATGAATAGTGATGGAAAAGTTTTTAGTTAATATAAAAATGTGTATATGTATTTTAAAAAAATTTAAAAAAAAAAATGGAAAAATGATGATTAAAATGGAAAAAAATGGAAGGAACCAAAAAAATGGAATAAATGTGGGAGCGGGAGCCCTGCCTTGTGGAACTTCTCTCCTTGTCTTAGCACTCCCATTTTGAACATGCATTTACGGAACTCAATGTATTTTTGGCAACCGCCGCTTCACATAAACCTGACAAATTAGTATTAAAGATATCATCAAGTAGTGCACCGTGCGACACTGTGTCGATTGCTTTTTTTTTTTTTTATAGTTCGAGTTAATCACTTAGGTTATAAACCTCTAATGCTTTATGCACGTGTTAACGATAGGAAAGGAAAGTTGAAGGTTGGTAATTAAGGACTTGGAATAGGACTGAAGCGATAGTGTTGGTGTATTGGGCATATAAAAGCTTGGGGATTGTATGAAACGGGGAAAACAGTTTTTGGTAATCGATTCCACCAGTAAACGGATCGTGAAAGGAAGGAGTTATTATAGCTGGACGTTCTCACATATGATACCTCCCTCCAAGGTATCTTTATGGGAATGCAATGATTGTCTTGAGGCTCGTGAATATCTACGTAATGGAGGTATTAAGTTATTAATTTCCTTAGAGCAGTTACCATAGTAATACCTGTAAAACAGTGTAAGAGCTCCAACCACTCTTCTATGATGCAGCGAATCCAAACTCGATGTTAATATTGGATCATCAATTAATTTTAAAGCACGCCTCTGAGCTCTATCGACAAAATCTAAAGAGGTTTCTGGTGCTGCAGCCCATAAATGGAAGTCGAACTCGAGGAACGGTCGTATATATGCTTTATAGATCGTAGTAATTTCCGATGGAGAGAAAAAGCTTTTACAGCGCCGTAGGAAGCCAAGACGTTGGGATCCCAATTTTGCCACGGAAAGAATATGATCATGCCATTTCAGTTTGTGATTGATATTAGTACCTAATAATTTAAGTGTAGGTGAGTTTAATAATGGTTGCCTGGAAAATGTTACATTGCCGATATATAGTGAGGTTTTGTGGGACAAAACGCACGACTTCGTCTTCATAGAATTTAACATTACAAGATTCCGTTTACCCCAGTCCAGGATCAATTCAAGATCTAAATCCAAGGATTCAACCATTTTTCCACGTTGGCAATTAGAAGATAAACTAGATGGCTGTTTTTTAAAAGAATAGGAGTGGAAGATAGTACTGTCGTCTGCAAAGCTATATATTGGATTTGTGGTGATAGATAATAAATCGTTAATAAAGATCAGAAAAAGGGTTGGTGATAGGACCGAACCCTGAGGAACACCGGCTTGAATTGGGAATTCAGACGACATAGCACCATCCAGCACTACATCCAGCACCATCCAGCACTACATAGATCTCTGGGATAAAAAATCTTCCAGCCAACATATCAAGGTCTAACAGACTCCAAATGACATTAATTTGTTGTTAAGGGCCCGATGCCAAACTCTGTCAAACGCTTTTGATATGTCCAGAGAAATGATATGAGACTCACCAAAGTCCTGAATTGCTTTACTCCATTTCTCCGTGAGGACTGACATGATGTCACCAGTAGACCGTGTTCTACGAAAGCCATATTGGCGGTCATGGAGAAGATTGTTGTTTTCAAGATATGCCATTAGTTTGTAATTAATAATTTCTTCCATGACTTTAGCAAGTATCGAGGTTATTGCAATGGGACGATAGTTTGATGGGTCAGGCTTATTGCCCTTTTTCGGGACTGGTTGAACATTAGTCAGTTTCCACATTGATGGATAAAGACCAGAGCTTAGAGATAAATGAAAGAGACTAATTAGTGGATACACCAGGGTATCAGCGCAACGTTTTAGTACAATAGGTGGTATACCGTCCGGACCAGCAGATTTGTTAAGATCCAGATTAAGCAGTGTTGACCGCACAATTCTTGGACGAAAGTAAATTTTGTTCATTGATGAGATTGGACAGGTGAAATGATCGGTGGATTTATACCAGTATCATCAACGACAGAGTTTGCAGCAAGTAGATCTGCCTTCGCTATGGTTTCGATTACAGGGTTGCCATGCTTATCAATCAATGGTGGAATAGAAGATTTGTTAAAGTTGTTGCCAACCTCTCGGATAAAATTCCAGTATGACCGGCTGCCTTTAGTTGCACGTAAAATTTTTCGCTTAGCATTGGAGTTGAAGAGAAATTTAGCTTTTTTAAATATAGTATGACAGTTATTTCTAGCCCTGATATAAAGAGATCTACTACTGGGGGATTTATCGCTCTGGTATTTGTCAAACGCTAACATTTTGTTAATTTTAGCTATATAACATTCGTCAGAAAACCAGGATTTGGATTTATTTCTACTTTTCACAATACTGGTTGGTATAAAAATGTTCATTCCCAGTAAAATAACGAATGTGATCAATGCAGTAGTTTGGTTAACATTTTTACCCTGCAAAAATAGCCGCCAGTCGATTTCATTGTAGAATTTATTGAGGTTTTGCCAATTACATCTATTTTAATGCCAGAGGAAGAGACAATTTTGGACTTGAAGCTTGAGAACTTATTTCAAAACAGACCGAAACTACACAATGATCTGATCTGCCAAGAGGAGCATCAACTGAGCAGGTATATTTAGCAGAATGAGTTGTCATGAAAAGATCAAGTAGGTTAGAAGAATGGCTTGCAATATTTGGAATATGGGTGGGTCTATCTACCAAGGTTGGCATGATATATATCAATGATATATATCATTGATATATATCACGATATTTATTTCCTGATATATATCATGATATTTATAAAAGAATTAATGCTTAACTGTTCCTATCTTAAAGTTGGATAAACTGTTAACAGTGGTAACACTCTGCGCACAAAATTCTCCGAATTCCTTTCGGGTTATTTTACAAACAAAATCGAATGAATGTTTAGTTCAATATTTCTTCAGTAGATTGGGCATTAATTGTCGATTTAAAATTTGAATGGGCGTTGAGTTGAGTTGTTAATATTATATCGTTGGTTTGTTGTAATAAAATGCCAAACGGGACCGGGTTATGTCGCTTTGAGTAAACGGCAGATTGGAGGACCTATTTTGAACAAAGTTTATTCCGAAACAATGATTGAATGTTAAAATAAATATGATGGAGAAATTATATTCTTTGGATGGAATGGAGTAACATACTGTTACGATTCAGAAAAATCTAGACGATTACGGTCACTTCCAGGAAAATAAAATCAACAAAACACAACAAACAAATTAATGAAATGAATATTGTTGTCTCTTCTTAGAAATAGGGTCAACATAAACGATTTTATGAATCAAATCAACATAACGTAAAATAATCGAATATTCTAATATTTTCTCAAGGTTTCTGGAAAGTGATGTCGAATTATCTAGAAGTATTGCAGAAGGTATATAAGGAAAATACCTTTTGTAGTTTTTAATTAGTTTTATTTTAGATCTGCGACAGTAAAGTGAAATTAAATGTAGAATTAGTTTTATTTTAAACCTGCGATAGTTAGTGAAGTTATTATAAAAGTGATATTTAAAATTAGTTTTTGTAAATAAAGTTATAAGTGTTATTAAATCGAAATATTTTGTGTATTATTTTGAACGTTGTGAATTGGAAATTTCTACAATAAACCGTTGGAATTTCGAAGCTGTTGGAAGAATATTCTAGTTAGGAATATTGTTTGCTGCATTGTTTTCCTGTTGTTGTGGAACAATTAAGGTGTTGAATACTTAATAAAATCTGGTGTGTTTGCTTACTAATCAGTGATCGAACTCAGAAAGAGATTGGGAATTGCGTTTATCGAATTGTGAGTTAGGCCAATTCGAAGTAAGGTGTGAAAAACGTAACATTGGTGACAGCGGCGGGATTAGTTAGCTATTAATAATGGTTTTATTAGGTGATTTGAAGGTTCTTGAGTTAAAAAAAGAACTAGAACAACGTGGATTGTCAACAAGTGGAAACAAAACTGAATTAATGCTACGGCTTCGACAAGGTATGGAAGCCAATGGAACGGAAGTGGAAAGTTACCAGTTTGGGGTAGTTACAACAAATACTGATTCAACTGTAGCTGATGAAGACAAAAGTTTTGTTGCGGAAACAACAACTTCATTGCCATCCGTAAATTTCGATTTTACGCAGTTAATGGCAATGATACAACAAATGAATTTAAATATAAGCCAGACAAAACAAGAAATTAATGCCAATATGAATCAGATGAATGCTAATATGGTTACCAACAAGGAAGAAATCAGTAGCAACATCAATCAACAGCTGGAAATAGTCAACAATAACATGGCTACAACCAAGGAAGAGATCAGTTTGAACGTCAAGCAAATAATGGACGAGAAACTTCTCGAAATATCTACTACGTTACGGGAGGAAGTAGGCAGAGTTCATCAAGAGGTGAAAGAGCTAGAGCAGAAAGTACTTGATGAAAACAAAAAGGTACTTGCAAAAGTAGATGATTTCGAGAAACGGTTGCAAGATGTTGAAACGAATAAAGTCACTTCACATGTGGTACAACAAATAGCAAATATTAAACTAAAGCCACCATCGTATGACGGTACCACATCTTTCGGCATCTTCAAGTTCCAGTTCGAGACCGCAGCTGATCAAAATGTTTGGAACGCTGAAAATCGTCTTGCTGCATTGATAGTTGCGCTTAAAGGTGAAGCAGCTGAAACATTACAGGCAGTACCAGAAAACGATCGCAAAAGTTATGCTGAAGTGATGAATGCGTTGGAACGAAAATATGGCAGCGACCACAAAAAGGAGCTATACCGGATCGAGTTAAAGGGTCGCTTACAACGGAATGGAGAAAGCCTTCAGGACTATTCTTCGGAAGTAGAACGGCTTGTACATTTGGCACACTCGAATACTCCTCCGTATTTTATGGAGAAAATGAAGATTGAGGCTTTTACAGATGGTATCCGAGATCCAGAAATTAGGATCAAACTAATGACTACACCTAAGGCGACTTTCCATGAAACTGTCGCATACGCAATGCAATATGAGATGGTACAGAGGATATGTATGCCATCTGGTGGATGCAGAAAAAGGAATGTAGAGGGGAACATCAAAGGAGAAGTATTGGCACACAGAAGTGGAAGCGACATCAGATGCTGGGTATGTGACGAAGAGGGTCACATGGCACGGGAGTGCAGGAAAAGTAAAGAAGCAGATAGATCGTCGTTTTCTGCGAAGAATATGGGAGTCGAAAACAAGCAGCACGGAGGGTTCAGGAGCAGCAGTAGGAAAATCTTGTGTTGGATATGTAGAAAATCGGGCCATATCTCACAGGACTGCTGGAACAGGAAGCGTGATAGATCTTCGACTCCTATTCAACGAAAGTCTGTTGAAGGTGCAACTGTAAAGCCAAAAAGTGAGGAGAATGCAGCCTACATTCCAATTTCAAGAATTGCGGTAAATGGTAAAAGCTTGGGTATCAACGGACAACTTGAAGGTAAAGGTTGCTTCATGACACTGAGGTTGAGGTTCAGCTCGAACATTCGTTCGCAAAGGTTTAATTGACGGTGTTTTGGAACCATCAGATGGATTGAAACTCCGAACAGTAACTGGAGAATGCGCTGAAATAGAAGGTAAAAGAATCGCTGAAATAAAATTGGGAAACAACTGCTATCAACAAGAGGTGCTAGTGGCAGACATTATGGATGAAGTCATTTTAGGGATGGACTTCATGAAGGCGAAGGGATTAGTCTTCGATTTTGGATGTGGGATCCTAAAGGTTAATAATGTTCAGATGCCACTACTTGTGAATAAGGCAGAGTCAACAGCTATTGGCAGCGATGAGACACTATACAGTGCAGATGAAAATCAGGAACCATCATCCAAACAGATGACGGAAAGAAACGTCAACCGACGCAAAAGTTTGAACAAACGCCGAAAGTTAAAAACGAAACAAGATCAGGTCCAGTACGAAGTGAGCAATGTAAATGAAGTGGTTCAAATAGCTTCAAATGGAGACGAATCGCAGCTGAAAATGAGAATGGTTCATGGACATGGCAGTGTGAAACACTCAAAGGGAAGAGATAAGGAGCACTTAAGAGATAATGAGAATCCATACTCATCACGGTGCGCTGACATAGAACAAAGTAATGGCCAAGGACTTAGAAAGGGACCGGAAGTAATTCTAAACCGCCTGGGAAATAGAAAAAGAAAAAAAAATGTTTGGATTCAACAATTGGACGAGAGATCTAGATCCTGTTCGGGACGAACAGGCTTAAGTGGAGGGTAATGTTACGATTCAGAAAAATCTAGACGATTACGGTCACTTCCAGGAAAATAAAATCAACAAAACACAACAAACAAATTAATGAAATGAATATTGTTGTCTCTTCTTAGAAATAGGGTCAACATAAACGATTTTATGAATCAAATCAACATAACGTAAAATAATCGAATATTCTAATATTTTCTCAAGGTTTCTGGAAAGTGATGTCGAATTATCTAGAAGTATTGCAGAAGGTATATAAGGAAAATACCTTTTGTAGTTTTTAATTAGTTTTATTTTAGATCTGCGACAGTAAAGTGAAATTAAATGTAGAATTAGTTTTATTTTAAACCTGCGATAGTTAAGTGAAGTTATTATAAAAGTGATATTTAAAATTAGTTTTTGTAAATAAAGTTATAAGTGTTATTAAATCGAAATATTTTGTGTATTATTGTGAACGTTGTGAATTGGAAATTTCTACAATAAACCGTTGGAGTTTCGAAGCTGTTGGAAGAATATTCTAGTTAGGAATATTGTTTGCTGCATTGTTTTCCTGTTGTTGTGGAACAATTAAGGTGTTGAATACTTAATAAAACCTGGTGTGTTTGCTTACTAATCAGTGATCGAACTCAGAAAGAGATTGGGAATTGCGTTTATCGAATTGTGAGTTAGGCCAATTCGAAGTAAGGTGTGAAAAACGTAACAATACATAACGAACCAATAATATATGTACATATTTTGAAACTCACTCTCGTGAATTTGCACTTATTGATACTGTTGATGCATCTGGTAAAAATCATATATATCAGAATACCTTAAAGAAAATGCCTTGGAATCAATTTCTAACGCCACTAAAAAATTTGGAGTATCAGTAGTCAGTACAAAGCGTAGTTATAGATAATAGTAGTAATGTTGCTAAAATGAGAAGATACGCAGAGGGTGACAACTTAAAACAATATGGATGCTCAGCACATATATTAAACCTATTGACATTGGACTGGGACAGTTCTGCATTTGCTGGTCACGATTTACGAGTAATAAAATTTTATCGAAATAAACATTTACCTACCCATACTCCCTTTGCAGAAGAAATACTCGGAAAGAAACTAATTTTATCCCATGGAACACGATGACCAATAACAGTCATTTTTAAAAAATTGAGGTAATCTGGTTCAACTATGCCAAGACTACAAACAAAGATGACAGAGATCCTGACATAACTAAAATTATAAATAACATTTGCAATGGCGCTTTTAATTGAATCTACACCATTTCCAAAATATTTTTTTTTTTTTTTAATAAAATGTGTTGTGTAGTAGGAATTACAATATGTGTCACAATAACACATAAAAACCTTTTAAGACCAAGGTCCCACAACAACATACGTTCAAAGGTGTTGATGGACGTAAATCTTTCTTTTTTTTGTTTTTTTTTTATATTTTTTGCTAAAGAATGGATAACTAAACAAAAAATCGTATCACTGACAAAATATGACATAGGCCAATATTTTATGATAGAATAGAGAAAACAAAAGTAAATGAAAAGGTAAATAGCAATTTTTTACAAAAATTCGCTGAAACAAAACAAAACTGTAGTTGCCAATAATCCAGCCGGCTGCATATTCCTTGATCCTGTGACGCACAGTCTTTCTTAATGATTGAAGCCCACACATAGTTATATGAAGGCTCGTTTCTTCAAGAAAGCAATAGCGTCTCATCATCAAGGACTATTTCACAGCTAAGATTGAGGGTGCTACCGTTGACTGAATACAGTTCATCCGCCACCACCCCTAAGATGTCACCTTGGCTAGTGATATCTCACTGCTATTGCCAGTGGTATGTGATATCTCACGTTAACTCGTATGTCAATAGCAGGGACTGGAGTACGCGGGGTTGTCACACCCGTAGATCAAAAATAATAAAAAAAATTTCAAAACAATAAAAACTGGTCCCTCCATGCGGGAGCATGTGTATTTGGATCTCAGTTTAGAAATACATCACCAATGATATAATGGAAAGTAATTACTATTGATGATGCAAATTGGCCAAATAAACCGGCTTTTTATCGGTTTCGTCTTTTGGACTTGTGCAATCGAAGGTAAGTGATAGACTTGCGGAAACAAAAATGCTAGCAAATTGACGATTTTATTTTTCTTCGTTTCTTTGGGATTTTCAATTTTTTCTTATTTTTCCTGGGGAGATTTTAAAAATCTTACGTTAGATAAAAAGATTGTACAACTTTTTGCTTATACATGGGGGTTCAAAATCAAAGAAAGATTGATTGCGTAAAACTAGAACGCCCTCTACTGCATATTGTATAATATTATAGATAAACAAATAATTCAAAAGTAAATATCAGAACTTTATATATATCAGATATATATTGGATATTTTGATATTTATGTAAATATCATGATATTTTCCAACCTTGCTATCTACTAACTGAGTAAGCTGATTGAAGCAGGAATCAGCAAGAAATTTAGCATATTGACCTTCCAAAGATGTTTTTATTGAGAAACGTAGCCAATCTTTGTGGTGGACGTTGAAATCACCAGCTAAGATAATTTCTGCATTAGGCGCGGTGATGAAAATGTCATCAATTGTGTCTGTAATAGAATTAAATGTGTAACGTTCGCAATATTTGCAAAACAATAATAAAACCAAATTCATCTTCGTTTTCAATTCAATAAAAATGTATTTCATTAGTTTCCGTTCATTTTTACATTAATAATAATTTTAAAATTTTCTAATACTTAACTGCTAGTTAAATTTCGATTATACTATAAAAAGCAAACGAACGTACTCAATTTTATTTCCAATTCTGACGAACAGATGTCGTTGCTAATCTTTGCTGAATTTTCAGTATTACACGATTTGTTTTGACATCGGAAGATGTAACAAACTAAAACACATTTTTTGAAAAGTCATTCCATGTTTGCCTATCAAACAATTCGAGTTTTAATTTTGAAACAATTGATTTTCTTGTGTTTGGTAATAAATAAGTGAAAAGTTCAATTTACCTCGAATGAATGATATTTCATTAACTGTGCTAGTAAGTGAAAACATAATACGGAACGGTGTTAATCAGGTTTCCGTACACTAAACTGATATATAGTAAAAAATGTCTAGAATTAATTAAAAACCATGTTCACTATAAATTACTGTGAAATAAACAATTTTGTCACAATATATAATTATAAAGATAAACCGACTTCGAAGTTGTTATTGAAAAATCCTTTTGGTTATTAGCAAACATTTATGAGCACAAAACAAGAATCAAGAAATATACATATAGCTGGGAATTTTAGTTCTGACCTTGTGATATACCTATATGCACTGTCACAATTACGTGCATTTGGATCAACATATTTACATTAACAAGTTATTACGTATCTAAATTTACAACAAATTGCTACAAATTATTACGTACTGGAACTATTTTATCATTCAGGAAGAAATATCGTGAAATACGGAATTACTATGGGGGACGGAGCAGTTTCAACATAAAACAAGTAAAAGATTTTATTTTTGTTTAGTTTTTTTATTAAATCTATTATACCTAATGAATAAATCATTATTATTTCATGTCAAATATTGCTAAGTAGAATTTTCTTTTTAATGATTGGCTAAAGGAGCAAGATAAGAGATTCCCAGGTGACGGTTCATTGGACTCATAATTTAATTCAGTTTTTCCGGAGAAATATAGTAATAAATGTTACGTACGAAAGTCCAAATAGATCAAAGGTAGCAATACGTGGCAGCCGGAACAAAGACCTTGAGGTTTTTTTAATGAGTCATTATTTTGGCGGAATTTGAATTATAGAGCTATTTTTGGCGCAATTAGCGTATATTTAGACAAAACCAGTTTGGATTTTTTCTATATAAACTGGGCGTGGTAAACCAGTTCTGGTTCACCACGTGCATTATTATTAATAATATTTTTTTTTAAATATATAATAAACATAATTTATTTTGATAACCAGTTGCTGGTTTTTGGTTTTTGTGGGGAATTGTGTGAAGTAGCGGTAAAATTAATTATCTACACGTTTTGTTTAATGTTAATTTTGTTTTTATAGAGATAAAATTGGAACAAATTCCTTATTAATCAAGTAGTTCTTTAACTATATAACTATCTCACATCTATTCTTCCTTTTATTGGTTTAAACCGATTGTTTGTAACAATCTGGGGGGGAAAAGGAAGAAGTATTAGACATAATTTAAAATAGATTAATAATAAAAACTACGATAAGGTTGTATATAATTTCCTTTAATATGTACATGAGGGGTCAGGGGTTGAGAAGGAGGTGTCGGCCAGGGGGGTTTGAGCCATGGATGAATGAGGTGGAAGAGAGAGAGAGCATGTGGCATGGAAGGAGAAAATGGATGAGGCAATGGATGTGGTGGAATGGGTGATAAATGTGATTATGGTTGAGGTGAAAGATAAAATATTTTTGGAGATAATGGATGACATTTGTGAAGAGCAGTATGATGAGATATTGGATGGGATGGTGGTTGATATAGTGAATGAGGAAGCGAATGGGATGAATGTGGTGAATGAGGAAGCGGTTGAGATGGATGTGGTGAATGAGGAAGTGAATGTGGGCTGGCATGAGAGAAGGAGGATAAATGGAAATAGGAGCTCTCACCTGAAGAGGAAGGAGAGGAGAAGAAGGGAGAAGGAGAGTCGCTTGGTCGTGGAGCTGGGAGCTTCCTCGACCAAGAGTACTCAAACAGAGGAGCTGGTTGAGGAGGTTCTCATCTCACCGATCACGCGACAGGAAGAGGAGTGGTTTGGTCCACAGGAGGCCCCTGTTCCCCATTGTATAATTAATTAAATTTAATTATTTTGCTTGTTTGAAAAAAAAACCGTTTTGGGACAGCAATTTTTTTTTGGAGATTGTTTTTTTTGTGCTGTCATTCGAATTTGTTTTTGTACATATTGTACATATTTGTAAATATTTTTGTAAATAATTTTTTTGTATATAGTTCCAATGTAATTTTCATTGTACATATATTTTTTGGAATAATATTGTACATATTTTCATTGTACATATTTTTTTTATAAATAGTTTTTGGAATTTTTTTCGTGTACTAGGTTTAATAAATCTCTTTCTCAGCGGTAGGCCTAACAAGCCATCCATGGGGCTTCTCCCCTTAACGATGATGACGTTCTTAGATCGCCTATGACCACCGGGGTTATGCGATCGAAGAACATTGGTTTCTTCTCTTCATTCGGCGAGGGAGTTCTCAGGGACGAGGAGTGGTGTTGCTGTGTTTGTACTTAGGTGCAAACCAGTAGTACCATTCCTTGCTCAGAGGCTTCTTCGGTGTAATGAAGAGAAGGACCAATTATACTTTTGCTTTCAGGACCAGAGGCTTCACCTCATACAAATTCAAAAAACTTTTCCATTTTTTCATTTAGTTTTCAATAGAACAATTTTCATGGAGTTTAGGTTTTGAAGTCTGGTGCTCGGGAGCGTTCTTCAACTTTCGCATTAGGTTTAGTTGTAATTTATTTGTAGGTTAAACAAGCACAACTGGGTCAGTAGAAATGGACCTAGTGTCTAGTCGTGACAGTTGTGATTGTTTCATTAGGTTGGGGAGAATCTGTTCTGTAGAATCTGGTCGTTAGGGGCTTTTCTAGTCAGTTCTCACATGCATTGTTGGAGTGGGCTCGCGAACGCGGGAATTCAAATTTAAACAATATGGATATTGTACCATACTTACTTTTTAAATTGTCTCCAGACGAATCTTGACTTTGGGAATCTCTTATCTAATTATTAAATAAAAATAAAATAAATAAAACAAATTTTTCGAAAATTAAATAAATTTTTATTAAATAAAATAATTTTTTTTCGTAATTTAAATAGTTTTAGGTAACTAAATAAATAAAATTCTTTTAACTACACAATACATCAAGATATAAATAAATATTTTTTATTTTTTTTTTAAAAAATAAATCAATATTTTGAGCTAGGACGGTGCATCCAATAAATAAACATCCTTTCTGAATATTTTTTATTTTTCAATTTTTTTTAAAAAATAAATAAATATATTTTAGGGGTGCTATCGTCAATAACTAATTTTAGGTATATATATATATTTCAGTATATCTGAAATTAAATAAATAAATTATATTTTTATATGCAATATTTTAGGAATTTTTGTGAAAGGTGAAGTAAAGATTAGCGGCGACAGCGGTTTTTTTGTTCCTTTACAAGTTTGTTTTTACAAAAATTTTTTTTTGGGGCGTTCGTTGTTTTTTTTTCGTTTTGCGTTTTTCATTATTTTCACTTTTACAGCGTACTAGCTACATTTTTTTAGTTGGAATTGGTTTTAGTATTGTTGGTATTTTCGAATTCTTGACTTTATAAATTTTACCATCAAAATGTCAAGCCAACTAGACGTTGACCATCCGTTCTATGGTTTGGAACCCACCGAACTGCAGGTCGAATGTTTGGTTCGGGGTGTGAACTTCGGGGGGGCCGATTGGGCAGAGGAACTGCGAAACCATGTAGATCATGGATCAGTTCCAATAACAGTGTCTCATGCGAGAGATTTGATAGAGGAATCTCAAATGGTGGTGCAGGCAGCACAACTTATTTTAAATCAAGTACGACGACTTCAGTCACCGATTGATCAGACCTTCTTAGATGGTTTGGCGAATCGAGTGTTACATTACACGGGTAGGATGAATAGGTTGGGTCCTCGCAATGACTTGCAAGAGGCCCGCACCTACGCTATCTCACAATTGTCACGCGCTTGGAGTATAATAGGATCGTTGTCAACACGTCCAATTATGCAGAGTAAACCAGGAGTATCATCTGCTCCATCTGCTTCACCTGCTTTTCAGCCAGATGAGAGATCCACACCGATCCCAGTACGGCCAATATCGGAAACAATACATAGTCTGAATCGTCCAAACCAGCAACAACAGAGACGGTCAGATCAATTACCACCGGCTTATTTCCAGCAATCGGGTCTGAGAGCAGAGGACTTTGCAATACCACAATTGGGTCCATCACTCCAGTCTGAACACACACATAACAATCCAGCATTGGTACAACCACAACCACAATTAACTTATCCATCAGTACCACAGGTACAACTACCACCAATATATCCACCAGCTCCACTTACAGCACCACCACCATACAACCAACCTCCTCAGGTATGGCGTGACGCGGACCTTAGGTCTATCGTTCCACGGTATCTCAAGGGGGCTGCCGACAGATACTATTTGAACTTAACTCATGAATATGAGGTGGTGACCTATCCAGTGCTAAGGGAGGGACTCCTACAAACCTTCGGTACGCTCACTGATGATAAGGCGATCTTGCGAGTTCTTCTGAACCGCAAACAAAAGTCAAAGGAGAGAGTGTATGAGTACCTGGTGGAGATTGGTTCGTTAAACCGTCGCTTAGCACGTCCATTTGCTGACCGTGAAATGCTAGAGATTGCTCGGGAGGGACTGAGTGTGGAGCTCTAGCTCTAGCCCAAAACGCTACTCTAGCTGCAACAATACATTCAATTGATGAACTTCGGACTTTATGTCAGAAGTTTGAACAGTTGTGGTCCACATCAGTTCCGACCAGAACATCAAATTTAAGAATTAGCAAGCTACAGCAGGTGGATGATTATGAGGTGGATGTGGAACTAGATCGAGATGGATATATTGAAACGATGGATTCAAAACAGCCCGAACAACAGCACGAAGAAGGCGACGAGGGATGTAGCGACGCAGGACGATCGGCAACCACCAACGAAACCCAAATAAAATCATCGAATACATTTAATTTCCCATCATTACATCGAACGTATTTTAGACGTCTGGAACGTAACATCAGATATTGGAGGATGAGGAAATTATTTCGCAAAGCTTGTGTTTCATCTTTCCTTTCAGAAACAAAGGATCCTCGGCCGCGATTGACAATTAAGATTTTGGACAAACATATTTCAGGACTATTGGATAGTGGAGCGTCAATCACAATACTTGGAAGGAATTCCTTGGAATTATTGGAAGCAGCAGGTACAACCTACCGTAAATACACTTCGTGTATTCGTACGGCAGATGGTACTGCAAATAAAATTTTGGGTTACATAGAAATTCCAATAACTGTGAATGGCTCCACTAAACCAATGCGGTTCCATATTGTCCCTGGTTTACGAGAAGAGCTTTACCTGGGCATAGATTTCTGGGAGAAATTCGGTATTGTTCCTTCTTTTGTTAGTGAACTGACTCGCACAGAGCTACAAACTTTTAATACACATAACCTCACCACTGATCAGCAACATGAACTGGATATGATCAAGGATTCTTTCCCGTCATTTGAAGTGTCTGGACTCGGAAAGACTTCTTTGGTTGAACATGTCATCGATGTTGGTGATAATGCACCTGTTAAACAGAGGCTATCCCACATCGCCGGCTGTTCAACTAAAGGTTTATGCCGAACTCGACCGAATGCTTCAAATGGGCGTGATCGAAGAGTCTAACAGTTCTTGGTGCTCGCCAGTGGTTTTGGTACAAAAAGAATCTGGTAAAAACAGATTATGTATTGATAGCCGTCGTGTCAATTCACTCACTAAAAAGGACGCTTACCCACTTCCCTTGATTGATGGCTTACTAGGTCGTCTAAATAGCACAAAGTACATTTCCAGTATTGATCTCAAAGATGCTTTCTGGCAGATTCCTCTGGCAGAAGCATCTAGAGACAAGACAGCCTTCACAGTGCCTGGTCGTCCATTGTATCAATTCCGGGTTATGCCCTTTGGATTGTGCAATGCTCCCCAGACAATGTGTCGGCTAATGCACAAAGTGATACCACATCAATATCACGAAAATGTCTTTGTTTATTTAGATGATCTATTGGTAGTCTCTTCCACGTTCCAGGAACATATGGAATTGCTGTCCAAAGTCTCTTCATTGTTAAGAGCGGCTGGGTTAACAATAAACCTCAAGAAAAGTAAATTTGTTCTGAGAGAGGTGAAATACTTGGGATTTTTGGTTGGTGAAGATGGTCTTCGAACAGACCCTGACAAGGTAAGAGCTGTAGCAGAGTACCCAGCTCCATCTACAGTCAAACAAATACGACGTCTATTAGGAATGGCTGGTTGGTACCAACGTTTCATACCAAACTATGCAAGCGTGGTATCACCAATTACAGATTTATTAAAGAAGAGTTCGGGGAAATTGAAATGGACATTAGAAGCGCAAGCTGCTTTCGAAAATTTAAAACGATTGCTGACTACAGCACCGGTATTAATTAACCCTGATTATGATAAAGAGTTCTTTATTAGATGCGATGCGAGTCTGACAGGGATAGGTAGTGTACTGTATCAAGTTGATACAGACGGACAAGAGTGTCCGATAGCCTTCATGTCGAAGAAACTAAATAAAGCTCAAAGAAATTATTCTGTTTCTGAGCTGGAATGTCTTGCGGCAATTCTGAGTGTGAAGAAATTCAGGGGCTATGTTGAAGGTCACCGATTTACAATTGTGACTGATCACTCAAGTCTGAAGTGGCTTATGTCACAGAAAGACTTGAGTGGTCGTCTGGCTAGGTGGAGCCTAAAACTCCAACATATGGATTTTACCATTGTCCACCAAAAAGGTACCCAAAATATAGTCCCTGATGCTCTATCTCGTCTTTATGACGATACACACGAAGAATTGACGGAAGCATTAGTACATCACATTAACGACATTAAAATCGACAATGAAGGTTATCGGCACAAAGAATATACGGATATGATAGCTAAAGTTCAATCATCTCCTAAGGACTTTCCTTCAGTTAAAGTCGTGGATGATAAGCTATACATACGTATTGAGCCAAGACCTGATGCAATACCCAACGATGTTCCTGTGTGGAAACTCTGGGTACCAAAACCGATGACTTCAAACATGATTCAGAAACATCATGATGATAGTACTGCTGCTCATGGAGGTGTTAAAAAGACTTTAGAATTACTCCGACGTCTTTATTATTGGCCGGGCATGGCGTCACAGGTACACAACTATGTTGTGTCCTGCGACACATGTAAACAAACAAAAGCCACGAATCAGATATTGCGTCCTCCGATGCAATATCAATTCGAAACAGCACGTCCATGGCAGAGAGTCTATATAGATTTTTTGGGACTGTACCCTCGTTCTACACTTGGGAATACGGTATTATTGATAGTTCTGGATCATGCTACGAAGTTTGTACTACTGAAACCACTTAGAAACGCAACTTCACCGAAGGTGAATGCTTTTCTGAGGAACGAAGTGTTTCTTACATATGGGGTACCAGAGTTTCTACACAGTGACAATGGCAAACAGTTCACTAGTAGGAACTTTCAAAATCTTTTGTCAGATTTCGGCATTAAACACATTAGGACCGGTGTCTATAGTCCTCAAAGCAACGCGTCAGATAGGTCAGGGTCAATAGGTCAGTTCTAGCTGCAATTCGAGCGTTCATAAAAGGTCAACATACCAAGTGGGACTCCCAAATTGGTGAAATCGCATATGCACTGCAGGCTGCAGTACATTCTGCTACCAAGTACTCACCGTACTATTTATTGTTTGGTCAACATCCAATCTCGGATGGAAATACTTACCATTTGTTGAGATCACTACACCAGCTTGGTGAAGATGCTGGTGAGGAAATAGAACGCTCTGATCATTTGACTCTGCTCAGGAACCGGGTTCAACAAAATTTAAAAGCAGCTTTCAAAAAATCGCAACATCAGTACAACCTGCGATCTAAACTACGGACTTTTCAACCACAACAACGTGTGTTTGTACGGCAACATCATTTGAGTGACGCTACAAAAAAATTCTCGGCAAAATTGGCTCCAAAGTTCTTACCTGCAATGATTAAGACTAAGATTGGAAATGTACTCTACGAGTGCACGGATATGAGCGGTAAGAATCTTGGAGTCCATCATGCGAAGGACATCAGAGAATGATGTCTTTTCGTTAGGTAGGGTCGTTCCTCTGGCTAGTTGTCTTCGCTGTGGTTCACACCTCCCGTGTCATACTTACTGGTTGTATCGGGGTGTCCATGGTGCTGACGTTCGGATGGATGGTCGGTCTCAATGCTCAGTGAAGTTCTTAAGGACTTCATGAGTGTTGGAACCGGTCATCGGTCTTGACGCCAGTGACTGTGGGTATCTCGATCCCAGATACAGTTTAATAGGTGGAAGTAGTTCGGTGGTTTTCTGTCATGGAGGGGATGGCGACGTTTTTGTGATTTCAAGAGTAAAAATCTTGGTTTTTACCTTGAATTCATGGTGTAACGTTCGCAATATTTGCAAAACAATAATAAAACCAAATTCATCTTCGTTTTCAATTCAATAAAAATGTATTTCATTAGTTTCCGTTCATTTTTACATTAATAATAATTTTAAAATTTTCTAATACTTAACTGCTAGTTAAATTTCGATTATACTATAAAAAGCAAACGAACGTACTCAATTTTATTTCCAATTCTGACGAACAGATGTCGTTGCTAATCTTTGCTGAATTTTCAGTATTACACGATTTGTTTTGACATCGGAAGATGTAACAAACTAAAACACATTTTTTGAAAAGTCATTCCATGTTTGCCTATCAAACAATTCGAGTTTTAATTTTGAAACAATTGATTTTCTTGTGTTTGGTAATAAATAAGTGAAAAGTTCAATTTACCTCGAATGAATGATATTTCATTAACTGTGCTAGTAAGTGAAAACATAATACGGACCGGTGTTAATCAGGTTTCCGTACACTAAACTGATATATAGTAAAAAATGTCTAGAATTAATTAAAAACCATGTTCACTATAAATTACTGTGAAATAAACAATTTTGTCACATTATATAATTATTGAAAAATTCTTTTGGTTATTAGCAAACATTTATGAGCACAAAACAAGAATCAAGAAATATACATATAGCTGGGAATTTTAGTTCTGACCTTGTGATATACCTTGTGATATGATATTTATATATATATAAATGCACTGTCACAATTACGTGCATTTGGATCAACATATTTACATTAACAAGTTATTACGTATCTAAATTTACAACAAATTGCTACAAATTATTACGTACTGGAACTATTTTATCATTCAGGAAGAAATATCGTGAAATACGGAATTACTATGGGGGACGGAGCAGTTTCAACATAAAACAAGTAAAAGATTTTAGTTTTGTTTAGTTTTTTTATTAAATCTATTATACCTAATGAATAAATCATTATTATTTCATGTCAAATATTGCTAAGTAGAATTTTCTTTTTAATGATTGGCTAAAGGAGCAAGATAAGAGATTCCCAGGTGACGGTTCATTGGACTCATAATTTAATTCAGTTTTTCCGGAGAAATATAGTAATAAATGTTACGTACGAAAGTCCAAATAGATCAAAGGTAGCAATAAATGCTTCCAAGGTTTGGTTATGGTGGTAATTAGGACTGCGGTGTAGATAGCACAAATAAATGTCACGTCTATTTACGACGACTTTGAGCCAGATAAACCAGAATTCAGAAATACTACTTGTTTCATACTGGAGGAGCCTTGTATATTTAACATCATTGCGTATATATATCATTACACCACGGTGTTCGAAAAATGCAAATTCTGGAGAATAATTGTTACAGTTCAATCGTGCATTATCGATATTTGAAACTTGTATTTCACCTAGCGCAAGTAGATGTGGTTTCTTTTGGTTGAGATGGTATTGAATGCTAAGAAAGTTTTTTGAAAGACCCTGAATGTTAGTAGAATCGATTACGAAATTTGGGGAAGAAGCAGGCATTATGTATTGAGAATTAATGATTTATGAAAAAAAAAAAAAATTTAAAAGTTTAAAACCAAAGCCAGAGGCAACAGATAGAAGAAACACAATAAAAATCACGAAGATAAAATTGGCATAGGCCATAAAAAATTTCGCGGTCATGTGAGTTCACACTATCCCACCGGCGATGATAGACACTGAACAAAAGATAGAAATTTAATTGTAAGTTGTTTATTAATTGAGTTGCATTGCATTGTAATTGGATTAGACATTAAGTTACTTAAATTAAATTTGAGTCAATAAAATTGAAAAAAGAAAAAAAAGAAACCTGAAAATCTGCTGTATATATATTATAAAAATGAGAATTGTGTGTTGTTGGTATGAGTATATAGTAGGAGATGGATCAAAAGGAGTACCGTTAACAATTATACTTTTGTATGAATAATTTATATAGAGGTTTTGTTCAAAATATTTTTTGATTTGGATTTAAACTTTAGCACAGACACAGATATTAAAATGTAAAACACTAATTAGCACAGAACTATTAAAACTATTAAATACAACATATGGCTGTATTCACGTCAAATAAAATGTATTTAGTACAACAAAAGGTTGTACTCGTCAAGAGGTAAGAAAAAAAAACATTAAAACGAATAGAATAAATTAACATAATGATGAACAACCGACCGGTACGGATTGAGATGTCATGTCGACTGATCTTTTGGTAGGTCGAGTGCAACTAAAATTCAATCCTTTGGGTCCAATGTGTTTGAGCATGATGGCTGAGATGCCGTCGCCCGTCGGATTCTTTAGCTTTTGATAGCTTAATTTTCCTTATTGCATTCTTTACTTCTTCTTCGGAAAATATGAAATCCTCAAGTTGTCAGTGTTAAGTTTGCAAAATTATCTTAGTTTATGTTGCTTTTTTGTAAACTAGGTGTTAAATTTGTATGGCGCATTTCCTGTGGTTTTCGATTGGGATATCGTCGAAGGAGTTCATGTAATTGTTTTGTGGTTGTCGAGGATGAGTTAGGCCCTTAATGACCTTCCAAAGGTATTTAGTAGTACCAACCCGAGCAGAAATTAGTTAGGGAAAACCTGAATACAGTCAGGGCTTGATCAGGGCCTGGTCAGTCCTACAAAGGCAATCCCTATTAGGGCAATCTGATATGGGCCTGTTCCGGGACTGATTTAGACTACCCTTTTAGGGTTAACCTTATTTGAATATATCCGGCCCTGATCAGGTTTTTCGTATTTAACCCCAAGCGGAAATGGTTAAAATTCACTAGAGTATTATCCATTTTAGAAATATATAGTTAAAATCGTTTCATGTATATTTTAGTTATAACTTCTCGGCTAAAAGACTATAATAATAGTCATTAAGGTGGTATGTATGTTTTAATTTTTTCCATTGTAATTTTTTTATTTTAATTTGATTAATTTATGTATATAATATATAAATATATATCAGGGTCTGGTCAGGATATCCCAATCAGAGCCCAATCAGGCAGCCCTACCAATGCCTGATCCGGCTTAGGGCAAACCTGATCAGGGCCTTACTTGAGCCCTGACAAATTTCTGCTCGGGAATGTTTGGTTTACTCACTGTCTCCATTTATTTCTTTTGTGATCCGTTTGACTTGTCAATTCGCTTATTCAGTTCCAGAATTCTAGTCAGCTGGATTTGCTTTACGAATGTCATCTCTTTTAGTAGAAAACACACACGCTTCATGTGGAAAGCTTGGTTTGATCTTTTGAATTCTGCCTGTCGGAATGTAACGAGCTCTAGCTTTATTAAAAATTTCTCTGAATTGTTTTTTCCCAGAGAGGGCGTAAAGTGGTAAAAATTGCTTACTGAATTCCATTTATTGAACGGCTTAAGGTGATTATGACCAACACTTGGTCTGATCCAATTGCAATTTCGGTTCTCCATTCAGCAATTGGCATTAGAGACATGCTGACAAGGGTAACATCTGGAGAAGAATACGAGTTATTTGTTACCCTTGTCGGTTGTGGTTCGTTGAGGGCTCCAAAGTTGGAGCCTTCAATTTGATCAGCAATGTTTTCGCCTCTTGAATCAGTGTCCAGGTATGAGTGCCATAGATGGTAAACATTCATACCTCCGAGAATTAGACAGTCTTTGGAACAAAATAAATGCCCCATATAGATATTAACTACCTAGTGTTAACTCAGCCTTTCTTGATTGTATTATAATGTCTAGTTGTTCTAGGTATTTATCAGTTCCCGGTACTGTAAGTAATGCGGTTGTACGGTAAATAACGGTTTTGTGGATGATAAAGGCAAACTCACCATATTTTTTCACCGACCACCGCCTTATAATTTTATAATTACAGTAATTATCACTAATCTTAGATCTAACATTTAATTTGGTTTCTTGAAGAACCGTGACTAGAATATTGTTATTCCACATATAATTTATAATATCGTCGATTTTGTTAGTGATACCGTTGCAAGTTAGTTGCATTATTTTCACATCACTCGAAGTTTCCGGATGCGTGTTCATTCGCATTGTGTTTTGCTGCTCTTGTTGGCATGTTGACTAGATAATTGACAGCATGGCGCTATGTATTGTTTGGTCCATTGTTTATGTGTGCCTAGACCTGAGCAGTTCTTGAGGTGACACCATTTTTTATAGGTGTTGCACTGGATGGATGTTATGTTTGCCTTTAAAATGTTTTTATATATTGAATAATGCCATGTTTTAGTTGGTCCAGGATTTCTTTCAATATCAGCCATGACGAGGAGTATTTGAAGCAGTGAGGCTCATTTCGTAAAACTGGATGTTTATGATTCCATAGGTCATAGGTCTTTTGCGTTTTAAGGGAACTTTGTTTTCGTACAATTGACGAACTTGCTGCCGAATTTAATTTATTTTTAATAAGATAGCTTGGTGTGTTCTTTTTAAGCAAAAATCGTTTAACTATCTAAAGCTTAGTTAGTACTTAGTAGATGTATAATGATGCTGTGACTTGACCGATTTGTATTCTGTTTGTTAGCGGCTGTACCTAAATTACAACGCATTATGGAGAAGGGTCTTTGTAATTTTGTGTCAATGTCATGTTAAATATTTAATTCAATTTGATTAAATTTATCAAATAATAAAACCATTATTAATTGATTTGCAGATTTTAATTTTCCATAGATGTTAGTGGAATTTATTTAGTTTATTTTAATAATGAATTAATAATGTGTGCGATATAAATTTTTATGGTGAGGGTTGGAGTTTAGTAGTAAAAATGTGTTGAAAGTTTGCAAATGGTGGGGGTGGAAGTTTGCAAAATGTTACAATTTGTGACATAGCGGAGGGTCGAGGTTCAAAATCATGAAATTTTGCGTTATTTAATTTAGGTACAACCCCTTAGTATATATTTATAAGTTTCATTTATAAATTTAATTATTTACAAAATATGTGACAATCCCATGGTTTTCTAGGTAGCCTGAATGTTAATTAAACTAATAATAATAATAAAATTTTACGTTCTAGTTTTTAACGACTTTTCATGATTTCCAAAACAGCAACGACTATCCTAATAATTTTCATATTCGATCAAATTTAAGATGGAAAAATATTTCCAATAGTGATGATACAATATATAACATAGTAAAACTGAAATCATTGTAATTTCCCAACTTTGTTGTTACTTTTCGTTCAA
Organism: Diogma glabrata; assembly: GCA_963693315.1. Classification (NCBI taxonomy): domain Eukaryota; kingdom Metazoa; phylum Arthropoda; class Insecta; order Diptera; family Cylindrotomidae; genus Diogma; species Diogma glabrata. Next base: position 382,952,806 of record OY856186.1, on the reverse strand, counting down.
GCTTATTGACAAATTTGTTTTATTATTTAGATCAACTAATAAAATTTAAAAAATCAAACGATAAATGCGCAACATCGTTACAATACAACCTGTTTCTATGAACATAATTCCGCCATTTAACCGGGCGTTTCCGTCTACTCACATGATAATTTCAGTTGTACAATAATGTTATTGTTTATCATCGAATTCAGGATATAAATAACCATAATTTAAAAATAAATAAAAATCACAAAGGTTGCAATATTTATTTATATACAACATACGTTAAAAATTGAATGAATGCAAAAAAAATACGATGCTATGCTGCTTATCAATAAACTAGTACATTTTTAACGAAGTAAACAATGAAAAAGACAACCGGAAAATATTTCGAAACCTGTCTAAAAATCAAAGCGTTCCACTTACTTATCAATAAATTTACATATTAAAATAAGAAAAAAATCCTCAGAACAATTTATGATATAAATTATTTTAATTTTTATTAACACATTGATAAACAAAAGAAAATTATTTTTTGATTAATAAGAGAAATTTCAATTTATCACTATGGAAACAAATCGGATCTGACAATTTTACTGTCAAAATTCTATATCCAGACAAATATGAGAATGAATTTTATAATGTAGTCCATTTGCTATTTATTCCATTTAAACGAAAACATAATACTGTAAATATTTAAGTTTTTTAATATTTAAATACAGGTAGTTAAACATATTTTTAATTTGTTGTTGTAAACTAAAAAAAAATAGGGGTTTACCTTAGCTTTTGTATTTAAAAAAAAAAACAACCTTTTTTTTATTTTGACCAAACAAGTAGAAGAATAATTAGATGTAAATTTGTAGCGAAAATTTCAAAACAAAGCTTAAAAGTACTTTTTGTTGTAACAAAACTGATTTAAAAAAAAAAGTTATGAAAAAAACCAACAACCTGAACAAAATATGACGTTTGATTTAAATAATAAAGATAATATGAGATATTTTAAAATGAGAGTACACAGGTAAGATCGATTTCATTTTCACCAAGATTTAATTACTCACTTTTCGGAAACGAATACAATTAATATAAAAATCAGTTATTTATCCATGTTCAAGTTCATATACATAATGATTAATGAATAATAGTTTAGGGCGAGTCTCTTTTCGACTTTCTTCAAATATCTGCATATTTTTCCAAAAATAAACCACAGACAAACTAGATTTTTTTTTGCATTGGTTTTTGATTATGTTGGAATGAATATCAAAACGGTATGAAAAAAAAATAACTTACCCAAAGCTCGGTACCCCAACTCATTTTCTTTTTATATATAATAAAATTCACTACTATTTATTATTACATTCAATTTTTTTTTAATCACAAAACTTTTATTTCACTTAATAACACTCGAAATTCATAATATAGTAATTTATATACTAAGCACCTTTTCACAAATTAAAACTAAAATATTCGCTCTTAAAACATGGCCGACTGATAAAATGTTTTGACGATGACTCAATCGTTGAGTTTACACCTTTTATTCATAAAACGTCCAAAGACAACTTTACACTGTATGCGATGCGATGAACATAATAAAATTAACCATCGATGGACATATTTTAAATAAATTTGTTGTTTTTATTTTTAGTTTTTTATTATTAAATGTACAAATTTTAAATTAATTTATTTACAATAACATTATGTTTTATTTCGTACTGTTGTAGAATATGAGATTGTATTCACAAAGTATCACATCTCAATTTTACCTCCTGGGGTGCACCGACCGAGCAACAGGTTGGCTTCAAAACACTTCTATTAAAACCACTGAAAAAACTGTAAACCACTTAATTATGAGATGATTGTAAATAACGATGTTGTAAATTTTTTGAAATTGTACGTTACGATAATTGCGTTGATTTTGAGGTTGTTAGTAAACATTTGTCAATTTTCAATAGAAATTTGTTTAGTTTGAATTAGTATCAAATTGATCTACATGTAAATTCTAATTTATCGGCAATAAATGCACATGACGGACTCACGGTTAACCCATACAAAGCGATAGAAAACTATTGAAAACGATTCGTTTCTATTGTTTCCAGTGTTGCAAAACGTTACTCGTAACGTAACGCAAAAACGAAATAACGAAATGAAATAGCGTTATTTGTAATAATTACAGTTATAACGTTTTAAAAATTAAACTGTGTTACAATAACGTAAAACGTAACGATAACGTTAGTAATTTATTCGTTTTTTTGGTACACTTTTTGTATAATCATATGATAATAAAGCGCTAAAATCGGTTGTATAAAATCCAACTTATCTGCTCTTTTTCAATATTTTTAGTAGTTATGAAATTGTTTGATATTTGTAACAAAATACATAATGAATATATTGTAAGATTTTAAGTATATTTCAAGTAATATCAAGTCTGTACTAGCTGTTTCTGCATCACAGGTGTTTTGAGTAATTTTAAGAAAGAATATTATTATGCTGGCCGATATAAGAAATAATTCTGAAGATCTATTAAAAGTTACGCTTATAGTCATTAACAAACTATCAGATTTGCAGAAAACTCTTGATAAGAATGCCTATAGTTTTGTTAAAAACTTATTATTTTTAATTTGAAATGAGTCAAATTTTTTTAATGTATTTAATTATTTAGTTTTATTTTACTATGAATATATAAATTTAATATTTTTGTAATCATACATATATGCAAGAAATAACTATCCATTAGAGATTTTCGATTTTTGAGCAGTTAAGTAGGTTAGCTTTAAACTTTTCATTCATCTGTAAAATAACGTAAATATAACGTTATAACATAATAAAATATAATATTTTTGTGTTTCATAACGAAATAACGTACCGAAAAAATTAAAGTAATGTTATAAAAACGAAACGCATAACGTTTCGATTTTTTTTTTCGTTTTGCAACACTGATTGTTTCATATCCGTTTCTATCGCATTGAATCATTTTAAAGTTTAAACACATTGACTTCATTTACCAGAAAACGCATCGTAATTTATCATAACCTATACAGGGTTAACATATTTTGCAATGAGCGCGCTATACACCTGAGCTAAACTATGCGAACTATGTTTTTAAAAAAATAATGTTTCAATGCGAATGTTTTTTTAAAAAAATGTAATGTTTCCGTTTCTATTTTCTTTTTTAAATGTTTTGTTTCCGTAAGGTTTTTTTCTATAATTACGTTTTATACATTATTTTTTTAAAAACATAGTTCGTATAATTTAGCTCAGGTGTATAGCGCGCCTAAAGGCTTGAAACCATATACAACAGAAACAGAATTCCATACAAATTTTACAGAAACAGACATTTTTCATGTCAAATTTTTATGAAATTCTGTTTCTGTTGTATTTGAATGCCCGGCTTAAGGCTAAAAGGCCAAAAAAAATTTGTTTTCAGTGAATGTTTTAACACTTTATGCATGTAAAAGTGGGTATGGGTAGCAAAATCCAAAATTCGACGTTCACGACGTGCTGCCTGGTTAATGCTGATAGAATTAGGTGTTAAATAATTATTATTAAATATTTAGACAGGATTACTTTAACCATTGATTAAGTATATTAAGATAATATTACTAAAGTTTTCGCCGCTACGATCGAGCTATGGCTCTGCTAGTCAATTAGTGTAGAGAAAACACAACACTTGCGATTGATAAAAATTTAATTTTTGTTGCTTTTTTCTGTATAAAAATTGCATTAGTGTTAGTTTTTTATTACCTTTTCTCTTTTCTTTTAAAATTCTTTCATATTCAAAAGCAAACTCCTTTTTTATTTTTGCTTAAATAAATAAATCGTATTTCTTTACATGATCGAGTTCATTGACATACATTTTTTTATTCATAATATTTTAGAAAAATAAGGGATTTGCCAATTGTAAACTAAAATTTTGATATACTGAAAACTATTTCAAATATTTTTTAATTCAAGAGCTTTAACATATGCTGGGCAGTCTTTTTTTAAAAATTTTAGGAATGACTTTTTTTTATATTATGAACTAGTAATATTATATTATATGTATATATTACTTTAACGATCTCCTTAAATTCATAAAACCCAAAGCAATAACTGTGTTTTAGAAACTAAGTTGTTTGCGTGGAATTTGTTTTATTAATTACTAAATTCGTCAAGACGGTCATGAGGAAAGCCTAAAGACTTCGCTAAACCCTATGGTGGTAATGGTGCAACTAGGTCTGTTAGCTCGAAAAAATATAACCATTTTTTTCATAAAAACAAATACTTTTCAAAGTTGACCCAGAAAAACAGCATCAATGGATTTAGTGTCTTCGAATTAGCTTTTACTATCAGATCCTAACACAATAGAGTAAAATAGAACCTGATTTAAGCAATATGATAATTTATTAAATATACTATTATATTTGTTAATAAATTTATATAGGGAATACTATTAATTGACGTTTTTTAATTTTTATTAACATCAATTAATTTTATATGGGTATTTTCATTAAACAAACGGTGTTTTGTTCGGTTGCGTAGCAACAACACAATAAATTTCAAGGTCCAGGTCTGAAAAACAACATGCTGTTTAAAGTATGAGCGAAGGTAAACTCAAGTAGTTGCCCGAACTTGACAGCAATAATCCACACAGATACAAAAGCAGGACTTACATTAGTAATGAAAAGCTTTGTATTTGTTAAGTAGGAAAATTATTTTTGCATCTATTGAATAGTTCAGGTCTCCTATATAGATCTCTTTTTACCCTTTATAATCGATCTACTGTAAATAATTTCAAATTGTGAGGTCAATAAAATCATGCGATAAATTATATTTAACAACAATGATATGTTTGCTACCAAAATTTATGAAAAGATGTTCGTGTCGATGTTAATGTGAGAGGAGCACGATCTCTATATTTGCAAATAACAGACAAATCCTTTTTCTATTTATTGCTTGGCATGCGTATAGCTAAATTCTATTCTATGCCACATGACTTCATGACACATGTTGCAATTTCTAATACACAACACTTTCTATTAAAAAAATATAAGCATAAACTCAAAATATAGGGCCTGTATAATAAATAAGATTTGCTGGAAGTGGAATTCATGAAACAGATAAAAACAGATAAAGACACTAGTCTACTACCACTGCAGTAATTAAACCGAAGGAAAAAATTGAGTTTGGTCTATTATAAATGGTCGCGTGAAACAACATAAGCTATTGCCCAATTAATATGAGGAAAAGGTACACTTAGAATGCACATCGAAATGGAATGAAGTATCCGTAAGGTTCACTGAGTATCAATGCTCTAGAAAAGCCTAACAAAAGGAAAAAGATAATAAAAAATATGAAGAAGTTTATCGAAAACATTAATCAACATATGATTAGTTGAAAGTTTAAGACACGCTTTGCAAATGATCGACATACGATAAAAGTTTTCTATCAAAAATCCACATCCATCAGAAATAAAAAGAAAGAACTTATCACAAATGAAGCCAGACATACAATAAACAACTATAGAATAACAATCAAATTATCAGTGCTCGATCTTTTGATATTGCATTTTGTTATAGCATTAATAATAGTCCGCGCTATTTGATGTGAGACTTAAGTTTGTGATAAGGTAAAGTGAAATCGAGACACAAAACGTCGCCTTTAACAAATCTAGTCAAAGTCTTAATAATAGCCATTTTTAAGAAATCTTAAACCATTTTTAAGAAATCTAAACGACTTCATTTATGCATCAAAAGCGGCAAAACTAAATCCTACCCTACAATCCTAGCATCCAGGGGTGCTATTTTCAAAACCGATCGTAATCACACGTATACTTTATAATTACGACAACAAATAACGAATGGTTTTTAACGAAGGGTTTAAAAAAGTGTATTTTCAGGAGTCTTCGTTATAAGATATTGTGGTGATAATTTATACTCAACTCCAGAGTATGTTGAATTTAATTTCTCATAAAATGAAAGATATAAAATGAGTTTAATTTGAAAACTACAACATATGTTTATAAAAACAATTATTTATTTTAATTAATTAATCAATTTTCTACTTATTTAATTAGTATTTTAAATGCATAATTTGTCGTTTACAAACGGCATATTTTTGAAATTTTCTTTGTTGATGGCTACAACAATGCCAAAAAAATTTAGGAAAAATATTTTTTTGGCAAACGGCTGTAAAGTTTAACTTTACTGCCGCTAGGGAGTTAGCTAAAGTCTTACTTTTTAGCCTGCGACAGCAAAAGTAACGCCATTCTTATTTTATAATACGGAGGCAGTAAAGTAACATTTGTTATTTGTTAGTTTGTTATCTTTTCAAACATATTGTATAACTATGACAACAAAATAACAACTATTTAAATTGGATTATCAAATTTTGAAAAGGCTGCTTTGATAAAAAAATTTTATTCATACAAATTTAAATGTTTTTTTCTCTTTTTTGATAATTACTTTCCTGACGATAAAAATTCATATTTGTAAAAAGTTTGATGTATTAATTTCATATTTATAAGAAATTTAAACGTTTGCCGAAAAAATGTAGTTTTTGTTTTAAAATAATTTGTTTGCTGTTTTTTGGTGAAAATAGTTCAAAATATGCTGAATTTCATCCATAATTCTAGTTAATATTTTAACACTGACAGCTAACTAGGAGTATACTTTTTTCATTACGGATGGTTTTTACTCAGTAGTTACAAAACGATTAAAAAGTAGTCGTTTTCGTGTTACCCAAAATATCAAATTTTTGTAATTTGTACACAATTTCGACTATAAAGTATACTTTAAGTTTTGCAAATAGCACCACAGGAAAATATCTTCCGGAACCATAGATACTAGTGACTACACAGTAGAACAAGTGCAAAAATGTTATATTTTTTATAACAACGTCAAACGGCATGCACACCCCATGTCTCTACCGCAAACAGAGCTTTCTACCTATCAACCAAATCCTATCAAACTTATCAACATTCGAAAGGAATGTCATACCAATATATTATGATACATGTAAAGTTGCTTAAAAAGTCAGTATAGAATCTGAATGAAACGTGAAATTAATCACAAAACATTGGAGACTGCGATGTTATCAGATTCATTAAATTAATCGCGTTAGAAATTTAACCACATTAGAAAGAACAACCAAAAAGTGACCCATTAACCAGTCGGTGTTCGGTGGAGAGAAAAACATGGGCAACTCTGGCCTGACGACATAACTATCAAGACGATCACTACAGGAAAACTAAAGTCAAACAGCGTTGAAACGAGATAAATGGAAGATGATTGTACATACAATTATGTAACCTATTCCACAATTATAGTTCAAATAATAAGAAACAAATAATCATTATCAAAACAAAACACAAAAATGATTGCTTTAAAATATGAAAATTAATTACCTATAGATTACCTTCTCAGTATTTACCTCATCTCATTTTTGTAAATTATTAAAGTTCAATATTTTGGTTACAAGTCGTTTGTTTTTGTTTTCGTTGTTGAAAACTTGTTCCTTAGGGTGAGAGAGATAGGGTTCTTAATTTTGTTGTGAAAAAAAGAGAAGATATTGTAAATAAAGTTTATGATTTTTATATGGTATTTTATCAAAGTGTTGGTAAATTTTGAGCATAAAAAAAATAAAATGTTTTATTTCGTTTTCGCATCATAGTTTTACAATTATTCAGCCTGTTCCATCATAAAGTTGTTTTTAAACCAGTGATACTCTTTTTTTGTTATATGTTAGAAGCAACGGCAAATAATTTTTGTTGTTGTAATTCATAGTAATATTATCTTATAATACTTAATCAATGCTTTATCTTAGAAGCGAGTGGATTTTTCTTTTATTATTTTTATCGTAAATTAAGAAAATTTAGTAGAAGGGACAGTTTTGATCGTTTATCTTATAAGCACATAGGAAATAAAGCTAAAATTAAAAAAATAGAAAAAATTTTTGTGAAAACAGTACAATTTTGTATGGACTTTGCTTTTTTCAAAGGCCTGTATCTTGGCCCCCGAGGTTGATATACAACTCGTTTTGGTTTCATTTGCTTCTGTGAGTGATTCTTTATCAAATAAAAAAATTCTTGTCGCCTAAGTAAAAGTAATATCCCCAATATTTATTATAATAAAAGAACTTGTGTTTTATGTTACACGTTTTATTTCAGGAGGTTTTACAAGTGACATTGTATTACTTGAGCGAAGTGAAGTTGTATCTACTTTTTTATATGTGTTATTATGGTTCTCCATATTATTCACTGTTTGTGTGCTTTTGTCACTTTTGAATTAAAATGCAATATTTAAAAATATACTTTTTACTGTAGTTTTAATTTTTAATTTTATTAATAATAATATAATCTACCTTATAGTAACAATTTGAATTTATTTTTTTATTTTATAGAACATCGATTTTGACTTACGTCATCCTCAGTTTTTAAAGTATTATTACAATTTTTGCTTAAACTATAACTTATATACTATTTCAACTGCTATTTTTTATTATTATGTCATATATTTTGTTAGTTTTAGTGTTGATTTTATCATTTGAAATGTTGTTATTGTTTTTATTTATTTTATTTATTTCCTATATTTCTATTTCTTCCAATCTATCTAGATGTTGTCCTTTTCTTTTTTTATGTAATATGGTTAAATTTGTGTTGATATTGGTGTATTTTTGTTTTTCTATTTTTAAACGTTGGGCATATCTGGATTTTGGATCGGTTCTGTAAATTTCATTAGTTTGCTCAATAAATCTTTTTGTGAAGGACCGCCCCGTCTAGCCTATATAATACTTTTATACTTTATATACTTTTTTTATATATAGCGCATTCTGCTGTATACAAAACAAAATATAATTCCGACACCCGCCCTCAAATATTAATTTATGTTTTTAAATTTCTTTTTTTTTAAATTAGTATTTGACAGAACTTTTAAATTTGACAGAACAGTTGAATGTTATTTATAATAAATCAATTATTAATCAATTAATCCAATTAAATTTCTAAATTTTGAGAATTTAATATTACACAACGGTTTTGTAAAAATGTCTTCGAGATTGTCTTCAGACGGAACATAATTTACTTGCACATCACCATTTTCTATATGATCACGTATGAAGTGATATTTATTGTCTATATGTTTAGTACGCCTTGTATTTTCATCGTTTTTTATCATAGATATCGCATTTTGGTTATCTATATAAATTATTGGTAATGGAATTTTTTTAATAAAATCAGCTGCTAGATTTTTTATAAAAATTATTTCAGCAATTCTTGTTGCGGCTGCAACATATTCGCTTTTAGCTGAAGAAAGTGCAATAGTTTGTTGCTTCTTTGTACTCCATGATATTAGATTTCCATGGTGTAGGACAGCTATGCCGCTTACACTCTTTCTATTATATTTCCCGGTCAGCATCCGAAAACGGCCGTCCTTTACGAATAGAGCGACATAAAAATTTCCCTATTGAAATAAACCACGAGGAACTGTGTGAGGTTGAATCAGTTAGACTTCTTGGAAAAAGAAGAGAAAAGAAAATTTTGATAATCTTCAAGTCCTTTTTTCGTCCATGTATAGAATACTGCTGTCATGTTTGGGGAGGTGCCTGTCAGTCAACAATAAAATGTCTAGACTCTGTACAGAGAAAAGCAATACGGTTGATTGGTAATACCAAACTAACGGACCAGCTTGATTCGCCCCAGCACCGAAGAAATGTGACTGAATGGTCAATCTGCTATAAATATAACTTTAGTGAATTCTCCTCTAGGGCAATTCAAAATATCCTTCCACCATGTGCGCAGTATAATCGACAAATAAGAGCTGCCGAGTTATCTCATCCATTTGTTGTACAAATACCTCGTTGTACACCGTTCTACAACGAGGTATTTGTACAACAAATGGATGAGACGTTCCTTGCAGAACGAGTATTTTAATAGAGTGGCCAAATTGTGGAACTCAAAGCCCTCCTCTGTATTTCCCGATGAATTTCTCCACCAGGCATTTAAAGAAAATGTCCATCATTATTTAAAACAATTAGTATAGTTATCCCTATATCCCCATTCCTTCCATTTTCCTCATCTCCTTCCTTTATAGTTGACATGGTATCTTCGGATATTCAAAGAGTCTGAATAATGAATATTTCATATTTAGTGTGCTAAACATGTCTAACTAATTAATAAAAAAAAAATATCCAAATTTTTGGAAGACAACCATTTGATATCTGACAGCCAATATGGTTTTAGAAACAAAAGATCAACATCCGATCGATTGAACTATGTAGCATATCTTTGGAATAGCATACTTGAGAAAGGTGGTGAAACGTACGTGATCGCATTAGACATCTCAAAAAATTTGATCGAATCTGGCATGCCAACTTGATTAACAAGCTCGTTGCGTACGGTTTTCATCCCGCAGTCGTGAATTCGATTCAACATTTTCTGTCTAACCGATACATCACGGTATCTATAGAGTATAGATAACTTTTCTTCTGAGTCTAAATTACTAACCGCTGGTGTACGGAAGGCTCAGTTTTATCTCCCACTATATTTTTAATTTATATCAACGAACTGTTGCAAATCACCGGTAACCCAATAAATAGTTCTGCAGATGATAGTACACTGCACAAGTCATTCGTCCCCTATTTTCAAATTGTAAAATGCATGTACGAATAAATCCCGCCCGGAGAGACACTGCCATAAGTGTAAATGAGGACCTAAAAAAATCGCCGATTGGGGTGAAAAAAATTTGGTCAATTTTAATTCCACCTCCCAACGATATTTCAATTAATATGTGTGACGACCAAATAGACAAATGTTAAAGAATTCATTTATTGGGAGTCACAATTTCCAATGACTTACTGTGAAACGATCATATAATGCCCATGGCAAAGAGTACGTCAAGAAAACTCGGCCTCCTCAATAGATGTAAAAAATATTTTACTTGGCATCAATTACTTCACATTTATTAGTGCTATATTCGTCCCTTTATGGAGTATTGTTGTCAAGTTTGGGGCGCTGCATCTGTTACCACCCTAGCTCTTTTGGACCCTGTTCAAAAGCGTGCTATACGAATTGTTGGTGCTTGAAATTTAACATTAAATCTTGATTCCCTACAACATATCGTCGCACGGTTGTTGATCTCGTTGTTTTTTATAAATATCGTCACCACCAATAATGCCTCAGACATATTCTTTTCTCCGTTATACTCGTCAATCGGTTTGTGCAAACAGCCAAACTGTCTAGATTACTCACTGTCATAGTGACAAAATGCAAAGGGTTTCTTTGTGCGTACATCGTACAAGTGAAATGCTTTGCCTGAATCAATAGTCTCCTGTGTCTTCAATCCACAAAGATTTTAAAAAAAGCGTCTACCATCACCTTAAGACGCATGTTGTTGTGCGATCTAGGTCTTAAAAGGTATCTATGTGTTGTTGTGACACATTTTGTAATTCCTACTACACAACACTTTTTATTAAAAAAAAATATCTCCCTTTTCTCCAAATTTTCATTTTATGCACAGACAATGCTTCCTTTTTTACTTTCCGTGTTCACACAAACGTACAAATCCATAAACTTGGAAAATTTGCTCAAAAGATCCCTCTCTCCGCTCTTTCAACTCTTCTACTCCCCGTTTTTCTTTAAAAAAAATCATTTCGATAACTTTGTTTGTTGTATCCCTTCAACTCGGACCATTAATACTTTAATTTCCCTCAACTAGATCTCAGCTACTCCATTCAATTCACCTCCGAAGTTCAGCCGGATCAGTCGGATCATTCCCAACCTCGATCGCACCCTTTCCATTGACTGTTAACATACGCTTATCCTTTTACCGTCTTTCAAACTTCATATCTGAACATTCATACAACACCAAATTAAATTCTACTATATCTTTGTTAAACCTGTCTTAAAACCTGTCCGATAAATGCATACCTCAAAGTAATAATAATTAAAAACATCTCTCACAAACCATAAGGCCCGCTATACACTTGAGCTAAGCTATGCGAACTATGTTTTTTGTATATAACGTAATCAAATGGATGACTATACACTTGAGCTAAGCTATAAGCTTAACTCAAGTGTATAGTCATCCATTTGATTACGTTATATAGAAAAAACATAGTTCGCATAGCTTAGCTCAAGTGTATAGCGGGCCTAAACACAGGCATGAACAAATTAGAATTATTTTACACTGGCAAACTGTGAAATTTCATGGATAAGATTCAATTTTCTTGTGTGGTATTTCTATATACCAACAATATTATGCTATCGATGTAATTCATCACAAATATAAACCGCTTTCCAATCGAGTGAATAGCTGGAGGAATTGATTGTAGCCAATTGGTCTAATATTCAGTAAATCATCAAAAATAGAGCCAAAACAACAAAAAACAGCAATTTTTTGACATTTAAAAAATACATAACCAAAATCGAAATTTAGACACAAACAAATATGTTCCGATTTATTTTTTATTATTTTTAACGTTTGACCACAAACCGTAAATAAAAAAATATGAATACTGATGAACCTATTTTTTCCTTCACTTTATTCAATTGGAAAGCGCCTAAAATATGTATACAAATTTAACTAGTTAGGCTATTGTAAGGTAGATGCTTAAAAAACTAGTTTTATTATTTAACACTATCGCCTTAAACTTCAAGAAGAAAGCAAAAGTTTCAATTAAGCAGCTTTAGTGCCATTTTGTATGAGATGGCTTATACTAAAACTAAATCAAATTATTGATTTTTAGCCGGTAGCACAGCTGATGAATTAATATTTTCGTTCATATTGTCAAAATTTCTGTTAAAATCTTTTCAATTGTTTCTAAAATTCTAATAAAATAAATGTTTTGTTTACAAATTTAAGTTATGTTAAAAGAAATATATAAATATGAAATTCAACAAATTGTTATCGCACAAGATAAGTATGACATGAAAACAAGTAAATTTAAGAAATAATCAATGCACATTTATTTACTTGCAGGCTATTTTTTTACGAACAATTTTTAAACTTTTTTTCGGAATTTATTCATCCAGCAGTTTTGATATTTTACATTATTCCAATAACAGCAGCTTATAATTTACGATTTTATTCGAAATTATTAATAACAGCGACAACAGCTGAATACACCACAATTTTTATGAAATGGTGCATTGCCGAGTACAGACCCTATTGGTGGGTGCAAGAAACTGATGCTTACATAATTAACCGTCCAATTTTGAGACAAACAAAATTAACATGTGAAGCAACATCAGGGTTTCCTTCAGGACATTTAATGTTTTCCGCAGCAGTTTTTTATACACTATGCAAAGGACTTGAGCGTTCTGTAGCGAATTTTAAGTGAGTAATTGATAAAATGATTGTAATGATGTAAAGTCACAAAACGCTGCTAATTGTTTTATGTTTTCGTTTTAGCAAAACTACAAAACTTTTCTCAAATATTTTGATATGGTCTATTTTTGTTTTAATAATAATTGCATTAACGTTATCACGAATGTATTTTGGCTGTCATTTTTTTCATCAATGCTTATTTGGAGCTGTTTTCGGTGTCACATTGGCTGTTTTATTAGAAACTGCCAAAGTACAGAGATTTGTAACTCATTTGAGAAGACGGAAAGCTATTGGAATATTTATTACACTTACAGCTTTTGTTTTTGCGTATTATTGGATTCAGAAGTTACTTAAAATTGATCCACAATGGTCCATAAAAATGGTCTGCAAAGTTTTAAATTCAGTATTTTTACTGACTCATTTAATTTGTTTTATTTTTAGGCTTTTAAATGGTGTGAAAATCCATATTTTGTTAAACCCACTTCAACAATAATGTACGGTTTCAGTCGTGATTTAGGAGCATTTTTTGGTATGGCTTTCGCATCTCCTATGTCGGATAAGTATGTTTATTCAATTAATCAATTAAATTAACTTTAATTAATTCAAACAGGTTTTTTCGGTTGTTATGCTTAGTGCTAGACTAACTCCTTCCAACAATATTATAAATATCCCACAGAAAGTCAGTTCAGTTATGCCTCTGTAAATTAATTAATGTGCATTTTTGTTTTCTTTCTGAATTCCCGTTGGTTGCTATAACATTCCCAAGCCAACGGAATCGATCAATTATATCAGACTCTTTCTTCTAGTTGTTCAATTTTTGAATCTATAATTTCTGTTGGTCATTTTGAGCCGCCTGCCATCTATTTTTAAGTAGAAACAAAAATTTTGTTTGTTTTTTTTTTTATCATTTCAGGTTTACATCTCAGCTACAATATAAAAAAAGTTTTACTGCGATAATTATTTTAATAGTTGCCCAAAATATCGCTATTTATTTTACTCCAACATTTTATGGATATATTATCTATTATTCTTATACATTTTTTATATCTTTTTTATTTGTATATTTATATTTAGTAACTGTTCCTAGGTTATGTCGAAAATCAAAAACAGATTAGAATCTTTAGCATTGATTTTAGTTATATGCATAGACATTTTTTTGTGATATTTAGTATGCTTATTTTATTAGAGCAGATTTATGTTCAAGTTTGAAATAAAATTTTACTTTGATTAAAAAATGTTTTTTTATTATATATTTTGATGTAGTTAAAGTTAAATTATGTAATTCTACTCCAGTATCTTTTAAATCGCATTTACATTCTTCACAATCATAACTCTGAAATGGTGATAATCGCTTTTTTCGTGAATTCCCAACACTTTTTGATGATGAATAAACGTCTTGAGGTTTTCAAAACAAAATTTTTATTTGTTTATTTGTTTCTATAGCGAGCCACTTGGACCAAGACGGACGTTATTAAAAAATTGGGTTATTAAAAAATGCTCTATTTATGCGTCTGACATATTTAAATTTTTTTCTGATTATTAAGTTATTTGCCATAAAATTCGTCACATATCACAATTCATAACTTACTGCATGAATTATCAGAATTAACTTTTTTGTTAGATGCAACAACAGAAATGCAATTTCTTTAAATCTTTTAACGTGACAAATTTTATTTTGTTAAAAATTTTCATTTCTCCCAAAATATTAGAATAGAATCTCAAATTGTTTCCATATCAAATTGAATTATTTTGAAAATAAAAACAAGGACAAATATTATTACTTCTAAGGATAATTGGTTTGAAGGTTTAACATGTTTGTTAACAAACATTTAGTATATAAGCAGCATGACGTACTGGTTGTTAAAACCGCATTGCATTGTTACAATGCTTCTGTGTCTTGTTAAATTTATCTTATTTGTTTCATATAAATTAAGAAATATACGCTACGAATTTCTATTGAAATACTTGTTTGTTTTGCCTGCAATGGCAAAATATATACAAATTGAGGTGCATACATATTTGTTTCGGTTCAGATTTGCATTTTGATTCTTAAAAATTTCAATTTGAAACAATTGATTTGTTACTTATTGACTTTTCAAAAGATGAAATGAATAAACTTTGTATAGTTGTGAGACTTTTACTTTTGTTTTCATTCTTAATGCGATTCTGTGGTGTCGGCATAACGTTTTTATTGAAGCAAAAGATGTGAAAAATCGCAGAGTGTAGTGGGAGGCCTGAGCTGTTATTTCGTTGTTCAAGTCGGCAATGGTTCGAATCAAACCATTGTTAAGAAAACCGATACACTCTTGACACCCGGACAATCGAGCCTCTATGCCTTTCACTGAATGTGTGGGTCTCTGTAGCTCCGCAGCTGGCCTTGGGATATTTTCGTTATTATTTGAAATATGTACTACCCCAACTAAACTCCTCACCTGGCAGTGTTCTTGAGTTTAATTGTATATGAGCTGAACGTTAAATCAAGCTCCAATATCTCATTGCGATATTTCGGATCTATATCTGTAGTATAAGAACATACCTAATCCATTTATGAATAGATCTTATGAGCATTTTCTTCATTTGATCAAGTAAATAAGAAATCAATAAAACTGTTATTCTTTCTTTACTTATCTGTATGCCGGTAGCTAGATTACAATTTATGAGGCATTTGACTACCTTAAGACAACCGTACTTACTCCAGAGAGGACTAAGAAATTGAATTAGATAAACTTATAGGTGTTGTCAACTTCTATACGGAGGTTTAGTTGAAGTATAATGTAATATCTGTAAGGGATATCGGCATCTTTACGGAAAATAAGGCTGCGGTCCAGCTTGTATAGTCGAGCCTCACCACGTCAAAAGTAGTCCGGAACTGTTTGGCACCTCTTAACGGAATGGGTCAGTTTAATATACACCTTGTTTGGGTGCCAGGGGCTTTCTGTATAATGTTACTGTTACTTCAAAAGGAGGCTTATATGCGCACAAATTTAAGATATATGGTCAAAGGAAACTACAAGTGTGCTAGACAGCTCTAGGTCTAATCAAAAAATCACATAGATATTAATTAGCATGGTTGTGGGTGTTTTAACTGACAACTAGCCATCGGGAAATATGCTAGCAGACTAGGTGTCTTATCTCATGAATACTGTCGCAGCTGCAATTACGAGGAGAAGGAGAAAACGGTTATCCACCTTCTCTGTGACTGGCCAAGCCTAGCTGGCCTGATGAACGGACGTTTAAGGGCCTGATGGACATCTACGAGATGAACGTCTGGAGACTAGGGGCTTTGTGAGCAGCTCTATCTGGTTTTAAAAAGGTATTGCTTGAACAGCTGGTTTCACGGAATACTTGTGTGTTTAACTCGTCGTCTAAATGGGCATTCTACCGTAACTTAACTTATCTGCAATAACAGAAAGGCACCGCCTAGTCCTAAGGTGTGCTGCAAATGTGTATTGTGAAATTTAGGACAGCTCAGAACCGACATAAAGCAGATCATATAGAGTTTCTTAATGTTATAGGCCTAGAATTTCTAAATAAAACAAATGCTTCCATTTATTAATTGCAATTAGAGACGTTGAAGTTATTTGCATCAACTTTACTAGCACGAAGGGTTAATACTTGAACAGTAGTCCAAGATATTCTAACGCCCTAGTTCAACTTAAAGATTCTACTTAAATAAATATGAGATGACGAAGTTTCAATTTAGATATCATCTGAACATGAAAATTCAAACTAAAAAAAGACAACACAGATACATGTGTTGACTTATCATCAGCGGCTATCTTACATACTTAGCTTATCAAACTTGTCACTCTGTATAGTGGAATGGAATCACATGTTTTAATGATTTGATAGATATTTATTACAACTCTTAGAGTATAAATAAATATAGAAAGAAGATATCTTAAAAATTGTATAAAGAGAGACAAAAAAAAATGGTGATAGCACACCTGTCATATTTAATTTCTCTTTTCTCCACTTTGGTTTGTTTTTCAATGTTTATATTTACTACCACAATTTTTTTTATTAAAGTATAAATTAAAAACAATTCTACATTTAAAATGCCAAAAAATATTAAATGTTTTCTTCATAGTGGTGCAAATTTTTATACAATGAATGACAATAATTACGTGATAATAACTGTGTTATTTCCAGTGATTATTTTTATGAATGACAAAAAATATTTTCTAAGGACACGAAGAAATATTTAAGTCATATAATTCTTTTTAAAGTATGTGGCAAACTTTTTTCAGTATTGGCAAGCTAATTTTTCATTTATGGAATTCCAAAAAACTATGTTTGGTAATAATAAAAACAAAACCGTCATTTTTTCAACAATGGACTTTGTCATATGACAAAAACAATGGACATTGTCATATGGAAAAAATGGATTAGTGTTTTTGATTAAATTTTTTTGAAATAAAACTTCTTTAGGCGCGATATAAAAAGTTACACAAATCTTTTTTGAATGGAAGTAACATTTTCAAAAAGAAAAAAGAAAGAAATAAAATAAAGAAGAAATTCAAACAACAATGAAATAAAAAGGCAAATGAATATTATGTTCGGCAAGTATACAATACAATTCGATTATGTGTGTATATGTGTCATGTGTGTATTGTGTCATTTGTTAATGTTATTATATTTTTTTATTCAGTTTTGTATTAAATATTATATGAGTTGGATGTGTCGATTTACTTTTACTTAATTATTGAGTTTGATTATTTATTAAATTTGTATTTTGAATTGTTTTAGTTTTTAACCGACTTAAAAAAAAAGAGTTCTGTGTTTCACTGTGGGTTTTTTTTATGTATGTTCATGTTGATCGGTTTCTCAAAAACAGCTGATTTGGATGATTTAAATTGTATATTCTATTTGGGTTGATTTTAAGAGGGTCTCACAATTTTCTATGATGTGAAAAATTTCGTTTTTCAGAAAATTGGAAAAACCCGTATTTTTATGTATTTTATAGCCGATTTCGTCGAAACATCTTAATCTGTTTGGATAGTTTGAGTTGTATTATATTGGTATAGATGTAGAGGTGGTCGTATAAAATTTTATATGACTGGAAATATGCCGTTATTTTATTAAAAAAATCGCAAAACCATGATTAATAGATAGTCATTGATGAATGGTTTTCCGTGATTTTAAGTTATTACTTCGAAAACGAAAAAATAAATAAATATTTTAAAAAATATAAAACCGACTTCAGAAAAAAACAATAGCGGCACAAAAAAGTGAAAAATAACTCAATTGTGGCCTTTAGAGAGAAAACTACAGCTATAGCTTTTGATTAATTTAATTTAATTATAACTTACTAGAGACAAAAATTACGCTTTAAACAAAGTTATTATAAATTATATTAATTTATTGTTGAACAAAATCCGTAATACCAATTTTAATAATATACAAAATTGTAATTAAATATTTTATTTTCCACCAATTGATGTCATTGTAAAAATATTTTAATAAATTAAATATAATTTATTAAACGCACTAAGTTAAACTAAGTGCAAACTAAGTTATTATATTATAAAAGAATGTTTATTATAGTTATTATAGTTCTTATATTGTAAGTATTATATTTTAAAAGTTTTTTTGTAGTACAAAACTGTTGAAAGTAGCACCGATTTCCAACAATTTTGTACCACAAATAACCTTTAAAATATAATAACTACCATAACAACTATAATAAATTTAATAATTATAATAAATGTAATTTTATAATATGATTATTTTATAATTAAACAAAGTTATTAAAAGTATAGTTTTTTTGTCTCTTGTAAAGTATAATTAAATTAAATATATCAAAATCTAGCTGAATTTTTGTCTCTCAAAGCCACAATTGAGTTATTTTTCACTTTTTTGGGCCTCTTTGTTTTTCTGAAGTCGATTTGGTTTTTTTTAAGTTTATTTTTAAATAAAAATATTTTTCGGCAAACGGCTGTAAAGTTTAACTTAACTGCCGCTAGGGAGTTAGTTAAAGTCTCACTTTTTTTACTGCGGCTGCAAAAGTAACGCCATTTTTATTTTATACTACGGCGGCTGTAAAGTAGCATTTGTTATTTGTTATTTTGTTATTTTTTCAAACATATTGTATAACTATGACAACAAAAAATAAGTTGATTCTCATTGGATTATGATATTATGAATTATTGTATGTTACTATGACAACAAAACATAACAAACTCAAACAGTTTCATTGGATAATTTGTATAACTATGACAACAAAATAACAACTATTTCAATTGGATTATGAAATTTTGAAAAGGCTGCTTTGATAAAAAAATTTTATTCATACAAATTTAAATGTTTTTTTCTCTTTTTTGGAAGTAATTATGACGATAAAAAATCAGATTTATAAAAATGTTGATGTATTAATTTCATATTTATAAAACATTTAAACGTTTGCCAAAAAAATAGTGTATTTGATTTCCGTACATATTCGTTCATTATTATTTATTGATTCTTCTATAACTTTAATTAAAATTAAACTCAAAAAAAATATTTATTTATTTACTGAAACACAAAGACAAACACCGCGTCAAACACCATGCAAACACATCATTTTGCACTCATTGTGTAGCCACTCGTACCGCCACTATCACTAACGTCATGCATTTATCACGGCATGTTTGCACGTGATGTCGTAGCGCGCTTATGATGATGCCTAACGTGGAGGTTTGCAAGAAATGATTTGAACTAAAAATATTGAAACGACGCCATTTTGAGATAATTCTTCCTTTTGTTTTCTCTCGCGGTGACAGAGAGCTCAATCCAGACAAATTCTTTCATTCATATAATCTGCAAAATTTGGAAAATTTACTTAACTGATAAAATGCTGTTTCTTGTGCAGGTAGGTCTTTTAAAGATTTCATATTTCAGAGATTGGTCGTAGGCAAGTATTTTTTATTTATTCGAAACACAAGTAGAATTAGGTTAGAGTATATATACTCTTCTTGATGAGAGTACGTTATGTATTTCACATGGTGCCACAATGGCCACAAAACAAAGAGCATAATATATAATGTTTAAATTCCGAAGAAGTTACTTTAATATCCGGTTTGTATATATATTTTTATTTGATGTATTTCTTTTCATCTGCAGCATCAAACCATGTAATCATGAATTAAGAAAACATTTTTTTATTTGTTTTGGTACAATTTCATTATTATATTTCGACCCTTTTGTGGGTCATTATCAAATAGTATAAAGATTTTGTTGGTGTTTCTGTAACAAAATATTTATATTTTTAAATTTATAAAAAACTAAATGACTATATGCAGTGAGAACAAATTTTACTGGACAGACTATATACTATACATTAAGACAAATTATCAAATTTTTAATTATATAAAACAAAGAAATCCTAAAATCTGACTGAAAGATTTTGTAAAAAATTAGTTATAACAATAAATAAATGGTAAAAAGCAAAGATAACTGTGGTAGCGAAAGTCATAAGGATTTTTTAAGAACTAGTTGGATTGTGCTGTACGAGGAAGTATTTCTAATGTGTTAAACATAAACTTAAATATAATAAACAGTTAACTTACTTGAGTGGTTTAAAAACTAATGCATATTTAATTTGATTATCACTATGAGCGTCACACAACAATTAAAACTAGTGCATTGTGTACAGTACATTTCAACAAATTAAAAAAAAATTTAAAACAATTTAAAAAACACAAATTAAAAGATTTTTTCGGCAAACGGCTGTAAAGTTTAACTTTACTGCCGCTAGGGAGTTAGCTAAAGTCTTACTTTTTAGCCTGACAGCAAAAGTAACGTCAAGCGACAGCAAAAGTAACGCCATTTTGGTTTTATATTACGGAGGCTGTAAAGTAGCATTTGTTATTTGTTAGTTTGTTATTTTTTCAAACATATTGTATAACCATGACAACAAAATAGTACATTATTTAATTAGGAGCTAAAGTGATACTTTTTGTGATACCTTTTGGAGGCCGACAATTATAGACGAAACACAAAAAGTCACTTTAGCTCCGAATTAAATACACTATTTTTTCGGCAAACGTTTAAATTTTTTATAAATATGAAATTAATACATCAAACTTTTTATAAATATGAATTTGTATCGTCATAATTACTTCCAAAAAAGAGAAAAAAACATTTAAATTTGTATGAATAAAATTTTTTTATCAAAGCAGCCTTTTTAAAATTTCATAATATGAGAATCAACTTATTTTTTGTTGTCATGGTTATAGAATATGTTTGAAAAAATAACAAACTAACAAATAACAAATGCTACTTTACAGCCTCCGTAATATAAAATAAAAATGGCGTTACTTTTGCTGTCGCTAGACGTTACTTTTGCTGTCAGGCTAAAAAGTAAGACTTTAGCTAACTCTCTAGCGGCAGTAAAGTTAAACTTTACAGCCGTTTGCCGAAAAAATAAGTTGATTCTCATATTATGAAATTTTAAAAAGGCTGCTTTGATAAAAAAATTTTAATTCATACAAATTTAAATGTTTTTTTTTCTCTTTTTTGGAAGTAATTATGACGATACAAATTCATATTTATAAAAAGTTTGATGTATTTTTTTTTTTTTTTTAATAAAATGTGTTGTGTAATAGGGTTTAGAATATGTGTCACAACAACACATAAATACCTTTTAAGACCTAGGTCTAGACCTGGGTCCCACAACAACTGGCGTTCTGAGGTGTAGATTAACGCTTTTGTTAAGGTCACATTTTCAAATATGATGAAGCCTACATTATAGCCAAAGAACCACACAAACAAAAAAGACGTATCATTGAATCATACCACATTCTCTCCAGCCCTACTGCCATTAACAAAAAGACGGACACCAACAATATTGACACTCAGTATAACAACGTCATTGTTCGTTCCTTATCCAGATCTACATCAGCATACTAATCTCATCTTCCCAGTTTATCAATTTAAAATCATCCTCTTAGCATATTCACTTTGTTTTTATCACAATATTTTACCTTCATGATTCAAACAAATCTTAACTAAGACACCATCATATGTACTCCTCACTACAATTGTTTTCTAGTACATATGACAATTACACATATAACACAACACCGGTCTACACTCAAGCAATATACTCGTTTCGTTACATTCTCAGTATCCATCTCTCTCATTTTACATAACAGTATCTGCCATGAGCGTATATTAATATTTCATTTCCTATTTAATATATTTAGTATATAGATTAAGAAATCGTGTGGTACCTTTAGTCGACTCACACACGCATAACTTCATCGATGCCAGCATTGATGTAGTCATTTCAATTTTTGTCTTTTTAATTTATGTTTTTAAGTTGTTGAAAAATCTTTTAATTTGTGTTTTTTAAAGTGTTTTAAATTTTTTTTTTAATTTGTTGAAATGTACTGTTCACAATGCACTAGTTTTAATTGTTGTGTTACGTTCATAGTGATAATCAAATTAAATATGCATTAGTTTTTAAACCACTCAAGTAAGTTAACTGTTTATTATATTTAAGTTTATGTTTAACACATCAGAAATACTTCCTCGTATTATCAGTTATGTTTTTCTACCGTAACATTCTCATACTGCATAATTATACAGCACAATCCAACTAGTTCTTAAAAAATCCTTATGACTTTCGCTACCACAGTTATCTTTGCTTTTTACCATTTATTTATTGTTATAACTAATTTTTTACAAAATCTTTCAGTCAGATTTTAGGATTTCTTTGTTTTATATAATTAAAAATTTGATAATTTGTCTTAATGCATAGTATATAGTCTGTCCAGTAAAATTTGTTCTCACTGCATATAGTCATTTAGTTTTTTATAAATTTAAAAATATAAATATTTTGTTACAGAAACACCAACAAAATTTTTATACTATTTGATAATGACCCACAAAAGGGTCGAAATATAATAATGAAATTGTACCAAAACAAATAAAAAAATGTTTTCTTAATTCATGATTACATAGTTTGATGCTGCAGATGAAAAGAAATACATCAAATAATAATATATATTATATACACGAAAAACAACTATGTACTTGTAATTTTGTAAACATAAATCACATTTGACAACTAGTTTACCGTGCCAACAGATTTTCATATATAGATAATAAAGGAAACTAACAAAACGAAGATTGGGCGAAGATTCAAGCATTATGATACTATGTGATCAATTGTAAATGCGTAATAGGCAATCAATCAATTTTGTGTGTTGCCATTTATTTTGAAATAAATTTTAATTTATTCAGCTTCTATAATATTCAATGTGAAAAATCCCGCTCTTTCGAAGTTTTTCCCCGCTTTCCCGTTTTAAATGAAATATCCCATAAACGAGTGAAAATCCCGCATTTTTGCAACACTCGTCTGGTTTTATTTAGCTTTTTATGAAATAATACTTTCGCGATATTAAATTGATAAATTTTAATTTATTTTCATCTAAAATTATGTGTGAAAGAAATTTTTCAATGAAAGTAATTAAAACAAACACAAAAAACAACCGGACACTTTGAAAAATTAATTTTAGTAATTTAAATTAATTATAATTATTTTTGTTTGCGCTATTTCATATCGGTTTACCAATATTTAAATTCATTTTTTCACAATTTGAAGAAAATTCTGGAAATTAATATTATTTTTTACACATAAGGCAAATATTTAAATTTTGGTTGGTTGGTTTATTGGTTTCTGATTTTTAAACCTGAACCTGACCCCAATGTTGAAATACCAGAACACCACCCATCAGAATGACGAAACCATTGGGCTCTAACTGATTCACCAATACACGAAGCACAACGTGACGCCGAAAAACTAAAATTTATAAATAATAAAAAATGTTAATTATATATTCGTTACAACAGATTTGATTTATTAAAACTACCTTGAGTTGTGATGACATAAGTAGCCACGATCTCTTTCACGTTCACGTTCTCTCTCACGTATCAATTCATTCTGATCACTGGAATTTTTTTAAATTTATTTTTATGAGATCAAATCGAATCATAAACCTATTACTTAAAATTTCACCTATAATATCCATCACGATCTCGATCTTTTTCTCATTCACGTGTGCGTAATGGCTGTTGATGCAGTAATGGTAATGTTGATGATTTTGCTCCTGCTGAAGAACCTTTACAAATTTCAGCATTTTTCCTCAGTTAAATTTAATATTATTTTAAAAACACACATCAACAAAGAAACACACAAAAATATTTTAAAGGTAATTTTAAAAGTAATTTAAAAATTTGAAAAAATCATTCATTTGCCTATTTAGATAAGAAACCACTTACGCCTTCGACTTGGATATGGACCTCGTTGTGTTGATCGTGGTAAATTTTCTGCCAATTCTGAATAGTCAGTTACGTGTTTTAATTGGTTTTTGTTTATGTTTTGTGTGATTAGAGTGTTTTAATTAGAAAAAAAGTTAAGAAAACAATGTGTTATTTTGAAAACAAAATTCGAGTATGCAAAAACTTAAAGAAATTCTAGGCAAAAAAATGTTTATATACGATATCAGATATGTTATTGGTTAATGATGATGAAATCACAACATCAAGTACAATTCCAGTTTATGATTAGTGCGTTTGATTTGACTGAAATAACTAAATTTTTTATAAAAAGCAACATGCATGTTGTTGTTTTTTTTCAGTAAATTCTGTTATTTCAGTCAAATCAAATGCAGAGTTTAAAAAAATATTAACTGTAGGATAGCTAAAAATTATAACATAAATAAATAGTGTTAATATAAATGTAAATAGTAATACTAATAAAGTTTGAAAGGGAATTAAAATTTAAAACTGCGATTAGTTAAAATTTAATTGGGAACCAAGACCACAGGTAGAACCACATATTATTACTAAAGCTTGCTTTATTTGGAAATAATGCCAAATGTATGACAAATTATTAGAAATTCGACTAAATTAAACTAAGCTTATTATTTAATTAATTTTAATTAATAATTTTTCTAAAATCATTTCGCACGATTTCTATCACCGATATCGTTCATAAGTCTCCACCGATTTTTGTAGAATTTTAATCGATTGTTTTTAGCGTTCGGATTTAAACTTACATCGTGGCATTTTTCATTTTGGAAGTTTTTATTTATGGTTAATTTCACGTAAATGTCAACCTATGGACTAATTTTAAAATGTTATAAAAATGTATTTGTTATGGTTTTAGCTTATTGGCAAAGGTTCATATTTTCTAAAAATTGTGTTCTTTTAATATTTTTTTAATAAAAAACTAATTTGAAAAGATTTAATTACGAGTCATTTCGTATTTACAGTATTAGCTATGTACGGAAGCCAATTTTCCTTCATTCCCGCAACTTAAATTTGTAAATATAACTTCCATGAAATTATTTTTTTTAAGTAGCCCATGTTTCCTTTCTAAAGACGCGTATGCACTTGAAAATAAATTATTTTCCCCATACAAAATCTATGTAAAAAAAACCAAAATAAAAGGAAACGAAAAAATTTTCGGTTTGCATTTCGTAAGTAGTATGCAGTTAAAAATAAGAAATAGTGAAAAACGAACCTGTCAATAGATGTCATGACTACCCGTGGAGCCTTCTTATTTTCAAATTACGAAGCGAAATAAATGTAGTTCCATTTATTTCGTACGGAAAATGAAAATAAATTGAATGTTTGACAATTTGACAGTGTTATATTTGTTGATAGCGTTGATTTTTTAAGTGTGTATTACAAATGTTCTTCATTTACGTAGATTTTTTTTAAATGTATGTAGATTTTTTTTCCATTTTGTAGATTTTAATTTTCGTTCCGAAATAAATACACCTTTTCGAAAATAAAATTTATTTTCAAGTGCATACGCGTCTTAATAAAGAAAAAAAACATTTTTTTTATCAATATAATTCTCCAGTAATGCTAAAGAACTGAACACATTTGATATGTCATGTCTGTCACATAAAAACAGGTTTTTTAATTTTTTAAAAAAATAATTGAGACAAAATGCTTGCCACTTTATTTTCTAGATTTAAATACGTCAAAATAAGATATTCATTCAAAATTTATTACAAACTTTTGAATAGGAACTAAAATATTAGAGTTTTAAATTTGTGATGTCTGTCACAATTATCTGTCAATGTAAAAAGAGCTCTGCAAAAATGCAGATTTTTAAAATTTTAATACAAACACAAAAGATTTTATTTTGCATTTCCGATAACTTACATTTCCTTACATTTCCGATAACTATTTCCTTCAAAAGTAATTATCCTGATTTTCAAATAAAAAACATAGAATTTCAATCAGATGATACATCACAACACTTCAAGCAAAAATTTACACTATTTGATATGACACTGAGCGGCATACCTACCAAGTGGAATTTCTCAGCCACATCTCATGGCAAAGTTTGCCTTGATGGGATAGGTGGTACAGTTAAAAGACGAATCCGGGATGCTGTAAAGGCTCGAAAAATTGATCCAACAACTTCCTTAAGTTTTGCCACTGAGGCAAAAAAAATATGTCCAAACATAAATATTCTACATGCTGCTTCCAAAGATGTGAAAAATAAAAAAAAACGCTGGACGACACTTGGAAGACAGCAAATAGAGAAATTTACAGTGTTGCAGGCACCAGAAAGCTTCACTCCTTTCAATCATTCCAACCAGGTATTGTACAATGCAGCATGACAAGTGGTGGTCAAGAAATAAAAGAGTTCAATTTTCACACAGGCATATTAAAAGATATCTGTAATAAAAGTAACTCTGTACAAGCTGTTACAACTACGTCAAGTGTTGGAAGTGTTAGCATTGGTCAATGGGTCCAAGTAGTTTATGATGGTGAAAAATTTCATGGAATAATATTAGAGAGTTGTAGCGGCTAGCATCTAATAAAATGCCTAATTCCTTCATCAACTCACGGAAGGTTCAAATTCGAAAATGAAAATGATGTTGTATGGTACAATACAGACCAAATTGTTCAGACTATTGACATTGCACCTACATTGTTAAAACGTGGTTAATATAAATTATAATTCATTATATTGTAATAAACTTCATCCAGAATGGGTTAATTTAATTTAATCATAAATAACCAATACGTTCCGCCTAAATGTTTTCTACATTCTATGGCAAAGATGAATTAAAAGTTAACTCCCTTTAATTACTACAAGTTGCATAAATCAATGTAAATTAAATTTGTTTACATCAATGAATTAAAAGGAGGAGTGGCCTATTGTTTCTAGAAACAACTACAGTGAGTACCAGAATATTCTGCTTATTTGTTTTTGAATATAAATAAGCGAACAAAAATATCAGATAGTCAGTTTTAATTTTGCAATTAAAAGTGTTTTACAAATATTCGAAAGTATAAGGAATAATCGGTGGTACTTGAGCCTGGGTACTAATAGTAAAAGAATTTGAACTTAGTGGAATAGTAAATACAGATTTTACGATTCCGAGTACTATTGATTCATATTGTAAAAAAGCAGTGAAGTTCATCGTGCATAAATTGGAGACCCTGGAATTCATTGTAATTAAAATCGGAAGTTGCTGTAACTGGTTGATAAATAAAGTTTGGGATTTTGTTAACTAGAGATCTGTATTTTTACTGTCGTATTTGCTCAATAATCGAAAACATCCGAAGAAGAGGCGTTACAGTGGTGTCAGAAGTGGGATTTTTGAAACAATGGTCAAGACAGTAAATATCAGTGATCTCAGCCAGACCCAGCTGAAGGATGAGTTAAAGAAAAGGAATGCTCCAATCCATGGAACGAAGGCAGAACTTGCATTTCGACTGCGTAAAGTTTTAGAAGAAGCAGGCCAAAGCACAGAGGTCATAGAGGTAGAGCCGGAGGAAGCTCCGGTCCAGAATGCCCCAGCAATTGATCCGATGATGATGTTGATGAAAGAAATGATGGCACAGCAACAACAATAACTTGCTGATATGATGGCCAAACAAGGAAACAATCTGATGGCCCGACAAGAGAAACTGGCAGTGGAACAAAAAGTAGAGCAACAACAACAACTTGCTGATATGATGGCCCGACAAGAGAAACAGGCAGCAGAACAAAAAGTTCTGGCAGCAGAACAAAAAGTAGAGCAACGACAACAGTTTGCTGATATGATGGCGAAGCAAGAAAGTCTACGTGAAGTAATCGAGTCACGTATATCCAGTGCAGAGGTCAAAATTAACAACATGGAAAGGGAGCTGCAGAAAGTTACCGAAGAACACGAAGAGAAATTACGCAATCTTTCGAGTGAATTCCGCCAAGAAATAGGACAATTGAAGTCAGGTAACGTGATCAATCCATCAACTAGTTCAGCTCCAGCTAGAGTGAAAATACCTGCATTTGATGGATCTACATCGTATCAGATATTTAAGATGCAATTTGAGATAGCAACAACTGGGGTAGATAACCAGCAAAAAGCAAATGCGCTTATATTGGCATTGAAGGGACCTGCTGCTGAAATTTTGCAGACACTAACAGCGACAGAGCGTGATTACAGCAAGATTATGGAGGCCTTAGAGGTAAGATATGGGGCAAGTCATATGCAAGCTCTCCATCGTATGTAGCTCAAGACACGAAAACAAGGAGTCAGCGAAACTTTGCAAGAACTAGAGGCTGACATTGTGAGCCTGGTAAATCTGTCATACCCGAACTATAACGCTGAACATCGAGATGAGCTGGCAGCTGATGCATTTATCAATGCTCTTCGAGATATACAAATGAGAAATCAGCTGTATCTAAGCGGGAAGAAGCTACCTGCGGAAGTCTTAGCATTGGCCCTACAAATGAAAGCTGGAAAAAGAGCGTTTGGCTCAGATAGAGTACGTAAGATGGAAGTTGCTGAAGAGCCACTAAAAGCAGCGTTTGATGAAGTGATCATGCGTGTCAAAAGTTTGGAAGATAAGCCTGAACGAAAGCAACGAAGAAGATCTAGGAGAGTAAGATGCTGGAATTGTGGGCAGTTAGGGCACATTAGATGGGAATGCAAAACACTAGTAGCAGCAAAAGAAGGAGTAGTTCCAGTCCAGATGATGAACCTCTCAAACAAGCAAGTGGATGTCAAAAAGGAAAGGGATTTCCGCGTTGAACACCGGAAGAGAAGGATACATTGTAACGCTGAAGATCTTTCAAGAAGACCCAGTGTTGAGGAGCGCAAGTATAGCAGGACTGAGAGAAAGGAGGCAATGAAAGTGAATCAAATTAAGTTCCAAACTCCTGACGATTGGTGTACCGAGGCACTTAGAAGAGAGCAGCTAAAAGATCCAGCTATGGCATCAATATTGAAATGGAAAACTGAGGGAAGGCGCCCGGAGTGGAAAGAGGTCGCACCTTTAAGTACGGAGGTGAAATGCTACTGGGCGCAATGGGACTCACTATTTATGGACAACGGGATACTGAAAAGAAAATGGGAGTCCGCTGATGGAAAGAAAGTGTTAGAACAACTGGTGTTGCCATCAAGTCGAGTGGAAGAGGTACTGGGAAAGCTGCATGGAAGTATTTCTGGAGGACCCCTGGGAGTCAATAAAACCCTAGCTAAAGTAAGGGAGAGGTTTTATTGGGTAAGGTATCGAACCGACGTAGAGCAATGGTGTCGGCGATGCGATACTTGTGCAGCGAGCAAAGGACCAAAAACTAGAACTCGAGGAGAGATGCAACAGTACAATGTGGGCGCCCCAATGGAGAGAATTGCTATAGACATCGCGGGGCCATTTCCGGAAACGACAAAAGGTAACAAATACATCATGGTGGTCATTGGTTACTTTACAAAATGGCCGGAAGCTTATGCGATACCGAACCAGGAAGCAGTTACGGTCGCTGAAACATTAGTCAATGAATGGATTTGCAGATATGGAACACCGCTCGAGTTGCATACGGACCAGGGAAGGAATTTTGAATGACAACTGATGGAAGAGCTGTGCAGAACACTCGACATTAGAAAGACACGAACTACACCTATGAACCCACAGTCGGATGGCATGGTAGAACGATTCAACCGAACCATGGAAGAACATTTGTCAAAGGTAGTAGAAGCCAACCAAAGAAATTGGGATAAGGATCTTCCGTTATTCTTGATGGCCTATCGTAGCGCAGTGCACGATACGACATGTGAAACACCAGCGAATGTCATGTTCGGAAGAGAACTACATCTTCCTAGTGACATCGAGTTCGGCATCCCTGGAGGTCTGGTATCTACTAAAACAGATTATGTGGGACAACTAAGGGAGAAAATGAATAAAATCCATCAACAGGTTCGAGACCACATTAAGATTGCCAGTGACAAAATGAAAACCAGGTACGACATTAATGCAAATAGTGGCGGTTTTCAAGAAGGAGAATTGGTATGGCTATACAACCCCAGGAGAACTAAGGGAAGATCACCCAAGCTGCAGCCAGATTGGGAAGGTCCATATAAAATAATCAAACGAATTAATGATGTTATCTACCGCATCCAAAAGGGACCCCGTACCAAGATGAAAGTGATACATCTGCAAAGGTTGGCACCGTACCAAGGTAACAGTACCATTGCAATAGCTGATATTGTTCGGGACGAACAAAACTAAATGGAGGGCAGTGTAATAAACTTCGTCCAGAATGGGTTAATTTAATTTAATCATAAATAACCAATACGTTCCGCCTAAATGTTTTCTACATTCTATGGCAAAGATGAATTAAAAGTTAACTCCCTTTAACTACTACAAGTTGCATAAATCAATGTAAATTAAATTTGTTTACATCAATGAATTAAAAGGAGGAGTGGCCTATTGTTTCTAGAAACAACTACAGTGAGTACCAGAATATTCTGCTTATTTGTTTTTGAATATAAATAAGCGAACAAAAATATCAGATAGTCAGTTTTAGTTTTGCAATTAAAAGTGTTTTACAAATATTCGAAAGTATAAGGAATAATCGGTGGTACTTAAGCCTGGGTACTAATAGTAAAAGAATTTGAACTTAGTGGAATAGTAAATACAGATTTTACGATTCCGAGTACTATTGATTCAAATTGTAGAAAAGCAGTGAAGTTCATCGTGCATAAATTGGAGACCCTGGAATTCATTGTAATTAAAATCGGAAGTTGCTGTAACTGGTTGATAAATAAAGTTTGGGATTTTGTTAACTAGAGATTTGTCTTTTTACTGTCGTATTTGCTCAATAATCGAAAAGAACCAACGAAGAGTCGTTACAATATGTTTAAATTTTAATAAATGCTTAATATATAATGAGATCTTAAAGATTTATTATCATTTAGTTTGTTTCTCTTCGTTTTTTGAATAGAATATTCAGAGCTGTCATGTCCGTCACAAATTACCTGTCATGTCTGTCACACGATAAAAAATTTGCACACGAAAAAGTTATTTTTCAATTCTTATATAGAAATACATGGCACTAGATGAAACCCTAACTAATCCCATAAAAAAATCTCACAAATAAATATTTAGAAAATTCAGAGAGTTTTGAAGTTTTGTAGAGGCCACAAAAATGTTTGTCCATTCTCCGTCATGTCTGTCACAGTGAGTATTAAATTTTTTATTCAAAAACTTTACAACTTAAAATTTGGAAACTTTAGTATGTAATAGCTTAGACATAGACACTTTTGTAAAAAAAAAAAAAAATCTTCAAAAAATATTTTCTATATGAAATGTGCTCCATTGTATCTCTGATGTCATGTTTGTCACAAATGAAATTAACCTTATGTGATTGTTTATAATAAACGTTAAGTTTGTTTTAAATAAAATGTTAGAAATATAATTACATTCATAATAAAAATTTTCATTTCAAATTCAATACAACAAATCATATTTTTTTTTGTAAACTGTCATTTCTAGAGTTGTTGTTGTTGAAAATATCGTCGATATACTTTTCGTCAATGTGGTACGGGGCATTTAAATTTAAACGACCGAAATTCGTTCGTTTATATTTTGCATGGCATGGCTTTAAGTCTTCAAGTTTATCTACATCGCAGAAGCTATATCGCTTCTAAGCACAAAACGTCTTCTCTGTACAATGATCTTTCAACGAAAAAAAAAATATACGTATTGACATCATTTTCCTATCATTAACTTAATATTTCCAAAAACATCCAAAATCTCCATTTTTACAATAATAAAATAATAAAGAATATCAGAATCGTAAAAGTTTGAAATTATATATTTCACAATAAAATTTATGTGCTTACATATACATATGAGTATCTAGAGTAGAAAATGGATCGTTTAAAAAAGAAAAAAAAACTTCAGAACTTACAATAATAAAATCAAAGAATGAAAATTCAATATTGGACATTCTTTTGGGAGTCATAAAAATACACTTGTCGTTGTGCTCAAATTTTGTTTGCCTGCATATGTCAAAATATGAAAATATGTTTGTTACAATAAAACGGAAAACTGCTACTTTCAGGAAATGATGGAAATTTTTGCAAATAGAAGAGAGCTGTTTCTAGATGTCATTCGACGTATTATTTCTTTTACAACGACAAAAGTGGAATACTCGGTACTTAGTTGAATAAAATTTCCATTTTTTTTAAATTAGTCGAAAGAATCGAAACTACTATAAAAACCGAGTTCTAAAGTAAATTAAATGGGTGATTTCAGTTTTACAGGTTTTTCCATTAATGTTAATTGAGTTAATCTCTCGCTTCACCCTTGAGACTGTTGTAAACTTGCGTAAATTCAACGAAAACCTGTTAAACATCGCTGATGATGAAAGAATATAAATAAAATACACACATATATATATATATATATATATATATATATATATATATATATATATATATATATATATATATATATATATATATATATATATATATATATATATATATATATATATATATATATATATATATATATATATATATATATATATATATATATATATATATATATATATATATATATATATATGTATATATATATATATATATATATATATATATATATATATATATATATATATATATATATATATATATATATATACCGTTTATGAATATATACGTATACTATGATACGTGCATGAATATATACCTCCACTCTACAAACCAAGTTTTGACAAATTGCTTTAAAAATTGTGCCTTATTTTCTCAAGCAAATTCAGATGTGTTTCTTAGAACATGATACAAGTTGTAATAAGTGCCATAGTTTGTTTGACCCACTTTTGTCCAGCTTATACAAACCTAAATCACTTGACTGTTTTAACAGACCGAATGAGATAATTTTTCCTAACAAGGTAATATAATTTCAATCCTCAAAACTTTAAAACCAGCATTAATAAATTCCTCAGAGAATTCTAATTCAGAATCAATTAACTAATCAAATTGATTATGCAACATAATTCACTACCAAATCTTAATTTATTTTTTAAATCCAAGACCCTAAATATGATTTCACACAATGAACAACCTATATAGTTCAAATAAAATTGCCATTCATTAGACATTTATTGACTTGACTTACCTAAACGATCCCTACGAAAAACATTGAATATTTATTTTGGTCAGCCTTACAATTATTCCTAATAAAAAAAACTAGAACTAGACTAATTCAAAAATATCCTCCCATTTTATGCGATATTATGACACCAATTATATTTAAAAACTAAATAGTTGTCCATCTTCAGTTCTATTCATGTTTGAACTAATTTTCAACCAAAAACCATAATTTTCGGTCAGTTTTTCGTGAAATGAATGGCTCTGCGAATTAACTAATACAATTATTTTCCGGTATCCTTACACCATATAACTGTATTTCTTTTATCATCATGTTCATTTACATAATATTAGAAAATAATATTCAATTTCAACAAATTCTAATGACCTTCTAAAATTATTTTTGCAAAAACAACAACATCAACGCTAAAAAAACTGTAAAAAAGTCAATAAAAAATCATTTTTGTTTTCCATCCCACAAAAATTCAAAAGCATTTTTAAGTAAAATAATTGTTTTACAACTCACCCAAACTGTTAAAAGCAAAATATATCATTGTGAAACTTAGGTATAATATTAGCACATTGTGGTGATTTGCTTTAATGTATCGTGTCAATATTTTAAGAACCGCTAATTTTTCTTGTTATATTTGCATATTGCACGTCCAAAAAATTGATCAGATCGAAGTAGGTGCATCATATATGGTGTGAATTGATCCACAGAGTCTTTATATATGATACTCCAACCAAACTAATAAACTACAATGCATTATTATACCAACTGCCAGTAATTTAAAAAGTCAGACAAGTGTATGCACTGCGAATATAACTCGCTCGTCGAGGGTTGGATGTATATAATTCAACGAGAATAGTTTTTCTCAAAAACACAATTTTAGAAATAAATCAAAAAAATTGTAAAAATTACTAGAACTAGAGAGAAAAAAGGCTAGAATCCTTTCATATGACTCGTCACGGTCAAAAATATTTTTTTTTTCGAAATCTTCACTTCCAACCCCTCCAAATAACATTTCAAATGATGAGCAGTGAATTTTTGTCTTTTGAAATGTTTGAGGGAGGGAACAGGAAAACAAACTCACGTTTTTGGAAATAACTAAAAAACTAAGCGATCGAAAATATATTGATTTTTTTTTTGGAAATATTTCAATATCTTTCGATTTTTCTAAATCAAACTCGAAACCTTAAAAAACTGGTTTTACTATCTCCTTGTCTATGTCTATAAAATACGGATAAAAACAAATATTTGTCATTTTTTTCAGCAGACGTGGACAAATACGTTTTATAACTATAGAAATTAAAATTTCAAGTTAATAGCACTCATAGTTTGTGAGAAATTCGATTATGTAGAAAATCGGACGGACACCGAAGTTTTTACTTTTTCAAAGTACGAACCCTAAAAACATTGCCCAACATTACCCTCTAGCATTACCAACATTAGAGATGGAATAAGCTTCGCAACGTAATTGTAGCCCAAGTTAAAAACTTTCAGGAAGATATATTACAATAAAAAAATAAAAACCTCACTCAAACTAAAGTATATATATAATTTAATAAACCAATGGAAAAGCGCTCGACCTATCGATTGATCAAAGCTCAATGAGTGCTCCACAATTATCGTAACGTAGACAGTTGTCGAAATCATCTTTCGTAACTGCAACTTAAAATTTATAATTTTCGTCACCCAATCGATTTCACCAAAATAATAAGCATTTGACGACGCCTTTGATTCTTATCATTATACTTACTGTTCGAATGGTAACCATCCAGTCTAAAGAGACAAATTTGTACAACGATCACTTTACTTTTATAAAAAAATTAAGTATATTTGCACTTGACATCTTTATATTATTTTCAACACCACATCTTTATATTATTTTCAACACCACCAAATCTTTTCAAAAGCCAAAAATATAATAATCTTTTTTCAAAATGTATCGTGATTAAATCAGAACGAATTTTTATTCATCCCGCGTATTTCAATTTTTTCCTCTTTTTCGTTTTAAAACGAATTGCAACCAAGCAAGAAATTTTCCATGTATCCAAAAAGAGACAAAATCAAGTTTTTAAACAATACAAAATTATTCAAAGAGGAAGATCCCAATATTCTCAATATCAACAAACAGAAAGAATATTACATTTTAATCAAAATGAAATACTTCAACCTATATGTATATAACGTTACTATAAATTGCGACAAGTTTTCTCTTTCTGTTTTAAATTTATTTTTGGTTTGTCTATATACAAATACAGGAAACAATTTTCTCTATATCTGACTAGGTAGATATAACTATTTGAATGAGAACGATGATGTATTAAATTAAAAACTGTAC
The DNA here is from genome assembly GCA_963693315.1 of Diogma glabrata. NCBI lineage: Eukaryota > Metazoa > Arthropoda > Insecta > Diptera > Cylindrotomidae > Diogma > Diogma glabrata. The sequence goes on along the minus strand of OY856186.1, from coordinate 382,916,809 downwards.
TATGTCTATAAGCATAATAATAAAGGAAAATATTTTTTGTGTGGAGAAATGCAGCACAAAAATGGGTTCGTCCGTAGTTAATAAGTAATGGAAGGATTCTGGCAATAACAATATATTTAAACAATATATTTAAATTTAAATAATCAACAACATATTTAAATTTAAATAATTAATCTCTACAAAGTAAAAGGATCAATTAACTTACACCTGACACGAATCAAATGATCATCGATAAAAGCTCATGATGCCCAATACGATAAATTAATTAATTCATTTGTTCACAAATTCGAAAATCGAAAATCGAATTTAGTTCATGTTGGTGGTAAAAAGTAAAAGAATAGTAGATTCTTGTATGAGCTTAGAATGAAGGAAATTCTTCACGAAAATGAAGTTTCCGAATCAGGGAATCATCCGAGTGAAGAATTGCCTTCATCCTAAGCGAATACAAGATACTATTTTATCCACGACTACAAATATTTCAGTTTTCCTATAAAAGTTTATATCGCCATATTGAAATAAATTTATGAAAAGCAAAATAAAACAAAGCATGTTTGTTTATTTTATATGTATTGTTCTTGTTTTATCTTGCTTATATTACTATACCAACAAATCAAGTTTTTAATTTGTTAGGGAAATTTTGAATAAATAAAGCGGAATGAAATAAATAAAAAAGAATTTGATATATAGAAAGGAATGAATACAATTACAATGAAAGATATACGCACACAGTTAAAAAAAAATTGAATATGTAATGCAAATTGCTACACATATAGGTCCTACGGAAGTTTCCATTACAAAACAATACAAAGCTTGCTATATAGAGTAAACTAATGTTCTTTGCATCAATATTTAACAGAGTACTTGGAGTAAAATAAAAAGCTTGTTATTTAAAAATGTCTGTTATTTGCATTAAATAAATTACGCGGAACATTTTTTTTAGTATGAAATTTTAATGCAAATTACATCATAATTTCGAGTTACTTTGATTATTACGCACCTGCCTAAATTAATCAAATTAAAATAAAAAACAACGGAAAAAATTAAAACATACATACCACCTTAATCACTATTATTATAAACTTTCAGCTGAGAAGCGATAACTAAAACATACATGAAACGATTTTAACTATATATTTCTAAAATGGATAATACTCTAGTGAATTTTAAAATTTCATTAATGTATTAAATTGTAGCAAGGTGCATTAAAACTTCTAGCAGTTCTATAGAAATAAATTATGATGCAAGAGTTATTTTAAATTTTATAGAAATGCATTGAAATTAGGTTAAATGCAACATTTACTTTACAATTCAATAATAACCTGCAACGCATAGCTCCTATTGCAAGACTTGCTTTAAATATTGCAGTTACTTTTTCAACTGTGCATAGAAAGTATATATTCTTTAGTAGTCGTGGATAAAATTCATTCCTTTTTATATCCGGCTTGGGAGCATCAACAACGAAGAATAAAAAATTAAGTGAATTTAATCAATTAACATTGTTGATCAGCATTAAATTTTTCTTATTATTAATTACAATTAATATAAACTGTACATTAGTGTACATTAGAATTAGGATTTAGTATGTATTATATAAAACCTTTTTGTGATAATAATTATACCACCCGCACCCGTAACATTGTCAAGTCTTTTAGGCTGAAGCAATCGGTATAAATGCTACATCGAAGCAAGCAACTGAGCTTATGTGGTCGCGCAAAATCATTCATATTATTTAGAACCGGGCTGCACTAGATACTCTGGGAAACTACACTATTAAGTTAAAAATATATGCAACACTGCTTTTTTTTTTTTTTTTTTTTAAACGGCGTTCATGCTCCATGTAGGAGCGTTGCCAGGCTAATCAGCTTCGAATATTCACCACGGTCATTCGCAACAGCGACATAATTACCATGGCAGCCGATTTTTTTAAGGTCGTTTATTACGTCAGTCTCCCATTGTAGTCGTGGTCTACCTCGTGGTCGCCCACTCCCTGGGGTACTAACGTACATTTTTCTAATCATTCCAGACTGTGAATCGGCTCGTAGAACATGCCCAAACCAAGCAGTCCTATTAGAACGGATACAACCTATTATATCAGGACCCTCAAGAAGGTCTCTGATCTCAAAGTTATATCGGGTTCTATACTCTCCTTCGTCTGTCTTAAGTGGACCAAAAATGTAGCGTAGGATCTTACGCTCAAATACAGATAAATGCGATTCGTCATTTTGTGTAAGGGTCCACGTTTGTGACCCATACATCACAACCGGTCTAATCAATGTCTTGTATAACTTGAGCTTGGTGTTAGTTGATACATACGGAGATCCAAGGAGAGGTTTGGTTGAGTAGAAAGTTCGATTACCTGCAGCGATTCGAGCTTTTATATCTGTAAGTATGCTGTTGTTTGAGTCAAGCATTGATCCCAAATATTTAAAAGATTCAACTCCCTCAATTCGTTCATCGCCGCACATCAAATCTTTCTTCTCAGACTCTCTTGAAACATTCATATGTTTGGTTTTATTGTAGTTAATTTGAAGACCAATTTTTCTAGCTCCACTCTCAAGCGACTTAAAAGTCTCACTCATAACAGCTTCACTTCGGCCGAGGATGACAACATCATCAGCGTATGCAATCATCTGTACTGAGTTTATTGACAAGATATTGTTGTTAGTCGGTAGTTTCTTTTGACGGCACACATATTCTAAGGCTAAATTAAAAAGTATAGGAGAGATAGCATCACCTTGTCTTAACCCGGAGTCGACTTTAAAAAACCTTGATATTTCGTTCTCTACTCGTACACAGCATTGAGAGTTCTGTACTGTCATTTTGCATAGTGATACCAATTTACCAGGAATTCCCATTGACACCAGAGCAGACCATAGAGTCTCTCGTTCGAGAGAGTCGTAGGCCTGCCTGAAGTCAATGAAGAGTTGGTGCACTGGTATGTTGAACTCTCGGCACTTTTCCAAAATCATCCTTATCGAGAAAAGTGCATCGGTGGTACCTCGGCCCCGCCGGAAGCCACACTGATATTCTCCAAACAGTTGTTCAGCAAAAGGATTGATTTTGGATAGCAAAATGTAAGAAAAGATCTTATATGCTGTGCAGAGTAGAGCGATTCCTCTGTAGTTTGCACATTGTAGGCGATTACCTTTTTTATGGATTGGTATCAGCATAGCTGTGTTCCAGTCCTGTGGCATGGTTTCAGTCCTCCAGATCATTTGAACAAGTTCAAACAATCTTAAGGATAGAGTTTCGCCACCATGTACAATCATTTCGGATGTTATATCGTCGATACCAGGTGCTTTATTGCATTTTAATTTTGACAGCGCCGCATCGAATTCCTCTCTGGTGGGTTCTTCTACAAGTACCTTTGACGCACGAATAAGCTTAGCTCGTCGCCCGACTTGTTGCTGGTCACTTAAGTTGAGAAGATTCTCAAAATAAGCGGCCCAAGTATCTAAAATATTTTTAAGGTCTACTTGTAGCTCCCCATCTTCGTTTTGAATAGCAGTCGATCTAGTTTGAGGGCCCTTCCCTAAGGTTTTAACCTGTTGAAAGAAGTTACGCGATTGATGTTCCTTATTGAAGCTTTCAATCTCCTCACACTTTCTCTTCCACCATTCTCTCTTCGTTCGTCTACATAACTTTGTAACGGCTTGTCTTGCCAGTTTATAGTTCTCCTTCGTGGACCTGGTGTTGCGTCCTTGCAGACATTTCAGATAGCAATCTCTTTTGTATTGAATAGCGTCAAGACATGCTTGATCCATTCATGGCTTCTGGGAGTGGTTTTGTGGTCGTCCAAGTATTCCCTCAGCAGCGCTTAAAACAGCATCTTTGAGCAAATACCATGACTTTGAGCAAATACTTCGACGTCTCCATTAATGGTTTCTGATTTCTCCAATGTTTCGGCAATATGGTTTTGATATTTCTCTTCTGTTTCTGCATTCTTTAGTGATGAGATGTTAAATCGTTTCCGTTGATTGAATTTCGGAATGCTTGGGTTTGGGAAGTGGAACCTTATTTTAGCACATACAAGAAAGTGGTCACTTCCAATGTATGCACCTCTAAAGGATCGCACATCCAGAACACTCGAAAAGAAACGTGCTGTAACTAGCACGTGATCAATTTGATTTCGGGTGTTTCCATTCGGTGAGACCCATGTCTGCTTATGAATCGATCGGTGCGGAAAGAAAGTACTGGCAATTCTCAAATTATTTGATAATGCAAACTCAGTCATTCTCTCACCATTATCATTCGAATTCAAATGCAGACTGTTGGGGCCCACCACATTTCCATAAGAGATATCTCTTCCAACCTGCCCATTAAAGTCACCAAGAACCATAGTGAAGTCGCTTGTTGGTGTTTGTTTCATAACCTCTTCCAGTGCTATGTAGAAATTATCCTTCTCGTCGACGGTCTTAGCTTCAGTTGGTGCATGCACGGCAATAAGAGAAATATTGTTATATGTACCACGTACACGTAGGTAGCAAATCCTCTCACTGACCGGGATGAATTTCATCACGGCTTCTTGTATGCGTGCACCAACAAGAAAGCCAGTTCCAAATTCTCTTCGAGAAGGATGACCACTACAGTATAGAGAGTGACTATCCAAATCTTGTTTTCCGATTATTGGCTGTCTAATTTCTTGCAGAGCTATGATATCCATCCCATACCTCTCAGCCTCTGTTTCTAGACTTATAAGAGCATCAGGAGCGCTCAGGTTGCGCACGTTCCACGTTCCGATTCGGTAGTCTGGTCCTTTTTCACGTCCAGGTAAAATTCTGTTTTTGTCCGGGTCTGTTTTTCTTTTCTGATTTCCAAATTTAACAAATAATTTTTTTTCCGGGGTTAGGGTGTTAACCTTAGGCCCAACCCAAATTGTCGTGAATGGGTCCGTTCTGCATCTTAAGGTTACCAGAAACAACCTTTTGACACGTTTATATAGCGTGCCGCTTGATCCAAGACAGACGCCCGCTTCAAGCCGCCCCTAACATGGAGAACAGACGCTTGAGTCGTATTGGTTTTAAGGCGCCAATTCGCCATGATGTACCATGATTGACTAAGCAGTTTTTACCCTGCTTGTCTCCGGTACACCAACCTAATTCTGTCAGCATTAACCAGGCAGCACGGCGTGGACGTCGAATTTCGGATTTCGCTACCTGCTTTAGGTCCTTGAATTATCTCGGTCGTAAGAACATCATATTACTGGAATAGATATCACAGCATAGAGAAAATATCGTGAACGGAAAAGGTAATTAGTTATTTCTTCAAGGAAGCTTATACTCCCTGAACCAGCATTTTGTCTATCAAAAGAAATAATAAGTTCAAAAGATTCAAACGAGGCGAGCTCTTTTGATGCATCAACACCTAATGGAAGAACACAAAACTACAAGGTCTCCACGGTGTTCATTCCAGAGGTGAGTCATCAAACCACTGAATTTTTGTTGAGGCTGAGCCGTTTAGATTGTAGACTCTCAGGGCTCTGAAGCAATATATTAGCATCAAGCTATCTGAGGACGGAAGATTTCTATAACGGAAAAAATAGAAAGCTAATAGACTTCTTATAAAAAATCTTCAGCTCATGAGCATGATGAATGCATATAGGACTTAGCGATCTACATGTCAGGCTATGATTACAATGGTCGCCCAACAAAAAATTATAATGCAATATTGAATTTACTATATGAAAACCAATTTCTTTCGTCACATATATGAACAAATCAACCAAAAATATTGCAACACTGATGCATAGGCTGACTTCACCACAGCTCTGGAAACATAGTGTTCTGGATATATAATGAGCTAATGTCCATCAAATACTTTAATTAAAAGCTAACCAATGTTATAGGTTCCGCGTAGTTCTAGTTATACAAATATTAAAGAAAGCAGTAGTATCACACAAACATAAATTCTGTTGTACAAGAAAAAATAAAAAAAAAGTTAACCGGAAGTGATAAACCGGAAGTTGGGATGCAGAACTGTTGTAAACCGTACTAAATGTTTATGTACCAAGTTTCACCCAATTCGACTATCAAGTACAGATGTTATTGAGCTTCCAAGAAAACAGGTGCTCGGATACACCCCACCACTTTTTTCACTATCGCTCAAAAACTAATCAGTTCCTTGCCATACATATTTGCATCTGTTTGCAAATTGTCATCAAAATTCATTCACGAACGAATATTTTATGCTCCCAACAAACATAAAAAACATGGTGGAAAAAACCACATGTTGTATGGTGGACACTCCAACCCTGTATCCAATGTACTCCAAAAACTGATGAAATCTTTTTCTTGGTACTTGAAAGCTTTTACCAACGTTTCATGAAAATCGATTGGTAATTGTAGGCTAGTAGGAATAAATTCCTGAAAAAAAAAACTTTTTAACCGGAAATTGTTATGCAGAAATATTGGAAACAGTACTTAAACCTTATATACCAAGTTTCCATAATATCGAATGCTGGGATTAGAAGTTATAGAAGATTTAAACTTAGAGGTGTTCGGGAGACCCCCCGCCATTTTGTCCAAATTTGAAATGAATCCAAATCTTCCATTTTCAAGTGAACCTGTACCATTTGCCAAAGTTTCATCAAGATCCTATGCAGAAAGTTAAACCACCCACCCCCCACACACCCACCCACCCACACACACACACACACAGACGTACACCAAAATTTTTATTGGCTATTTAGATAGAAAATTTTCCAAAACAAAAGAAAAAACAAAATTTGGGGTATGTAAGATTTTTTTTTCTCGATAGATTGCATTACTTCACACAATTTAAAATTGTGGTGAAGTAAAAAATAATACTAGAAGAAATTTTATATTTTTGCAAAATGATGTTGCATTTAGATAATTTGAATTATGGTTTTAAATTTCGTAGAATGGCTTAAAGAGAATTTATGTTTTGGTATAAAGTCTATATAAAGCCTAGGATACGCGATATATACACAAATTCACAACACCCGAATTCATAACGCCTACTTGTAAGACACTCAAAATAGTAGATTATGATGCAAGGACAATCTTTGCAACCTTTTTATTTTATATAACCATTGCATAGATTTGGTGCATTCAAATTTCTAAGCAAAATGATTGGGACCAATCTGTTAAATCCAATGAATTCAAAAATTCAACAGGATAGTTGACAACTTTCTCAGGTTCGACAACAGTTTCAATTGATTTGAATGATATTTCATTACCAGGCAATAACTGTTGTATTTTAATTGCGTTTGTAATTAATTCCGTAGACAGCTATATTTTTGGCGACCTAAAAAACTCATGTAGCCACGCATGATTAGTGTAAATCTGGAAATCTAAATTAGCTTGTAAATCTGGCAATCTACTTTCAATCAAAGCATCTTTGGTCGCCAACATGTTGCAAAAATTGTCTGGGAATCGGATACATTGTCTATTTTCATGCAATTGAATTTTCCGTTGCCAATTTTGAGAAATTATTTGTTGAATGCTAATGTCAATGTAGCATTTTAAAGATGAACACGCATTTTTATGGTATACGGGATAATTACTGACACTTCGCCATAAGGGTGATTCTTCAATCATACGTTAATTTCTCCGCATATGTAGCACGTGGAATGACCGACATTGTCTGTTTGAAATCACCGGTCAGTAGCAATCAAATTCCATTATCTGCAGATACTGATGTTATTGAAGTTTCAAATAAACAGGTGCTCAGGCCCGCACGACTTATCCCAATATCGGTCAAAAAATAATCAGTTCTTTGTCCTTCTAATCTTCATTCAATTCGATTATCAGGTACATATATGTTATAGATCTTTAAAAAAACGGGTGCTCGGAAGACTCCCACACCCTCCAACCCTTTGTCCAATCTACCCAAAAGCTTATAAAATCATTATCAAATCTTTTGCATCAACTTTAACCAACGTTTCATGAAATCGATTTGTAACATGAGATTATAGTCGCGTTCGATTTGACTGAAACAACTGAATAATCTGAAAAATTGTATGCAATTGTTGTTTGTCTTTATCAGTTTATTCAGTTATTTCAGTCAAGCACCATATAGTAGGGAGAAAAACACTTTTGAAAAAATTCAAAGAAAATTTTTTTAACCGGAAGTTACAAACCGGAAGTTGGTATGCAGAAGTATTGGAAACAGTACTAAGACCTTATAAACCAAGTTTCAATTAGATTGAAAGCCAGGATTAGAGGTTATTGAAGTTTCAAACTTACAGGTGTTCGGGAGACCCCCCAGCATTTTGTTCAATTTGATCCAGTTGTAAATCTAAACCATTTTCAGATCAACCTTATCACACACACAAAATTTCATAAAAACCAATCTAGTCGTTTAGCAGGAGTTGAGTCAGATATACAAACGGACAGAAGAAATATTTGTATAAAGGTATTGTTAATATTTGCTATCGTAGGAAAATAGTATATTATTTAATTAGGAACTAAAGTGCTACGTTTTGTGTTGAGTATATACTCTATAATTTGGCGAAACACAAAAAGACACTTTACTACCGAATTAAAAGCACTATTTTAAATTATATGTGTTATTATGGTTTTCCATATTATTCACTGTTTGTGTGCTTTTGTCACTTTTGAATTAAAATGCAATATTTAAAAATATACTTTTTGCTGTTTATTTTTAAATTTATTTATAATAATAAAACTTCCTTATAGTAACAATTTGATTTTTATTTTTTTTTATTTTAAAGAATATCGATTTCGACTTACGTCATTCTCAGTTCTTAAATTATTATTACAATTTTTGCTTAAACTATTACTTATATACTATTTCAACTGCTGTTTTTTATTATTATGTCATATATTTTGTTAGTTTTAGTGTTGATTTTATCATTTAAAATATTGTTATTGTTTTTATGTTTATATATTTCTATTTCTTCCAATCTATCTAGATTTTGTCCTTTTCTTTTTTTATGTAATATGGTTAAATTTGTGTTGATATTGGTGTATTTGTGTTTTTCTATTTACAAATGTTGGGCATATCTGGATTTTGGATCGCTTCTGTTAATTTCATTGGTGTGCTCGATAAATCTTTTTTTGAAGGACCTCCCCGTCTGGCCTATGTAAAATTTACTGCAGTCATCACAGGTAAGCTTATAAACACCTGTGTCTAAGCTTTGGGTTTTTTTAGTTTTTAGGTAGTTTTCTAATTTATTTTTGTTTTTGTAAGCCGCAATATATCCATATTTTTTTAAAGTTTTTTGCATTATTTTGAATGTTGTTCTATTGTATGTTACGCCTACGTATTTTTTACCTGCTAAGTTTTCTTCATTCTTCAACGTTGTTAAGGTTCGCAAATTTTTCTTGTTTTTATGTTTTCTATTTAATGTGTCAATCATTTCATTTTTATATCCATTTTTTCTGGCTATGTATTTTATATTGTTTAGATCGTCTTCATAATTTTCAGCGTTCATCGGTATAGTGTTCAATCTATTGATCATGTGGTTGTAGGCAGCTAGTTTATGTTGGTATGGATGATGTGATTTGATATCTATTGTTTGATCCGTTTGGGTTGGTTTTCAGAATATTTTGAATGTGTGTTTTGAATCTACATTTTTGATTGATAAATCCTAAAAGTTTATTGTGTTGTTTTCTTCATTTTCTAAGGTGAATTTAATGGAAGGTTCTATGCTGTTTATGTATTGGTGTAATTGGTTAATATCCAAACAATATCATCAAATAGAATATGAAATAATAATGGAATAAACAGTAAAAAGTATATTTTTAAATATTGCATTTTAACTATTTTAAATTTTTTCGGCAAAAGTTTAAATGTTTTATATAAATATGAAGTTAGTACATCAAAATTTTTATAAATACGATTTACTATAAAAATATTTAAATTTGTATAAATTATATAAAAATAAAATTTTTTATCAAAGCAAAAGGTTGTTTAATTAATTCAAAGTTTTATAATCCTATCAAAATATTTGTTATTTTTTGTTATCATAGTTATACAATTTGTTTGAAAAAATAACAAATATGTTGGTCTTGTTCAACATATTTTTATGAATCCACAATCTCATGTTATAATACTTTTACTGCCGCCGTAAAAATATGGAAAAAAATTTCGACACTTTTTCTGCCGCCGTAAAAATATGAAAGTTGCTTTACTGCCGCCGTGAAAAAAAGAAATAAATGGCATTATATGTCAAGAAAGTATTACTTTAACCTTCTCCCAAGCGACTGTAAAGTTGAATTTTACAGAAGTTTGCCGAAAAAAAAATTTTTCCTACGCGAGATAAAAACGTTTTTTGTTCGTAAACCTATACGGTGCTAGCGGTTCTGTTTAACAAATGTTTTCTCACGAAAAAAACTGTGTTTCCATCTTTTGTAGCAAAATATACTTTGTCAAAAAGGTAAACAATTTTAAAAAAGTAAAATGCATAGAGTCAATAAAAAACGGCCAAAACTATTTTCTAATTTGTATTTTGACCAGCAATTGTAAACATGTATACATACATTTTACTTTTAAGCTTAATTATTAAATTATCAAGTTATGGTATAATAATAGAATTCAAAATTACAATAGTGATAATGGATATCACTGAAAATTTCGAACCCCTTTTTTAACAATCCTAAATCTTGAAAATAAAAGAGAACTTCAATTAAATTTCGTTTAATAATTTATTATTACATAATTGACAGTGGACTGTATTCACTCAAAAAAAAAACCAAGTGAAACTAATAAAATTCTACATATATTTTACAATTTTTTTATAAATATACAACACACAAAAATTTTTGTAAAATTTACATTTTTACAATATATATTGTCATTGTGAAAAAAAATATTTATAAACCCTACAAATTCTTTTATTCACATACAACAAAGGATTGTAAGGCTTATAAATTATATTATGAAAATGGCAGAAACATTTTTTGGTTTAATAAATATTTTGTGAAATCATCAAACTAAATATTTTAGTTTATCAGAGCTTTTGTGAAATTTATGCAATTTATTAAATTGTTTTCACAAAAGTTTTAGAAAAAGAACAAACCCTTTTATAGTATCAACAAAAAGCATTTATGGATTTAATAACATTTTTTTGTAATATATACATATGTATATATATATATATATATATATATATATATATATATATATATATATATATATATATGTATATATATATATATATATATATATATATATATATATATATATATATATATATATATATATATATATATATATATATATATATATATTCATACACATATATCATATGGGAACCCCGTTAATAAATAAAACCCTTTTTTTGCATACATTTATTATATTTTGTAAACAATTTATAGTTAAAATTTTTTACAATATTTAAGAAATTATAATCGCAGTTTCTTCTCTAATTTATCAGGAGTTACTCAAAGAACAAGGAAACGTTTCTGGTTATCCGGCATACTAAAGCATAAAGATACATGTCTGTTTCCATTTTTTTCGTCACTTCATGTGATATTAACGTAACTTGTCTTAAATGAAATAAAATTGCAGATTATCCTTTTTGCTGTAATATTGAGAAAATTGCTGCGTCACTCGATGGTTTTACATTTTCTTGGAGCATTGGTTTCAAGGAAGTTTCTTAGTTTTTATCTTACTTTGCCATTTTAAATCTTTTTCGGTCTGTAAAAAAATTTAAAATATAAATATTTATCAACTTTTTCACCAAACTTACATGCTGCTTGTTTATATTTACCAATTTGTAACCTTATGGTTACCTCTACTGTTGTAAATTAAGAAATATAGCTCCCGTTGAGGCGTTGAATTTAAATAATTTGAGTCTTGAAACACAAGCATTTCTCCTTTGGTTTAGTTCTGCCCATGAACAATTTTTTTTTGTCATGAACAGTTCTTCCTTTTATAACTACGGTTACTTTTTAAAAACCATGAGTTCTATAAATGTTTAATTTAATAAGCTACTGGACAGATTTTAAATTTTTTTGTTGTGTTTAAAGGTTAAAGAAAGATTTTGCAAGTAATATTTTAAGTTATAATTTTTTAACAAATAACTACGCAAAACCTCATTGATCATTTTTTATATTTTCGTCTATAATTTTAAAACTTTATTAATTCATAAAAATATAGGTTTTGGCGATATTTTTTGGAAATTATAGAAATTTTTGAATAAATCTATAAAGATGAAGTTTTTTTTATAAATTTCCATAGTTTTCAAAAAAAAATCGCCAAAATCTAAATCTTTGGTATTATGTAGAAAAGTAATGAAATTATAAGGCAAAAAATAAAATTCAAAGGAGATTAATTAATTAATTTTTTAATTCTTTTTAATATAACAACTAATCAAAAATTGTAATTGTATTTATTTTAACTAAAAAAAGACTTTTATTAGCAAAACAAAAAAAATTAAAAGGCGTTAAGTAGCTCGTGAAATACATCAAATTGAACATAATATGAAACTCGTGGTTTTTAAAATTAGCCCTAGCTTAAGGGGAGAACCACTGGCGATTACCAAAAATTCTCTTCTATATGAAATGTTGTTTTTTATTTTCTCTCCCACTGTAAAAAAAGTTAAAACAAATAAAAAATTTGTGTTAAAAAAAACGAATTTTTGGTTGAAAATTCGTGATTTTGACCTATATGTTTGGAATGATACACGTCAAAGAGATCAAGACGGTGCTCAAAATCTATTAGTCGTTGAAAGTTTGTTTATGGCTCAAATTGAAGCTATGGTTTGAGAGTTTCATAAAATGTGTTCCATTGTCCTTAATGGCGGATCAATATGGCGGTTGCAAATCTGCAAATCAAACGCCTCAACGTCAAAGAATAGTTTTGTTGATGTTATTTTTAAAAGTGTTGTGTTTAGGAATTACAATATGTGTCATAACAACACATATATACCTTTTAAGATAAATAGGTTCCACAACAACATGCGTTCCGAGGTGTTGATGAACGTTGTTTTTAAACCATTGTGGTCCCGTCCTTCTGACTTGTTAAATCAATAGATCATTTAATTAAAACCCTTTTCTGATGTATCTTTGCTTGCTGAACACGAACATAACCTTAATTTTTGACATAATCAGTTAAAAAAATGCAAATTTCTCGAAAACTTTGGTGATCTTGGAACTCAAAATACAGTTTTCAATAGTTTTCTAGGGTCCAAGATTGAAGAGTGGAATTTTTAGTATAATATTGGTTAGGTTCGTACTCAGCAAACCAAACTACATCAAAATAAGGTTTTTTTTAAACACTCCAATGATAATCAGTTATAAAAAGCAAATACTTTTTGGTAGTTTTTGAATAGGATAGGGTCTAGGGACGACATGTGAAAATTTTAATTTAGGGATAGGTTATATGTGATCTGTTATACGTTTTTAGAAAATAAAATTAACCGCTGTCTGTTCGTTATTACAAAACACAGTTTTTTGGAAAGTTATTGGATATTACGGACAAAAAAGTAGCTTCTAACTAAAAAAAAGATTATATTCGTATTTAGCAAGCAAATATACATCAAAAAATGGTTTCTATCAAAAGATGCGATGAATTTTACAAGTATAAAAGTTAAACAGTTTAAGAAACTCTATAATCTTAGCTTATATTTGCGCCATAAACAAAATTTTTTACGACTGATTGAATTTTGAACACAGCCTTGATGCGTTTGAGGTAAAACGTCCCATATATATCAAGATAGATATGTAGACTCTAAGTTAAAATATCTTACCATATATTCAGTAAGGAACTGATTTATTATACAGTTCATCAGTTGTCCTGCTATGCCAGTCGCCATATTTTTTAATTTTTATTATTCTCCACCAAAATTAAACGAAGTTCATAATTCACACTATTATTTGCATCATAATATTAATTATTATAATATTAATTATTAATAATAATGAATAATATTAATTTATGATGCAAATCAATATTAATTATTAATACTGATGTTAATACTGTTTAAACTAGGGACTGTATCACTACCACTATTTATTATATGTATATAGATAGACCACTAAATTATCACAACTTTAAAAAATTTACTTTTCTACTTAAACAACCAGATTGAAACTGAAAATGTTTAATACCAATTTTCGTTATGATTCTAATTTATAAAAGTTTATAAAAGTGTTTGTAAAAAGAAATTTTTTTCTGTAAAATAGTTGTTGGTTTTTTAAATTGCATAAGTCCCTTTGTAAAGTTTAAAAAAAAATCTTCAATATTCGTATTAAGTTTTACAACAAAAATTGTAGAATGTTATTTTTCTGTTCACAAAATTTTACAAAATTTTGTACAATTGATTTTTATTTTGTTATGGATACACGATTTATGATTTAAAATTTAAAAAAATCAACATAATCTTAACAATATTTTTATTAAAACTATAAAAAAAAGTTGTAATAAGAAATATTTATGATTTTGTACTTTTTTAATCCAAATCACAAAAACAATTGGTAAGTTTACAAATGTTTTTCAAATTTAAAAAAGTATACAAAATTTTCTATAAAGCTTAGGATTTTTTGGTAAATTCACAAAAATTTTTTGTTAGCACTTTTACAAAACGATTTTGTAAATCTTACCGGCAATATTTTTTTGAGTGTTTGGATGAAAAGAGAAACATGGCATAATGTCGAAGACAATTGACATCATATTGAAGATTGCACTTGGTAGCATTTGGACGTAGGGAAATATTTTTCACATCATGATGAAGAACTGCATTTGGAACCACTTGACGGCTGGTAAATATTTTGACATCAGAATGGAGGTGGCATTTAGTAATTCTTGAGCGTTTAGGAAATACTTGACATCATAGTAGAGGTTGACGGTTGGTAACTATTTTGACATCATAATGAAGGCTGCAATCTAATAATACTGAGGGGTGGAGCTTTTGACATCATAACGAAGACTGCATTTGAATATTTTGGCATCATACTGAAGACTACATTTAGTTATTTTGGCATCATAATGAGGACTGCATTCAATTATACTTGAGGGGTGGCACATTTAACATCATTACGAAGACTAGTTATTTTGACATCATAATGAAGGCGAAATTTAATAATACTTGAGGGGTGGAACATCTAACATCATAACGAAGACTGCATTTGAATATGTTGGCATCATAATGAAGACTGCATTTAGTTATTTTGACACATAATGAAGGCTGCGATTAATAATACGTTTTTGAAGACTATGATTAAAGTATGTCCAACATCTTAGTGAAGACTGGATGCGGCATACTGTATCTTGAAGACAATTATCTTTAACATCATGATGACGACTGGATGTAACATACTATATTTCTGAAGACTTAATAAAAGTATGTCCAACATCATATTGAAGACTGGATGTGGCATACTGCATTTTGAAGACTATAAATATGTCCAACATCATATTGAACACTGGATGTGGCATACTGTATTTTGAAGACTATACATATGTCCGACATCATATTGAAGACTGAATGCGGCATACTGTATTTTGAAGACATTAGGCGTGTTCCATTGAAAATCAAAGTTACTCAAATTTGCTTTGATCTACTCTACCTCGAACAAGTTGTGTAGTTGAAAAGCAGTTTATTTTTCGATTTTATTTAGATCGGTTATAAACATGTTTTGGTATTTTTAATAATAAAATGGACCAGTTAAATCTATATATCAGCCCAAAATAAAAATTTTTAATAATAATAAAATTGTTTGGGTTTTTTTGAAAAATTTTCAAATTTTGGGCGTTCCATTGGTGATGTACTCAAAAGCTGCTTTGAGCAGCTATTTTGATCCAAAGGAACGCATGTTATAAATATGTCCGACATCATATTGAAGACTGGATGCGGCATACTGTATTTTGAAGACTATAAATATGTCCGACATCATATTGAAGACTGGAGGCGGCATACTGTATTTTGAAGACAATTACTTTCAACATCAATAATGACGACTAGATATTACATAATATATTTGTGAGACTGTACTTAAAATATGTCCAACATCATATTGAAGACTGGATGTGGCATACTGCATTTTGAAGACTATAAATATGTCCGACATCATATTGAAGACAGGATGCGGGATACTGTATTTTGAAGACTATAAATATGTCCAACATCATATTGAAGACTGGATGCGGCATACTGTATTTTGAAGACAATTATTTTCAACATCAATAATGACGACTAGATATTACATAATATATTTGTGAGACTGTACTTAAAATATGTCCAACATCATATTGAAGACTGGATGTGGCATACTGCATTTTGAAGACTATAAATATGTCCAACATCATATTGAAGACTGGATGTGGCATACGGCATTTTGAAGACTATAAATATGTCTAACATCATATTGAAGACTGGATGTGGCATACTGTATTTTGAAGACTATAAATATGTCCAACATCATATTGAAGACTGGATGTGGCATACTGTATCTTGAAGACAATTAATTTTAACATCATAATGACGACTGGATGTAACACACTATATTTTTGAAGACTTAATAAAAATATGTCCAACATCATATTGAAGACTGGATGAGGCATACTGTATCTTGAAGACAATTAATTTTAGCATCATAATGACGACTGTATATTAATTTTAACCTCACTTTAAAAAACTTTATGGTACTTATTTTCTCATCAAAACATGACGACACAGGATTTTTGCCTTTCATTGTTGTTCACTATTACATATATATTTATTAAAACAAAAACCATCTTACCCACGTTGGTTCGGCACCAACTTCTGAATCTTCCGAAGTGTTGAGTTGAGCAGCTCCAATAAATTTTGTAGACGTCAAAGGTTGAAACAACGTAAATGTTAATTCATTTTATGTACGATGACAACAAGCGATGACAAAAGAGTCTTGTCACTTCAAGTTGTTGTGATAAAAGAGCTCTACCACTTATCCCTGTCAAGTTGTTGTGATGAAAGAGGAAGATTCATACAGAACCATCATGTTTATATAGCATATCAACCGCCATAGTTGCTTTATTGTACGCATTATTCAATTTGGCGTGATGTGAGTAACCTGCTTTATCTTAGAAAAATGTGTATTGAATCTGTCAATAGATGGATTTTTGAGGCCGACAACTTTACAACCCAACATTGTTATACCTATGTTTTTGCTGCAGTTTTGACGTTTGTCCGTTAATGTAATTATTTTTAGGTTTTTTAAGAAGATGTAATATTTGTTGGTTATTGAGTTTTTTAGTGTTTGATAAATGTATTGCTAATTGTTGTGGTTTAAAATTTAAATGTTAATAAGTGTACGGTTGATGATTGTGATTTAGATGTTAACAAATGTGTTGTTGATAATTGTGTCTATTAATGAATGTATTGTTGATAATAGTGTCGGTTGAATGTTAATAAATATATGGTTCAATATAGTGGTTTAAATGTTAGTACGTGTATGGTTGATGATTGTGGTTTAGATGTTAGCAAATGTATTGTTAGCTGATTTGTTAAATGTTAATGTTAGTGTTAATGTTATGTTTAATGTTAAATGTTAAATAATTGTGCTGTTGATGATTGTATTGTTTAATTATGTGTTGTTTAAATGTTCTGTTGATTATGGTGTCGTCTTAAATGTTTTTGTTGAGTAAGGTGTCGTTTTGGCTTTAACAAATAGCTTACCTAATTCTTACCTATAGTTATATAACGATGGTCAACGCAGTATTTAATAATATATAAATTTATTTATATTACTTCGGTCTGAAAGAATACCTAAGTATTACATTCATGAGCCAAAAGTGAAATTCTTACCCTCACTTGTTTTGGCATTTCTCGACGTTTTAGGACCTACTGATTCTAAAAAAGCAAAAAAAAATGCATGTCTGTCTGTCGGCCAGCCGTCTGGCCTTCATTACCTACGCTGCAGGGAAAACCGCTCGAGGGACTTCAAATTTTTTTTTTCTAAAAATAGGTATACTCAAGGTACAGGTACGAAAGGACGTTGTGTTCGATAACTGTACCGGAAGTGTGTCAAAAAATCATTATGTGTGTCAAAAATAGCAAATTTTTCATATTTTTTGCTTTAAAAACGTTCATTTTAAGTAATTACGAGTAGGAAAATTGAATTTGGAGAAATCTTGATGGTAGGAATTGGTATGTGAGATCAAAAACTAGATTATTGCATTATAAGTTTGTCAATAAAATGTTGTTAAGTGTGTCAAAAGAAGGATTTTTATTTATTTTTTTACTCAATTTTCGGAAAAAAATAAAATTAATTATTTGTTTCAAATGAAATTTTATTATTATTATTGAGAATTATGACATTATAAATTTGTCAAAAAAAAGTTGTCAAGTGTGTCAAAAGAAAGATTTTTATTTATTTTTTACCCAATTTTTTGGAAATTGGAATTTTAATTAAGGCATTTTAAGTTTGTCAAAAAAATAATGTCAAGTGTGTCAAAAAACGATTTCATTTATTTTTTTAGCCAATTGATTTGATTTTTTGATTTTGTAATAATTTTTGCAACATTTTTAGAGTTTTGGGAAAGTTAGGATTTTGAAGAATTTTTGGAATATTATTGGAATTTAGAAAAAGTTTAAATATTGGATTTTATTCTAATTTTTGGAATATTTTTGAAATTTTGAAAAATGTTTGATTTTATTTAATTTTTGCAATATTTTTGGAATTTTGAAAGAAATATGAATTTGTGATTTTGAAATATTTTCTCGAAACGCTAAATGGAGAGGTTTTTGAGCAGTTTGCTGAGTGTATCATCTTTTCACTAAATTATGTTAATTTATGATCTGTTATAATTTTCCGGCATCATATTGATGTTTCGTGTTAGTTTTGCAAAAAATTTCTAAACAGAGATAAAAAAATATTTGTACTTTAACAAAGAGTTATGTTAGATATACATCGCTGCCCAAAACTAAAAACCATGTCCTCATAAAAGTTTTTTGCCGAAAACTATATCAAAATCCTTAACCCAAACCGAAGTTTTGATATCTCAGAGCTGTGAGATTTCAACCCTCCATATTTTATTAATATAACCTTAAATTCCAGGAATATCAATTTTCTTGTTACACTTAAGCAATAAATAATTTGTAGAATCTTGATTTCTTTTTGACCGTTGAAGCAATAATATAGTTGATACATGGTAAATTGAGATTCTATTCGAGGTTATGTTTTTCAACTAATAAGATAATGTCAAATTTAAGTGATTCTCAGTTGTACTTTCCCAAGGGCGGTGATAATTCGAAATAATTTTTTACCAAAAATTTCGAAAGCAAGTATATTGATAAAAGCACGAGGTCGTAGGCCGAGGGCTATTATCAATACCACTTACTTGAGGAATTTTTCAAAAATGTATGAGAATTTATCAACGAACGAGGGGAATTCGAAAATTGTTTGCCATTTTTCATTTCTTTACGGCCTACTGCGATATCAG
Source organism: Diogma glabrata (assembly GCA_963693315.1). Classification (NCBI taxonomy): domain Eukaryota; kingdom Metazoa; phylum Arthropoda; class Insecta; order Diptera; family Cylindrotomidae; genus Diogma; species Diogma glabrata. The sequence continues at coordinate 382,897,459 of OY856186.1, read as the reverse complement.
TTAATTATTTTAAAAAATATTTGATAATTTTTAATATCCCAGTAGGCCCGACGAATAACTGTTTGTTATTAGTATAATTCAAATTTTATTGGTGAAATTGAATGATGTCATTATATTTTAGAGAAATTCATTGGGTTAAATTAAAATAAAACTAAGGCAAAACATTTTCAAGGAGATTTCACTGGTTTGGTTTGTTCAGAGCATTTGTTCTGAACTTATGTCGTTTCAGGGTTACCAACTATTATACACAACATAAACCAGAAGAAATCCTATGCAAACCCGACGATTTCATTAAATATCATAAATTTCGATAAACAACCTCAAAGTATTTATAAAATATGGACTTAAAACCTCCCACTCCGGCATGTCAAAAACTTTGGTCTATGGGAATGGTTTGGTATAGTGCTTGATGAAGACTAATATTTGTTTGTCGTTTTAAATTTTCCCTAACACATTTTAAAAGCACACAGACGGAAATTTTTGTTTGCCAAGTTGGACTGGTTATGATCCACAACGTCGAGAAATGCTTGTACACTTGTCGAGAAGTAATTGTACTCATTCCCGACCTCAATTTTTTAAAAATATATTTTATTTTCCTAACGAACGAATCATTGCGGACGAACCTTTGTTGTGTTATACTCTATTTCTTCCTTCTGGTTTTGGTTTTTATTATTTCCCCTATTAAACTTTTAATTTAGCCATTGTTATAGTTTCAATACAATGGCTTTTTCGTTATCCAACTTCGTAATCGATTTCACTAACATCTTTTGTATCTCAAAAAACTTTCTTAGCATCCAATACCATCTCAACCAAACCAAACCTCATTTACTTAAGCTTGGTGAAACCTAAGTTTCAAATATTGATAATCCACGATTCAGCTGTAACAATTATTCTCCAGAGCTTGCTTTTTAAACACTGTTGTATAATGATATACATATATGCGCAATGATTTTAAACTAACAAAGCTCCCACAGTATGAAACAAGTATTTCTGAATCCTGTTTTATCTGTCTCAAAGTCATCGCAAATAAACATGACATCTATTTGTGTTATTTACACCGTGGTTCTCCTTACCACCATAATCAAACCTTGGAAGCATTTGATTCTCTTAAGCAGACAATTGAAGATATCTTCATCAACGCACCTAGTTCAGTCCTTACGGAGAAATAGGGTAAAGCAGTTCTTGTCTTTGGTGAGTCTCATATCATTTCCTTGATATTTCCAAGGTGTTTGACATACACACACAAACCCCATATATAGCTTTTCCGAAGTTCGAAGGTTGTTTAATACAGTTAAAATTTCCGGAATACCAGATGTACTATCTAAATTTGAAGTGACAAAAACATCCCTCAAATCTTTAATTATGGATCGTCGCTTCGATGATTTGCATGGAGTACAAATCAAGCTGCTGTCTTGCTCCTTACATGTCTAATTAAATCACCAGGAATATCAGCACAAAATAAATGGAAAACTCCCATGCAGGGACCTTCACATGAAATACCAGGATTTCGCATGGAGAGATCAGTTTTTATTGTTTTGACATTTTTTTTATTTTTGATCTACGGGTGTGACAACCCCGCGTACTCCAGTCCCTGCTATTGACATACGAGTTGACGTGAGATATCACACACCACTGGCAATAGCAGAGAGATATCACTAGCCAAGGTGCCATCTTAGGGGTGGTGGGTGGCGGATGAACTGTATTCAGTCAACGGTAGCACCCTCAATCTTAGCTGTTAAATAATCCTTGATGATAAGACGCTATTGCTTCCTTGAAGAAATGAGCCTTCATATAATTATGTGTGGGCTTTAATCTTTAAGAAAGAGACTGCGTCACAGGATCAAGGAATATGCAACCGGCTGGATTATTGGCAACTACATTTTTGTTTTGTTTCAGCAAATTTTTGTAACAATTTGCTATTTACTTTTTAATTTACTTTTATTCTCTATTCTATCATAAAATATTGGCCTATGTCATATTTTGTCAGTGATAGGATTTTTTTTTTAGTTATCCATTCTTTAACAAAAAATATAAAAAAAAACAAAAAAAGAAAGATTTACGTCCATCAACACCTTTGAACGTATGTTGTTGTGGGACCTTGGTCTTAAAAGGTTTTTATGTGTTATTGTGACACATATTGTAATTCCTACTACACAACACATTTTATTAAAAAAAAAAAAAGTTCGATTACCTGTAATCAAATCTGTGCATTTGACACATTTCTTTGGAGCCATTATCCACTCAATTTGATTAATTTTTTGTGTTAGGTTACAAACAATATTTGCGCGCCAAACAACTTGATATTTCTTCGAATAAAAAAGGCCAAATATTTATATCAATATATTCACAATATCACCAATTAATCTACAATTGTAGAATTAATTAATCTACAATTGCATTATTGCAATCATTATTTTAATCTTCAAGAAATTTTGAGTGTCAGTTATTAAAAATATCCAAAATTATATATTATATACTTTGAGAAGTTCTATCTTGCATTCATTTTAAGAGAATGAAGAAGAAAGGAAAAAACAGTCATTTTGTCTAACGGCAGCTAATTATGATTGTAGAAAAATTGTTGAATCCTTGGATCTTGAATCAATTTTGGACTTGAATCTAGATCTTGAATCAATTCTGGACTGGTGTAAACTGAACCTTATGACATTTAATTCTAGTTTTGTCCTATAAGACCTCACTGTATAGCTCCAATGCATCGTTTTCCAGATAAGCATTATTAAACTCACCTGCACTTAAACTATTGCGTACTAATATAATATAAACCACAAATGAAAATGGTACGATCATATTTGTGTCGATTAGAATCAAAAGCGATCTATTCCACTTTTTAAATTTTTTGAGTTAGTGATTACAATTGTTACCTTGTAACAAAAGACAACAATTGTAATCACTAACTCAAAAAATTTAAAAAGTGGAATAGATCGCTTTTGATTCTAAGCGACACATTTGTTCTGTGGCGAAATTAGAGTCCCAACGACTTGGTTTCCTATGTTGTAGTAAAAGTTTTATTTCTGCATCTGAAATAACTACGATGCATAAACAATTTATACAACCAATCCACGAATTCAACTCCCATTCATGGGTTGCAGTACCAGAAACCTGTAAATTTTGTCGCCAGAGTTCATAGGCGTGTATTGAAGCCGATTGATGATCCAATGATAACATCAGGTGATTTACTGAATCATACAAGCGTTGTTGGAGCTTTTACACTATATTACGCTATGCTCTAAAGGAATTAATCACTTAATACCTCCACTACGTAGATTTTCACGAGCCACAAGACAATCTTCGCATTCTTATAAGCTATAGACCATAGACATTTCGTATACTGGTGGAATCGATTGCCAAAAATGTTTTCTCTGCTACGTACATTCTATAATTCGATTACACCATAATAGTATTTACTTATAATTTATTTTTACCTCTTGATCGGAATGAACTAATATTCATAAAACCCGGAACAATAGTCCTAGCTCCGGAGCTCCAAAGACGTACCTTCAAACCCGAAGTCTTTGAAGCAAAAAGTACGAGTTGGTAACCTTATGTCGTTTGTTGACATGCCCATAACTCAACTTCATAGGCTGCTTAATAGACTAATTAGGCTGGTTAAGGCTGCAAATTGTTAATTTGCCATTAATTCAGTTATTTCAATGAAATCAAACGCGGCTAATATCAATATCTGCGTTTCAAAATCCTTGGTATCTAGTTATTGTATCTAAAAAATGTAAAAGTCAGAAAGAAAAATATATATAAAATGATGTACTAGTCAAAAAAGAGGTGATATTTTCCAGTTTAATACAATATAAGAAGTTACCAGCAAGAAATAAAAAAAAAACATTGCGACAAATTGATTTCCCAAAGGATAAAACTTCGATAAATAAAAAAAATATATTTGTTTTTGCCATTTTTACATTATCTGAAGATATTTTTGTATACGGTGCTCTCGTTGCTATCATTTTAACCCATTTTTCTACATGTTTGGTGAATATTGAATTCTAATTTATTTTCTTTTGATTTTTCATTTGATAGTATTATTTTTGTGCCAATTTTGTTTTAGTCATGTCTACAATTTATTATTTAAAATGGATGAAAATTAAATTTTGAATAATTTAAAATTATTTCGATGACGACTGAATAATAATGTCAATTATTCTCATTGTGTTAGAATATGTTTGACTTTCTTTCTTTTAAGGAATGTTCCTTGTTTTTTTTCAATCAACTTTAACACCTTTAAGCTAGAAGGGAAAGTGGTTGATTCTGAGTTTATGGCCAGGATTGTCTTGGTCATTCACTCATCTTAAAATTGAAAACTACTTATCGATGTAGTTGTTAATGTCCATTAGTAAATCTGAGTAACAGATATCCCAGATATCTATGTGCTTTGCACTTTGAAGTTGAACTTATTGTAAAGGACTGTTGCTCTCATTCAAAGTATAAACGAACTTGTGTATTAACTCATTTTGCAATTCGACGACTGAAACTGAGTGAATGGAAACAAGACAATGATATTAGTAGCAATATATAAAAGGTTGTAGCGGTTTCTACAACATTCTACAACATACTACAACATTCTACAACTTCATATTATGAAACACTCTGTAGAATCTTCCAAAATTAAAACTTGTTCATACCACAAAATACTGTTACAATAAATATATAACGAATGTATTTTGGATTATATAATTTAGAATTAGTAATCAATCTCACTCGGTAGCAAACACAATAAAATTGTTAAAATAAATTATTGTAAAATAAATTGTTAAATAAAAGTTTTATTATTTATAACAAAAGTTTATTTTGTGAGTGTAGAAATTAAAAGTTATTAAACGAAACTATAGTGCACATTAAAGTGATAGCGTGTTACAGTGCTTCACTCAGCCGTAACGGCTATTACATTGGTGACCCCGAAAAACCGCTATTTAGTCAGCTGAGAACACGTTTTATGTTCTTCTACATCGTGCAAAGTTTTAACTATAGTGTTTCGTGCTAATATACACCAAAATTTTAAGAATTGCTTGCTACAAACAATATACAAAAAACAACAGCAATATCAAAAGTTGTTTTTACAAAAACCAAACAAAAAAATCAATCACAAATCATCATAAGGACGTGTACATTAATTACAACAACCTTACAAACAACAGCTGATTCATCATTTTCATTAATATCAAATTCAACTATCAAACATCAAATTCAACTACATACTTTAACTATTTCAACGTAATGCTGCTGATCCTGTTATATTATTAATCCAGTCAACAATATCCAGAACATCTAAGAATAATTTATCAAACCAACCCAAAAACGACGTAATTTGCATCACAACTAGGATTAAAATTCAGTTAAGATATTTTTTATTGTTACAATTATATTTTGATTATTTTTCATTTAATTAAATACAAATATATTACATAGTATTTAAAATAATAATTGCTACACTACATATAATATATACGCAACAATTCACAGTTACAAAACACAACATTTGAATTCAAATAAAATTCTTAGGCCATGTTACATTTTACATATAACATATAATATACGTCATGCCTAATACATATTTTCCTTTTATATATTGCCAAATTTAAAAGAAAGAAAACTTCTATAATTTATATTTTGCATATAAACATTTTTTGGTGAGGTTTTGAATTACTTTAGGTGTGTTAATAAAATCGGTATATTGGATTTTTAAATTATGATATTTAACTTTGATTTTTTGATTAATATTGAATTTTAGATAACGGATCAATTTTTTTATTATTATTATTTGATTTTTTTTATGATTATTTCTTTTCTTATACAAAATTATACTTTCATTGATTAATTCATTTACTGAATTGAGTATTAATTAAATTCGGATAAATTGAAAATTTTAATCATGGGTAGTGATGACGAACATGCTGTGAATGAACAAAAAGACGTAGACATGAATAATGCTAGAAGCTCGACCAGTCTAAACTCTGTAGATATATCTAGATTTCGTCTTCCTTCATTCTGGCCAACGAATCCCACCACCTGGTTTTATCAAGCAGAAGCACAATTCGAAGCAAACCGAATCCGAAAAGATGCTGCTAAATTCTGCCTTACCATATCTGCGTTATCACCAGAAATATGCGAAACATTCATAGATATTATAAGTCGACCACCAGCAGAAAATCAATATTCAGAATTAAAACGCGCTCTCATTAGCAGACATTCAATTTCTGAAGAAAAACGTCATGAACAACTTCTTCAACGCACCGATATCGGCGATAGGAAAACATCGGAAAGTTTCAGATCGATGAAACAACTGGCCGGTTCAACTTTTGACGAGACAGTTGTCAAAAATTTATGGATGCGACGTTTGCCACAAATTATATACATCTCATTAATTGCGGTCGGTGACAAACCTATTGAAGAATTAACTTCACTCGCGGATAAATTATTTGAAGCTTCATTAAATAATAACATTGAGAGTGTTAACTTCAAGAAACCAAAACTGCATCAAACTTCCACATCTTCTGATGTTAGTGCTTCTTCCTCGCGCACTTTAGAAAATAGATTAGCACGAATAGAATCGATACTCACTAATTGTCGTCCCTCTGGTCGTACTCTAACTCGTTTTACTAGACACAATAGCAGAAGTCCTGGCCGCAACCATTCTCGAACTCGCTCTTTTTCAAGGTCTAGATCTCTAAATTCGAAACGTTGTTGGTATCATCGTCGCTTTGGCTCTCGCGCACAAAAATGCATCAAACCGTGTAATTTTAAAACAACTCCTAAAATCACGGTTGAACATGAAGAATCGTTAAAATAAGATACCCTGCTGTGAAAGCGGCCCACAGTCAGGACTATCTTAATCGCCGCCTATTCATCAAGGATAACAAGAACCACATGATTTTTTTAATCGATACTGGTGCTGATTTATCTGTTATTCCTGTACGCAACTTTCATCAAAACTTATCAATCGAAATAGAATTTTCACTTTCTGCTGCAAACGGCACTGCCATTAAAACTTATGGCACTAAATTACTTAAACTAAATATTGGACTGAAACGCGATTTCACTCATGCTTTTATTGTAGCTGATGTCAATCGTCCAATTATTGGTGCAGATTTTCTTTCAAAATTTGGCCTTCTCGTCGATGTGAAAAATAAGAAGCTGATTGATCCAGCTACAAAGCTGTCAATCAATGCTTTTATGGCAAGAGTTGATACTCCAACTCCAATTCATTCCACTATCGACAACGGATATGGCGATATTCTTAAGCAGTTTCCAACACTTACTGATCCACCAAACTACCGTTTACCAGTTAAGCACAATGTTACTCACCACATTGTTACAAAAGGTCAACTTCCTTATGCACGACCTCGTAGACTTGATAAAACACGATTTAATGCAGCACAATTGGAATTCCAACATATGGTTGAGCTAGGAATTTGTCAACCATCATCTTCTCCAGTATCTAGTCCCTTGCATATGGTCAAAAAGAAAGAACTTGATTGGAGACCTTGTGGAGATTATAGGATGTTAAACTCAGTCACAATTCCGGACCGATATCCTGTTCCACACATTCAAAATTTCTCTATGAACTTAAAAGGTTGTAATATCTTCTCAAAAATCGATTTAGTCCGAGCTTATCATTTAATACCTGTAGCGGTGGAAGATGTCGCTAAGACTGCAATCACCACACCCTTCGGCTTATTTGAATTCAGCCGAATGCCATTCGGGTTACGCAATGCTGCTCAGACTTTTCAGAGGTTCATGAATGAAGTAGTAAGAGAACTTGACTTCGTCTTTGTATATATCGATGATATACTTGTAGCTTCCAAATCAGAAGAGGAGCACAAATCGCATTTGCAATTACTTTTTAAAAGGCTTGCAGAGTTTGGTATTAATATCAAAACTTCAAAATGTGTATTTGGTGTTAAAGCTCTTAACTTCCTCAGCCACAAGATCACTTCGAACGGTATAGTACCATCAGAAGAACGAGTCGATGCCATCAAAAAGTTTCCTGTACCCACATCTATTCGACAAATTCAACAGTTCACAGGTATGATTAATTATTATCATCGTTTTGTGCCAAAGCTTGCTGAATTGTTATCACCAATTCATTCGCACTTAGCTTCATTACTCAAGAAGCCAAAAACCGCAAAACATTTTACTTGGACTGAAGATTGTGAAAAAGCCTTCTCTGAAACCAAGAGTGCGCTTGCTAACGCAACACTTTTGGCACATCCAATAGAGGATGCAATATTCAGCATTACTACTGACGAAATACTGCTGTAGGAGCAGTTTTGCAAGAACATAACAATGGATGCTTGGAACCTTTAGCCTTTTTCTCTAAAAAACTACAACCAGCCGAAATGAAATATTCCGCTTTTGATCGAGAATTGCTCGCAATTTATTTGGCAATTAAACACTTTCGATACTTTGTTGAAGGTCGTAAATTCACCATTTACACTGACCATAAACCTCTAATTAGCGCAATTAATTCTAAAACAGAAAGAAGTCTGGATTTCATTGCACAGTTTTCAACAGATATTCAACACATCACAGGTAAACAAAACGTTGTCGCCGACAGTTTTTCACGAATAGATGAGAACGAAGCTGCCTCAGTTGAAGAAACAACACTAGATCTTAAATCAATTTCAGAATTACAGAAGCCTGACCAAGAACTTCAGAAATTACTATCTGGTTCTACTCGTCTCACAAGTTCATCTTATAAACTTGAGCGCTTCTCATTTCCTGGATTAGAAATATACTGTGAAGTTGGAAAAGGAACAAATCGTCCTTATCTTCCAGAACAATTACGTCGTACAGCTTTTGACGCACTGCATAGTATTTCACATCCTAGTGTTCGCGCTACTAGAAAATTAATAACAGATCGCTACTTTTGGCCAAACATGAATAAAGACGTAAACCTCTGGGCACAGTCCTGTCTTTCATGCCAAAGATCGAAAACGCTTAGACACACAAAATCGGAATTGGGTAAATTCAAACCGCCGTCTGGTCGTTTTGAACACATTCATATACACATCGTTGGACCTCTTCCATCATCCAATGGTTATACTTACATTCTAACGGCCGTAGATCGTTTCACGAGATGGCCCGAAGCATATTTGATGAAAGATATAACTGCTGCAACAATTGCAAAAACATTTGTAGAAAATTATATTTCCAGATTTGGGGTACCAGTAAACATTCCTACTGATCAAGGAAGTCAATTCGAATCTAAGCTGTTTGCGGAACTTACCAAGCTTTTAGGTACGCATCGAATTCGCACAACTTCTTATCACCCGCAATCTAATGGAATGGTTGAACGTTTTCATCGCCAATTAAAAGCATCACTGAAAGCAAGAGGTGATATCACAAATTGGAGTTTACAGCTGCCTATAGTTCTACTTGGAATACGAGCAAGTCACAAGGATAACATCAAATGTTCTCCAGCAGAATTAGTTTATGGACAACCTCTTAGACTACCTGGAGAAATATTTATTCATCCAACCAATAATCAACCAGCAGACTCTGAACAGGTAATTGAGCATTTACGACACACTATGCGCAACCTAGTTCCTGCTGAGCCACATCATACTCCACAAAGCAACATTTTTATTCCAAAAACGCTGGATACATGCCTACACGTTTTTGTCAGAGTTGATAAAGTTCGCACAGGATTATCTTCTCCATATCAAGGTCCGTACAAGATAATTCGACGCCTTAGAAAACATTTCCTCATCGACAAAGACGGCAGAAATACATCGATATCTATAGATCGCCTAAAACCAGCATTTGGAGTTGCCATCACCGATATTGAACATAAGAAATGCGTAAAATTTTCAATTTAATAACAAAAGAAAACCAATATTTTTTTTATTTTTTCAAACATATTTTTAATCATTTGTTTTCTCTCTTTTTATTACATAAAGCATTTACTCGGAGGAGGGTGATGTAGCGGTTTCTACAACATTCTACAACATACTACAACATTCTACAACATCATATTATGAAACACTCTGTAGAATCTTCCAAAATTAAAACTTGTTCATACCACAAAATACTGTTACAATAAATATATAACGAATGTATTTTGGATTATATAATTTAGAATTAGTAATCAATCTCACTCGGTAGCAAACACAATAAAATTGTTAAAATAAATTATTGTAAAATAAATTGTTAAATAAAAGTTTTATTATTTATAACAAAAGTTTATTTTGTGAGTGTAGAAATTAAAAGTTATTAAACGAAACTATAGTGCACATTAAAGTGATAGCGTGTTACAGCCGTGTCACTCAGCCGTAACGGCTATTACAAGGTCGATGAAGCTACAATAGTACTTTCTGTATCTAGTTGCACAAAGTTGATTTTTTCCGCACGCGTCGTAATGTTTTCATCTTGTAGGTAACAATGTTTTCATCTCTTGTAGGAAAATATACTATTTTTCCGCACTGTTTTATTTTTCCTCATTGTTTTATTTTTCCGCACTGTTTCATAGAAAATTGTCTCAATGCTAAGTTGATAATAGAAATGTTTACTTATATTTTTATATGAATGTTGATTGTAAAAAATTTGGTTGCAGAATAATTTTGTTTAATTGTGTTTTCGGAATTGCAAAAACGTTGTGTGCAATTCGTTGCACAAATTGATTTTTTCCGCACTTGACGTATATTTGTCCAACTCGGCTTCAAAATTACGACGCATGCGGAAAAAATCAACTTTGTGCAACTAGATACACAATGTACTATTATAGGGATGATCGAAGGACGAACAGTGAAAGAAATTTATCAGTAACTCATTAAATATTAAAAGAAATATTCGAAACCACCTTTCAATGTGACTCACGCAATCTGAGATATTTATGTTGATGAACTTGCAAGACCGTTGTTAGCCACTGATATAATACATAACCATGTGAATTAGAACAAACCCCGTTTTTACAAATCGGTGCTGGTTCGTTCCTGTTATTGCACTATCCGGCTCGAAGGACCAAAACGTTGTCAATATATAAAATATCAAAAAATCTGGCACGAGATACATAAAAATAACCGAAGCATCATCTTTCATAAAAAATTGCTGATTAATTCCTTTTAGTCGAAGAATTTGTTTGTGTTGTGTTCAATGGACGAGCACCATAGCCAAAACTCTTTCCTTTTAAACAAGAATCAGAATTACTGTCCTATTACCGGAACTACTATCAATCCTTCCACAAAACATGGCAACATTTACAAGTGTTTTCATGACCCTTTACGTGCTGATCATTTCACTGTATTTTTAATGATTCTAAAATATTGTTTTATTCAAGTGGTAATATTCCCATCCATCGATCACAATAATACTTTCAATGATAAACAAATAACTAAAACTAACCCACCCTCAAATTCACATATTTATTCGAAATCGAAATATCAACGATATAATAAAATTTGTTATATCAAAATAAAATAGGAAACTTAAAAAGCTTTAAGCTCTTTTCCAATATAGATTTTTATCTTAATAATCAAAGTTATAATAATAAAAGCGGATTTCTATAATTGAGATTTTTATTAAGTTTCGCTAAAAACAAAATAAAATTCTGTACATAAATTTTCGATTTTATTATGTTAATTGATGGGAAAATGGAGATAACGGAAAATTTATGGTTTATTCCATGGATGGAAAAATGTTTAAACTTTTATGTTATTTGATTATACGGTTTATGAAGAGTTTTTGTTCGGGTTTATTCAATTCGATGGCGAATGAATTAAAATGCTGAGATATAAAGATTTGATGATGATGTAGGAAATTGGATTTTAGATAAAATGAATTATCAGCTCAAATGGTTAATTAAAAATGAGAATTTGACTAACAAAATCAATTTTTGTGGAGCTTGTGTTTTTTGTTTAGTTTGTCGATTTTTTAAGGAGTGTTTGCTGTTAATTAATTTGCGGGATCCTATTGTCATCCATTTTTTTACTCATGTAGTTCGAAACCCGAGTCGAAATTTAACTACTCCTTAAAACCTACAGATTCTTCTATTTAGAATTTAAAGTGTTTAAGTATCACTTATTTTCAATACAAAAATAACATCTACATAACTGCTGCAAAAGCGACTTACCAAAAAAAAATCTCATTTGAAAAAATCCCTTCCCAGGCCTTGAAAATAAATTTTCTTTCGGTTGTTTTTGTAATAATTAAAAACAAAGAGAAACGAAATTCGGTTAATGATAATAATAATAAACAAAAGAAAAGAAAGAATAAGAAATAAGAATAAAAAAATAAAAAGTATTTTTATTTATAAACATGGCTGGTTTTATTAAACATTTTAGGAAATAATTTACACGCGTTTAATTGATTTGAATAATTTTAATTTATTATTTGCATATAAAATTATGTGCGAAAGAAATTTTTTGGTGAATGTAATAAAAACACTATCGTTAAACAAACAGGCCCTTTCAATAACTAATTTTAGTGATTTAAAAAAATTACTATATATTTTAATATTTTTTATTTGTCTTGTTTCATGTTGATTTATCGATATTTTAATTTAATTTTTCATAATATTGAGAAAATTATGGAAAATTAGTATTATTTTATAATTTGATAAACTGTTAAACTTGTATTACAAACATTTGACTTTTGAATAGTATATTGCATAACGAGTATAGAATAATATTTATAGCTCACTAGTAAGACGGTTTAAAACACGAGCGTAGCAAATACTTTAAAATCATACGAGCAAATATTATAATTCTATATAAATTTTACAAGAATGAACTAGAAATAAATTAGAAATAATCTTATTCAAATAATTTATTTAACTAATTAAAATTTATTGAATGAATATGTAATCAATTTTATCTGTTTATTTTTCTATTACCATGGTATTGGTTTGGTTGTTATTTGTTTGATAAAAAGCATGCTATAGAATTATATGACGTTTTTCATAACAACCGTTACTACGACAATGTTGAATTGTTTATTATTTCATTACACACTTGTGCGGAATAAAGTGACTGTAGAGCTTTCAATACTATTTATTTTAAAAATTATTAAACGAGATGCTTTCAAAATTCAAAACATTGAGCCAGTTCATTAAAGGAGTTTTCCAAATTTGTTCATATTACCTAAGTTTCATAAAATTACCTAAGTTTCGTTTTTAACAGTTTAGGTGAGTTGTAAAACAATTATTTTACTTAAAAATTGCTAAGTATTTTTGTGGGTTGAAAAACAAAAAGGTTGTTTTTTACTTTTTATTTTACAGTTTTTTTCTGCGTTAATTTTTATTTTGTTTTATTTTTAGCAATAAAAATGTAAACCATTTTTTTACAATAATAATTTTAGAAGGTCATTAGAATTTGTTGAAATTGAATATTATTTTCTAATATTATGTAAATGAACATGATGATAAAAGAAATACAGTTATATGGTGTAAGGACACCGGGAAATAATTTGTATTAGCTAATTCAAAAACTGACCGAAAATTATGTTTTTGGTTTGAAATTAGTTCAAACATGAATGAGATGGACAACTATTTAGTTTTTAACTATAATTGATGTCATAATTTTGAAAAAAAAATGGAAAATGGTTTAGGACTAGCCTAGTTCTAGTTTTTTTATTGGGACATTGTAAATCTGACCGAAATCAATATTCATTTGATTTTGTGTATCGTTTAAGTAAGTCAAGTCAATAAATGTATAATGAATGGCCATTATGTTTGAATTAGGTTGTTCATTGTGAGAAAACAAATTTATTGTTTAGGATTTTAAAAATAAATTAAGATTTGGTAATGAATTTCTATTGCAAAATGTTGCAAAATTCGTTAGATTAATCTTTGATTGACTGTTTTTGGTATTATAAATGTAGTTACGCCATGTCATGAAATATTATTATGAAAAGGTGACGATTATAAAAATTATGTTAAATTAAATGTCTGTGGTTGTTGAGTGCCTGTTGTAGAGAAATAATAATTGTTGATACCATTGTGGTGTTGAGCATATAATGGCTAAGCAGATAGAGTTTAATGTATTTAAATCTAAATAATTAATCTCTATAAACATAATGGTAAGTTGAAATAAATAATAAAATTCAGTTTGTAAAATTACTAGAACAATAAAAAACCGAGCATTAATTGTGAATAAAAACTACAGCTGAATCCATCAACATCTACGCAAGGGATGTGTATGTTTTTTTAAAACAAACATATATATCCAAGCGTATCATGCTATTTAAATCAGCCGAAAATCAGCCAATAACATAAAGTAAAAACTTCTATGACCTGATCAGGATCACTCTTATAAATAGTAATCGAAGAAATATGTTTTCAAGTAATCAAACCAATAAATTAAATAAACTGTCGGCAGGCAGTTCGACAGGCAGTAATTAAATAAACTGTCAGCAATTAAACAGCAAACTACTCGACCGTACCGGTTGACCTAATACGTTGTTTTGCTGTAACATTCTTTGTGGTTGTTCTTTATTAAATTTTATAATATTTTGGTAATAAACATTCTACAGTGGAAAAATAAGGTTTATGAAGTTAAAACTTTTTTAGGCGCGTTGGCCGATTTTGTATGGGGAAAATTTTATGTCTTCGCGTCACCGTCACGCGGTAGCTATTCAAAGTAGATATGAAAAGAGAGAGTGAGGTAAATTGTTATTATTTGTTATTTCCTTATTTTTACTAGGTCATTCAATAAGTCCGTAGGATGACACATAGATGGCGTTACTAGAATTTTTTCCATATGATTTTTATTTAGTACTAACCTTCAAACGATACGTGTATAAATTTGACAGCAATCTGACTATTTATTCGTGAGTTATAGCATTTTGTGTGAAGCAACTTTTATTTTTGAAAAAAATGGAAAAAAGTGAATTTCGAATTTTAATAAAGCATTGCTTTTTGATGAAAAAAAATACAGTGGAAACCAAACAATGGCTTGATAAACATTATCCAAACTCTGCTCCATCGAGACAAATGGTAGAGAAGTGGATGGCTGAATTTAAATGTGGTCGTACCAGCACAAAAGATGCAGAGCGCAGTGGACGCCCAAATGAGGCTGTTATTCCAGAAAACATAAAAAAAATCCACAAATTGGTTATGAACGATCGCAAATTGAAGGTGCACGAAATAGCTGACAAATGGTAGAGAAGTGGATGGCTGAATTTAAATGTGGTCGTACCAGCACAAAAGATGCAGAGCGCAGTGGACGCCCAAATGAGGCTGTTATTCCAGAAAACATAAAAAAAATCCACAAATTGGTTATGAACGATCGCAAATTGAAGGTGCACGAAATAGCTGACATTGTAAAGGTAGCAGATGGTAGTGTTTTTACCATTTTACATGAACATTTGGGTATGCGAAAGCTTTGTGCAAATTGGGTGCCGCGTGAGCTCACAGTCGATTAAAAACAACAACGAATCGATGCTTCGGAGGAGTCTTTGGCACTGTTAAACCGCAATAAAAGGGAATTCTATCGTAGATATGTGACAATGGATGAGACATGGCTTCACAATTACACACCAGAATCCAAAAGACAGTCAGCTGAGTGGACAGCAGTCGACGAACCGAATCCAAAGCGAGCAAAGACGCAACAGTCGGCCGGTAAGGTGATGGCGTCTGTATTTTGGGATACGAACGGAATAATATTCATCGACTATCTCCAAAAAGGAACCACCATCAACAGCGAGTATTACTGTGAACTTTTGGATCGATTGAAGGCTGAAATCGCAAAGAAACGGCCACATTTGCAAAAGAAAAAAGTGTTGTTTCACCAAGATAATGCACCGTGTCACAGATCGATGAAAACGATGGCAAAATTGAATGAATTGGGCTTTGAATTGCTTACCCACCCACCATATTCTCCAGATTTAGCCCCCAGCGACTTTTTCCTGTTTTCAGATCTCAAGAGAATGCTTGCTGGAAAGAAATTTAAGTCCAATGATGAAGTAATCGCTGAAACTGAGGCCTATTTTGACGAGAAAGAGAAATCATACTATAAAAGTGGTATAGAAAAGTTGGAAAATCGCTATACTCGTTGTATCGCCCTCGAAGGCAGCTATGGTGAATAAAAAAATCGAGTTTTGTCAAAATGTTGTTTTTTTCTTACTTATCCTACGGACTTATTGAACGACCTGTTATTTTCTTGATTCATAATTTGTTTTCTTTTTTATTGATTGTAATGTATTTCTCGGTTTATGACAGTGGAAAAGTTTTGTGTAGTAAAGATTTTGTTATATTTGTAAGCAAAACAAAAATATACTTTTTTGTCATATTTGATTAATTTTTTTCTTTATTCGTTTTAATTAAGAAAACGCAACTTTCGACTATTTAATTAATTTGAAAGTTTTTTGCCTTAGTTTTATTTTAATTTAACTCAATGAAATTCACTAAAATGTAATGACATATAAGAACTGAATCTAAAAAACTATGGTGCAAATTATGAAACTTTTTGCAATCCATACAATTTTAGAGCGATCTAGTTTCGAACCAATGAATTGTGAACCAATTTCGAACCAATGAAATCTTATATTATTCTTGATGGGAGATTTTCCATCGGGGTGATGTTATATCACAAATAATTTACTGAATTAATTGTTGATCATGTGTCAATTGACACAAGTGAAGACTAGTCATCTTCTTCTCACCGATACAAGTTTGTTATTCAATACTAGAATGTCTAGAGTATAACAAAACAGTGATCACCAGAGAAATTAATTGACTAAACCTGAATCTATTAAATTTATGTTTACGTAAATTTTTTGTTTTTACACTTCGCTAGAGTTGTAACCTAATTTTTGGTTTATATTCATTAGCGTTGACATTTTTTGGTAGAGTTTATCTAGTCGGCTAGCCCTGATGAGAATGATAAACTTTTTTAAAGTTTAAAATTTTCTCGTTGGTTCGAAACTAGATCGCTCTAAAATTGTATGGATTGCAAAAAAATTCATAATTTACACCATAATTTTTTAGATTCAGTTCTTATATTATTCTTGATGGGAGATTTTCCATCGGGGTGATGTTATATCACAAATAATTTACTGAATTAATTGTTATGACATCATTCAATTTCACCAATAACATTTGAAATATACTAATAACAAATAGTTATACGTCTGGCCTACTGGGATATTAAAAATTATCAACCTTATTTTGAAATAATTAACTGATATCACAGTAGGCCAACGTATAATAATAAAAAACAAAGTAATAATAATAATAAGTAAGTAGCAATGTAATAATTAAAAACAAAGAGAAACGAAATTTGGTTAATGATAATAATAATAAACAAAAGAAAAGAAAGAATAAGAAATAAGAATAAAAAAATAAAAAGAATTTTTATTTATAAACATGGCTGGTTTTATTAAACATTTTAGGAAATAATTTACACGCGTTTAATTGATTTGAATAATTTTAATTAATTATTTGCATATAAAATTATGTGCGAGAGAAAATTTTTTGGTGAATGTAATAAAAACAATATCGTTAAACAATATTTATTCATAAAAAATATATAAATAAATGAAAAATGCCAAAAAATTTTCTAAACGAATTCCCCTCGTTCGTTGATAAATTCTCTTAATTTTTTGAAAAATTCCTCAAGCAAGTGGTGTTTATAAAAGCTCTCGGCTTACGGCCTCATGCTTTTATCAATAAACTTGCTTTCGAAATTATTGGCAAACAATTATTTCGAATTATCACCGCCCTTGGGAAAGTACAACTGATAATTTTTTTTGTTCTTATGCATTTATAGGTTTTTATTTTGCAATTTAAACATTAATCTGCATACTAAGTTTTATTTCAAATTCGATATATTATATTAGCAAGAATTTTAAAAATGTTATGTTGAAAACAAATGTATGTTCACATTTAAATAAGTTGTGTAGTTGAAAAGCAGTTTATTTTTCGATTTTATGCTATATTTGAAAAACTTTCGGCGTTCCATTGGTGATCTACTTAAAAGCTGCTTTGAGCAGCTATTCTGTTCCAAAGGAACGCATGTATTATTCAAACTCTTTCTTTGAAAAATGGCAAAAAACCTACAATTTACAATTTTATATAAAATTAAATAATTAATATAATTAATTAAATAATTAAATAGTTAAATAATTAAATAATTAATTAATTAAATAATTAATTTTATAAATAATTAAATTAAAATTAAATTATTGTATGGTACGACTGGCTAGCAGTGAAAATTACATAGACGTGTTTGATGGTCTATGTATGGGTAGAATCTCATGAGTTCGCGTCATCGTCACGCTTTATATTTATTTACATATTTGTATTAGCTATAAGTATGACGTGTTGTGCTTGGGCAGTGTTGTTGAAATTAATGATAATAACGATACAAACAAGGACAATAATATTGAAAATTAAGTTCATTGAAATTAATGTAAATACTATGTATATTAGACTGGTCGTTAAAAATTAAATTTCCCGAGACGCCCCCTAAAAAAATTCTTTGTGGTAAAAAAACGACGAGAGCATCATTTTTTTTTAAATCAAAAGAACATGTGCCGCAAAATAATCGAAGTTGATTTTTTGATAAAATCGCTAATATCTCATAAAATATGCAGATGTAAAAAAAAAATCATATAACAATTTTTGTAGGAAATTTAATTTTCTACAAAAAAAGTCCAAGTCATTTTTTTCCTAAAACCTATATTTCTGATGATATTTTGAAATAAAACTTGAAATTCTTCGAAACTCGAAAAACCAAATGATGAAAATTTTGACGAGGGGGATAGACTGTATTCCTCCTCAGACGAAATTAGGTTTTGGAAATCTCTTATTTCTTATTAATTTAAACTATCATCTAAAAGAAATCACTTTATAATAAAATACTAACAAAAAATTCAACCATTGAAAATAATAATAAAGACAAAAAAATAAGTTTGTTACTTGGATTTGTGGTTTTCCGACTTAATTCCTCGATTCATTCCTGGCTGCACCACAAATTCTTTTACATCCAGCAAATATATATATACAATCCTTATTTTGTTCTACACTTAAATAGTTTAATTAAGGTAATTGATGAAAAACTGGAACATTCCTCTTGTGACACGCCAACTAAAATCGTTGCAGTTCATATAAAAACCACTGCTCAATAAATCCATAACTAGTTAATACAGCACAATCACTTCTTTAGCAAGATCTATTATCATTACACCTTAATTATTTCCATAGATCACAAACTCCCATTATCATTATTGTTGTAAGAAAGGACTTCTTCTTAATAAAGGGATTTCCTCTACACAATTCAGATATTTTTTTTTTTTTTTTAAAATAACACTAAAAAAACAAAGTTCAGGTTCAAATATGTAGAATTTTTTTAATCTTTAATTAATTTATTTATTGTTTTTTTTCCTTCATTGACAATAAGGTTTAAGTATAAAAACCAATTACAAGATTAACGCCATTTTGGCACATTTATTATTTAACTTTTATGATTTCTTTTGTTATACCTTTTTTTTAACTGTTCACGTTTGTGGGACGTGAAAGACCCATTACAAATCTTTTTCTATATTGAAAAAGCATTAAATTGAACTTTTAGAACTTTTAGATTTATTTTTTTTTGAAAATTACAAATGTTAACACTTAAACTTTAAATGTTGTCTATTTTCAATCTCAACATAGAATGAATGTGAAAAATGTGATTTTTCTGACATTTTCTTATTTTTCAGCAAAAAAAAAAATACAACAGCGTTGAGTCAGCAATGAGTTCGTTTATTTATTTTCTGTGATATTTGAATTTGAGGCTGTTCGGTATGATTTGAAAAAACTGTTAAACTATTATGATTGTAAAAATGAAAGGGAATATGGAAATATTTTTGATGAATGGAAAAGAGAATAGAGATTGGTTCTAATATTATCGACGTTACAATTAATTATAAAATATAAAATATAGTAAAATGGTATGGTGTAAGAGTCTATGGACATTTCGTGCACTTTTTTATTTTATTAATTTTTTAATTTTAAATATTAAATATTAAAATGCGGGGTGGAAATTTGTTTTATAAAACGATGGTAACATTGTCCAACAAAAATATTTTGTTTGCTATTGTCGGGTCTGACAACCCAAACATGCCAAAATGTCAATTATCGGACTCGACTATAGCAAAAAAAGTTTTTGTCGGACAAGGACAAATTTCCACCCCTTATTAATAAAACAAATTGGGTAGTAAATTTACAAGATCCTCGGGGAATTGTAATGTTTCGGCGTTTGCCGAACGAAAAAGCGGCAAGATACAGCAGATACAAAAGTTGTCGTTACCAAAATGGCAGATACAAAAGTTTTCGAACTCGTCAAGGACAGGCGCCTCATGAAGTAGAAAATATGTGGTAATCATCGAATGAAACCGGTGAGGGTCTGGTGACTATCGGTTTACTTATGTTTTTAATTTTTTAGATGATTGACATAATTTGATTTTGGTTTTTTTTGTTAATATTAATTATGTGTCCTGCAAATCTTATTTTCAAGGACCACCCCTATTTATCTGTCGGTCTTTATATAATATCTGTCAATCATCACACGCTTAATTGTAAGCACCTGTCTTAATATTTTGGGTTTTTGTGAGATTTATTATATTTGCAAATTTTGAATGCATGTTTCGAGATGTTGTTTTTGATTGTTGAATCCAACAAATTTATGTGCTTCTCTAATTCAGTTTCCAATGTATCGAACAATAACACAATACAAATGAGCAAAGACGATGATTAAGGAAAACTATTTAGTACATAAAATATATAGCAACAATAGATATAAAGCCAATTTAATTGAAACCCTAAATACAAAACATAAAACTGTTTTGAGATATTGATTAACTTAATAAAAACTAATACCTTTCCCTTTTTGATATATTCTTTTGGATCATAATAGAATCGGAAGCTGAAATTTGACTATTGGAAGCTGAAATTTGACTAAGATTATATTTCAATGTCGTTACTCACAACGACTTTATCTTTTAATAGGAATCCATCCATCTCAATTGTTATCGGTTGTCTCATTCTAAACTAAATAGATTCAACACAGACAATTCACCCAAATTCACCCGTGTATAAACAAAAAAATGAAACTGACATAGAAAAGTTATTCAAATAAACCGTCTCATACTATCAAATCAAAACAATAAGGTCCTTCATAATTTTAATGTTACGTATTCATATCTTATTTATAACAACGTAAAACAAGGCACCTTATTAATGATGACAAGATCAACGCAGCTGTGCAGAATCAATTTACTCTATTTCAATATATGTTTAACAAAAATAATAAAAAAACAATAGACTAAGGGCCGGCTTCACCATCCTCAGTTAAGTTAAAGTTAAGTTAAATTTAACATAACTTCCACTTAACTGAAGGAAATCGGTTTCACCAGTTTCGGTTAGCTAAATATTAAGTTCATTTTGTATCATTCATTTATCTCTCGGTTAACGTTAAGTGGCAGCTAACTAACTTTAACTTTAACTGAGGATGGTGAAACTGGCCCTAAACATCGAAATATAAAAACCGTTAAATGTTTTAAAATAAAAAAAATATGCGTTACAGTGGAACGTCGTAAATAGACACATATATTATTTATGAAATGAATCTGACAGTACGAAATAAATGTGTGATTATGTGAGAACTGTCTGTTTTAGAATTTAAAGGAAAGTGTCTAATGAATAGATTTTTTAGTCGTTACAACAAAAACAAACAAAATATTTAATAATAAAAATTAATATATAATAAATAAAAATAATTTCTAAAAATTAGTTTATATAAAAGAGGAGTAATCCAAAATATTTATTCCAAAAAAAAATTAAAGGAACGAAAACTTGGCTTTCTAGAAAACAAGGCTTTGTCAATTGATGCAAAAAATAATTCAATCAATATCAAATCAATTACTCCACATTTATAGGTTCATTAAATCTTGATTCCCTCAAATTCGTGATGAGCAATCAGATATATCTTGTATGTAATGAATTGGATTTTTATATAAAAATAAATGATTGAAATACTGTAAAATACTGAATCTATTTTTGGAAATCCGGATTTGGAAATCTCTTATTTATGAAAAAAGGTCATATTAAAAAATTCAATGTTATAATAATAAAAAATTAATAAAATAGTTAAAAAAATAAAATTAATAAATAATAATAATTAAAAAATAAAATAAATAATAATAATTTTTTATTTTATTAATATAAACAACGCCACAATGTACCACTTTTTATTAATATAAACAACGCCACAATGTACCACTCATTCTAATTTACACAATGTCACTTATGTTTATCATTTGATTAAAATTTACATAAGCTCCTCGGTCGAACATTTTATCGATTATATATAGTCAGATTCTCCACCGCTTGTTTCTTTTTAATTATACTTTTAACCGCACACAAATTAAAAATTCGCCCATATTCTGTCAATATAAAATGCAAGTCAACCATTTCCATATCTCATCTCAATAAACAATTCTATTCAAACGAGAAAATATTCTCCTCTACAACTACAGACAACCATTCTACTTTTTAAAAATTGCACAACCGTATATTGTATCTCCTTATAATATGATGATTAAGCTTTTCATAACAAACATTTTTATTATTTATGTAGATAGAAACATGTATTATATTAATTGACATTGACGCGACAAAGCAATTAATTGATAAAATGTTAAACATTGGTTGATTGACCTGTAGCACTCATAAATATTTTATGTTTGTTGAAATGGATTATTTTAATTTAAAGTCCGGAACCAAAATAAATTAGCAAATCATAACGAAAAAAAAGAGGAGGTCTATCAACACCTTAAAACTCATGTTGTTTCGGACCTAAAGGGCTTCAAATTTATCTATGTGCTTTTGTGACACATATTCTAATTTATTTCAATTATGAGATGAGAGTTTCTTTAACTGGGCTATTATTTTGAAAACGTACATTTTTTTGTTGATTTTTAAAAAATCTGAAATTTTGATATTTTGTTGGCATTGACGAAAGGAAAAAAGTAATTTCTGCTTTTATTTTTTGAGTACTCTGAATCGGAGTTATGCGCGGTTGAATTTTGAGGCTTTTTCACGTAGTTTTTGGTAATGGTGTCAATGTTTTGTGAATAGGTGCCACAAATTTCATCCGACTTAAGTATATTTTTGCAAGTAAAAAGGAAAATAATTGAATAATTGAAATAAGCAAGTTTAAAATTAATAACTTTTCTCTTTTCCGCTAGGCGGCGCGTAAAACCTTGGTTTATTTCAAAGCTCATATCTCAAAAAGTAGGCTTTTTTTTTGTTTTTCACAAATTTTAAAGTAAACATATGCAGCTATGAAATTGAGAAATAAAAAGTCAGCAATTCAATATGGATTTTTTCTTACGATTTTTTAAAGTTTGGTATATGAAAAATTCACATGTGTTTTTTTATTAAGTTAATAATCCTGTACTAAATGTGGATCTAATAAATTAAACATTTCATATTTTAAAACCTGCAATAAATTTGAACCATTTTCTGTGCGGTTAAATGGTTAAAAACTTATTAAAAATTAATTTAAGTTAAGTGGTAAAATAAAGGAATTTAAATTATTAAAAGGGTGTGTAAAATGTTTATTCATTTTAAAAAATGTCTATTCAGCCCCTTTTTACTAATTAAAATCTCATTAGAGACTCATAATTTTAACATTGACTAAATCATACTTGCATCCAATCAAAATATATTAAATTGTACCTACCTAATTTTACCTGATTCTACCTATGTCAAAACTATTTCAAGGGTATATATATATTGATTGGGTTGCCTTATAATCAATTATATTCCAAAATATTTAGAAGACATAACGTTTAGAAAAGATAATAATAGAAATGCCTCTCAAATTGTGCTGTAACTTGTACGGTCTCAAAAATCATCAGCGGGCATCAAAAAATGTGAAACTGGTCACACCAGCTGTTATTCAAAAAGCTGCGACTCTAAATTTTACTTTGCGTGATGACCAGTTTATATGTGAAACATGTCGCACTTCTTTCTATAAAAATAAGGTAAATTTAATTATTTTATTAAAATGAATAAAAATTCATATGCAACTAATATTTTCTATACAGCAGCTTTCATGTTCGGAAACTATCGATAGTGAAATTATTTCTATAAATCAGGATGTTGAAAATGTTCCAACGAACGAAAATATTCAAATACCTCCAGCATCTTTAGATCCATCACTAGTTTCGGTTGAAACTATATCTCCACCAGTTCCTGAACTACTTAATGACACTTTAGAAGATATTAACAATGTTCTTGGAAGGTTAGCCGAATCTCCTATCAAACAAAAACATATTACAACAGGAAGTTATAAAAAAATTGCAAGTGTCACATCGGCAATAAGTCATAGAATATTTCAAGTAGATTCAGTTAAAGTGTTATCACCAAAGGAGGAATGTGAATATACATCATGGCTTATGAACCTTAAAAAAGAATTCAAAGATGCCAGCTCTAAATCAAAACAAGTGTTTTTGTTGACAACTCTACCACGTAAATTTTGGTCAAATCAACGTATCCAGGATGAATTTAATGCATCAAGACGACTGGTAGAATTCGCCATGGATCTGTTGGAAACAGTAGGTCCTTACAGTTGGCCTCAAAGCAAACAAGTGCACAGTTTGTCACAAAATATAGTACAACAAATTCAAACATACTTCTTATCAGAGGAAATTAGTAGAACAATGCCTGGCCTTAAAGATGTTGTTACTATTACAGAAGGATCAACAAAAATTAGGAAATCAAAGCGGTTGGTGTTATGGACCCTCACCGACATCTACGAAATGTAGATAAAATAATTGCGATATATAATAACTACGATAAAATAATTGCCAAAATGTTTTCTTTTTCTGATGATCATAAATATTTCAATTTAAAGGCAAAAAAAAAATATATAAATTAATTTTTTAACGTATTTATTTATAATATTGATTAAATTATAATGTTTATAGAAAAAATATTTTTTTAATGTTTTTTTCTAATGTTAGTGTTGGTGATGTTGAAATTATAACAAAATCTTCGATCATTGGGATCTCCAATTCTTATTCTGAATAAAAACCGGTTTCTCAATCAGAAATACACAGAAAATGGTTCAAATTTATTGCAGGTGTTAAAATATGAAATGTTTAATTTATTAGATCCACATTTAGTACAGGATTATTAACTTAATAAAAAAACACATGTGAATTTTTCATATACCAAACTTTAAAAAATCGTAAGAAAAAATCCATATTGAATTGCTGACTTTTTATTTCTCAATTTCATAGCTGCATATGTTTACTTTAAAATTTGTGAAAAACAAAAAAAAAAAGCCTACTTTTTGAGATATGAGCTTTGAAGTAAACCAAGGTTTTACGCGCCGCCTAGCGGAAAAGAGAAAAGTTATTAATTTTAAACTTACTTATTTCAATTATTCAATTATTTTCCTTTTTACTTGCAAAAATATACTTAAGTCGGATGAAATTTGTGGCACCTATTCACAAAACATTGACACCATTACCAAAACTACGTGAAAAAGCCTCAAAATTCAACCGCGCATAACTCCGATTCAGAGTACACAAAAAATAAAAGCAGAAATTACTTTTTTCCTTTCGTCAATATCAACAAAATATCAAAATTTCAGATTTTTAAAAAATAGTTGTTTTTTTTTCGATGTACGTTTTCAAAATAATAGCCCAACTAATAATTCAACTTTATAACATCAAAAATTTAAGTACGGCATTATTTTTTTTTATTTTTAAATTACATATATATAAACATAACTTATAGATAGTACATTACAAAGGTATATGATATATATTCCTTCTAACGTAAAATTATATAAATTATATTATTATACAAAATTTTTCTTCAATATCATTTCATATATTCCGAGTATAAAAAATATTTCATATAAAAATTTTAATTAAAATTATATGGAAATAATTTTCAGATTTTTCCATGTTCAAATCCTCATTATGTTCAAAATTACTTGAATTAAGTTTACGGAGGAAAAAAAATCATCAAAACATAAAAATAAAAATATTAAATTTTCTCATAATTTTCATTTATCCCTCTTATTATTTTCAATTTTTGGAGTCGTTCCAATTGTAATGAAAATATGTTGGCACTCTTAAGTTGAACATGAAATGATTCTTGAATCATTTGCTTGAATAGTTGTTATTTATTACTTCGTCTATTATGCTGGATCATTGGCCGATCGTCAACAACCATTAAAATGTGATTCATAATTTCTATCAGCTAGAAGAAACTAAGAGATGGTCACTGCCTTATATGAAGCAAATCGATATAAAAGTGTGGTTTAGTGAACGTGTAACGTATTTTTTTTTTGTTAATAGTAGGTTCAACAACATAAACCTAACAAAATTATATAACAACGGTGGTACTACCTAAATTTTGTTATCATCTAAAATCTTCATTTCTAAAATGCTGATCCATCCCAAATAATATTATCACTTTTAAATTGTTGTCATAATTTTTGTTGTTTTGACTTTGCCATATTTTCATTTATATTCATAATGTTTTTCATTGTTTCCACCCTATCGTCTTGCTTTATTAACAAGTTGTTATAATAAAATTTAGATATACCATGAGGATTTTGATCAAATCAATTCGTTGCGAATTTATTTTTTGATATTACAGATTTTAATGTTTTTTGATAATATTTTGACATGAGAATTTGTATATTAGAAATTTTTTTATTTAATATTTGTTGTTACCAGTACAGAGCTGGATTTTTAGTGTTAATTGGCATTTTAATGTTTTTCTGCTAAATTAAATTCGCTTCGACTCCAGACTGTTTTGTCAAAATAACGTTGAAAAGCTGCAGTATAGTTGAATTTACCCATCTTGTATAGTAAAGAATGCAGCTCTGTTTAAACAAAAACGGTCCTAGTACGTTTCAAAATTTCACTAAATATAAAGGGAGGATGATAATTACACTGTTTATATTCTTCTATAAAAACATTATTTGTATTCCAGTAAAGGAGAGTGGAGAATTCTTATTTCATATTTAATATTACACAATAATAATCATAAAAAAACAGCAACAAAAATATCATAACATGATAATATTATGTTTTTGTTGTTTTGAATGGGATTTTCTTGGTGGTATAAAATTTTAAGGTTGAACGGTTGAGAAGTATTAAAAAATATAATAATGAAATCAACCCCTTTTTTCGAATTTTCATTCATGGAAACGCCATAAAAATTTAAACGATTTTAGAATTCGTTTTTGAATATGAGTTTTTCATTTATATGTCCTTAGTAGATGTATAAATATTTATGAAGTGATTTGAGATGGTGCTTTTTTTATTAAAAAGAAAAAAAATTATATTTGAGGACTGCTTTCATTGGATCATTTTGGGCGAGGGTGGAAGATATATGCAACATTTATATTTATTATCTTAATAGTAAAATCGTTATTTCTTTTTCAAATAACAAACACATTCTCCGGAAATATGCATTTTATGAAAAAATCAAATTTAAGTTAGGAAAAAGGATTTTAAACTTACCTATAATACAAGGGAATTAAAGTTCGACCTCAACCGACATACTTAATTTTAATCAAAACAAATTTGTTTAGGCAACATTCTCAACCGTTATTCCATTATTGATTTAGCTTTGTAATTGCATGTACTTTTAAAATGAAAAAAATCAAGTAAATATTGGTTTTTTATATTCTGTATATTTATATTGTAAACTGAGATTAAGTTGCAAGGACTATCAACATAACACCAAGTCACGATGTACATTTAGACCGAAAATTGTTTGTTGTGATACCACAGCTATCCTGCCCCATCACTACATTTCCATTTTGTTCCATTTGTGATCTGCAGCCAAATTCTGTAACTGTGAAGCGGTGAAGTGATAAAAATTTCTTAGTTTCTTTTCATTAAAAAACTTATCACTTCACCGCTTCACAATTACAGAATTTGGCTGCTGGTCTTTTGCAACCATTTCAAAAGACACATCCGTCACACTCTTGGCTAATCTTTGTTTTGTAGAATGAAAGCGACCGTTGTCTTTACACATATATAAAACTGGCTGTTAATATAATTTATACTGCCGTAGCAGATCGTTCTCGTCTCAATTTTCATTCATGACCACAATAAGAAAATGTTTTAGTATGTCACCAAAAGTGTGACAAAGCAAACTTGTAACGACCAACAACTTCTATTAGAAAGACTGTAACGTCTAGTTATTTTTGAACCGAATAATTGAAACACACTTATTACATTTCGGAATGTATTATAAACATCTCAACATTTCTGATATTTCGTTTTCTCTTCTAAATAAAAAACTCATAATTCATTTCTTAAAACAAGAACAGAGAAACTTTTCAAATTCAAATATAATCTCCAAACGACTAAATAACGAAAGCAATATTGAACTTACTCACAATAATGATAAACTGAACGAAAAAATGTTTTTTTCTTCAAGTTGCTAGATCTTGTTTTTGTCCACAAACTGAATATAAATGTCAGATGAATTTTTGCTAAAATTCATTCAATGTTAATTTTTTAAAGAATTCAATTCGATGTTTGATTTTTATACGAACAAACAAGTTTATTTCGACTGTGGATTAAATATTGAAATTTAAAGTAAATTCCAAGTTTTGTGGAAAAAACAAAAGGTCTCGTTTAAATTTTAAACAAATAATGATCTACGGATCTTGTTTCTGAAATAAAAAAGAAAAATTTGAAAATAGAAAAATTTGGTTCTAAATTAAGTTTCGATATACCAATATATTTAATTAAGATGTCGGATATAGGAAAAAAAATTGTATCATTCGTCAGTAATCTGTTAATCTGTGTAAAATAAAGTATAAAAAGAAATATAATGGTGTAATCATTATTGAAGAGATTGGATGGTTAGAAATGAGTTTATGGAAATCGTAATCAACAACAATAAAGGAAGATTTAATAGGGAATTTGAAGTGAGGCAACAAAATATATATTAATAACCTATAATAATTGAATGGAGGAAGAAGAGAAGGGATTTGACATTCAAAAATATACTGCTCAACTGATTATTGAATACGCCGCATTTGGATCGAAGACAGTACTCAACTTTAAATATATTAAGGTTAGATTTTCCTTTTGAATTTTTTTTATATCTAACAATTTGCTATAATTATTATAATTAGGATGAAAGGCTAAGTCCTTTTAAAGCTAAGAGATTCCCCATTCTAAGTATTCGTCAGGGGGATAAATAGTTCCCGGTGTGTTTTCTTGATTGTCTTTGGATCTAGTTTTAATAAAAAGTCCTTATCTAACAAGACATTTTCTTTTAAAGTCTAAACCAAACAGTCCTCACACTGTTCATACTATAAATAATACATACATTGTTCCGTACTATCAATTAACTTAAAGTCATTTTATAAAACAATTTCGGCGTATATAGTGTTTACAATATTTTTTTTTTTTCAAAATATTTAACTTGTTTTTATTTCGAATGCGTCGAATGCATTAAATGTTTTTTATTATTTTTATTTGTCAATATGAATTACATATAGTTTTTGTTTTAAAACGAAAACCGTATAAAGTAAATGAATCATGCGGAGAACCGTTGATGCTGAGAGAGTACTTTATATTACGAGATTTGGTTGTTATATATTGGCAATATCAATAATTGATTAAATTTTAAATTACTTTATGTTTTTATGGTAGAATTGGAATAATTTTTATTTTGTTATATTGGTATACGCGTTAAATTTGCGGTGTGTGAGATAAATGTTTAGCGTTTCTAATAGAATAGAATAGAATAGAATAGAATAAAATAGAATAGAATAGAATAGAATAGAATAGAATAGAATAGAATAGAAAAGAATAGAATAGAATAGAATAGAATAGAATAGAATAGAATAGAATAGAATAGAATAGAATAGAATAGAATAGAATAGAATAGAATAGAATAGAATAGAATAGAATAGAATAGAATAGAATAGAATAGAATAGAATAGAATAGAATAGAATAGAATAGAATAGAATAGAATAGAATAGAATAGAATAGAATAGAATAGAATAGAATAGAATAGAATAGAATAGAATAGAATAGAATAGAATAGAATAGAATAGAATAGAATAGAATAGAATAGAATAGAATAGAATAGAATAGAATAGAATAGAATAGAATAGAATAGAATAGAATAGAATAGAATAGAATAGAATAGAATAGAATAGAATAGAATAGAATAGAATAGAATAGAATAGAATAGAATAGAATAGAATAGAATAGAATAGAATAGAATAGAATAAAATAGAATATGAGTAGAAAATATAAGATGGATGATTTGGAAAATATAATGAATGGTGGCAGACCGCTTTGGCCACTTGAAAAAGAGTTATTTGATATTGAATCAGCAACAGCCAATCACTTATTGGAATATAACAGTGATCAGGGATAGGAATTTGTGGTTCATTTTGAAATTAATTCAGTTGTGGAGGAGTAGCAGAATTTTTGTGGATCTACCGGACTACAATCAACCTCCTAAGTAAAGTTTTTTTATATATTATTATTCTTATGTTATTTGATATTTCAATCTTTTTCTAAATTTTTATTTTGTGATTTTCCTGGCCTAGAGGCCAAGTGTGGTTTTATATTTTTGCTTTAATTTTAGTGCTGGTACAAACCGAATAACGGTTTATAACAAACTTTTGCCCCCTTTCGGGACGTTTATGCCGCTTCTTGTGATTTTTGCCCAATTCCTAAGCTAATATTCTTAGAGACTAATGATGGTTACCTAAATTTGTCTATTATATAGTAAATTGGAATGAGACTGTGTATTTTTTATGCGTTCCATGATTACGGTTTCACAAATTTAATTGATGAACCATATCGCACTTTTTCTTTCAAAGAAAACATAATTTGATTTTTTAGAAGCCTCTGTGTTTCCCGATATTTTTATAACTAATTTCACTTATGCCTAGTATAGGATTCAGAACACAAGAGTATTTTTTCGTTATTTTTGTTCAAGGATACGGTAGGTGATGGGTGGTTGTTAGAGGTTGTATGTTTATGTAGATTCCTAAAGAGCACTCACTATATATGACACTGATTAAAACACTTAATATTGATATATTTATTTTTTATTTTTATATATGTATCTCATTAAATACTACACTACTAATCACTGAATGTCATAATTACCTCTCATCAAAATATCTTCATTCTCTCCTCATGCTGAATTACCAATGATAATCGTAGAAACAACCGTAATAACACAATAGTACAGCATAAAAACCGAAACAACTGTAAACGTATTCAAAACGCCCGAAAAATTAAGATAAATAAAAAATATCAAGAAAACTTGTGATCATCTTGGTCAACAGCTCAAATCCGAGTCCGGATCTTCATTTATTTTTTGTACAAAACGTCGATCTACAAAAAACAATTAAGCCTACGGATTAAAATACCATTTGTTGGCCAAAAGTTTAAAGCCAATAAAAAATCTTTGATTTCAGAAAACTAAATCTCTGACTAAAACAATATTTTTTGTGCAATATTCAATATTCTTTTCCTCGCAGCTCGTGAGGCCATCTCAAACCCTGAGAAGGTCTCAGGCCGGGACAAAGACTGAAGCTCTGGCCAGATTTTGTAGCTAGGTTGCTTTCTCTCCTTGCGCCAGTGGAACTTATGTGAAGAAAAATGAGACGATATCGTTCAACAAGTAGGATGTAAGTTACGTGAGAGAAAGGTAAAAGAAGAGGTCTAAGGGTAATGCTATCGTACGTATTTTTGCCAAAATTTGAATGGGTGAACTTTTACAGCGTAAAACGATGTAGAGGGTGGATTTCTACGTCAACAATTTTCTACTATATCAATTGTCATTATTTGTCCAGCATCAAGCAAACTAAAGGGAGGGAAAGCCATAACACGTTTACACAGAAGGATTCCCAATGGCGCAGAAGGCTTTCATAAATACCCGTGAGATTTACTGCTCTTTTCCTTGTAATTGTGGGTATTGTTCGGAGATTTGGTGAATCCCACAAAGAATTTTTATTTGACTATGATTAAATAGAAAAATTCCTAATACGACGCAGGTAAGAAGAAAAACTCTTGTAATGTGTTTACTCAACAATTCCCAGTCAACTTGCAATCTACGCACAAATCTCAACGGTCACGGCAAATACACAACGCTTTGAAGAACGGGCCTTCAAATACAACAATCAGCAAATATTACAAATAGATGTACTTTAAATATTGTCCCTCAAAAACACTTGAATAAATATTTTCTAAGGAATTTAATTTTAATTTTGATTAGTGTAGCAAGTCTAAATCAAGAACACGACTTCTTTAACTTTATGTTTTCGTATGACCCTCAACCTATTATTTAAAATTAATTTTATATTTCCTTTTCAGCAAATTATTCTATTATATCCTAATATAATATGTCGTGTGTCCTTTTTTCAAACAAAAACTATTTCTGACATTGAAAAAATCAAAAACTACTAATGTTGTTGTTAATGTGTTCTCCTACTGGCTTAAGACCTTTATTGATGTAAACAATGAATGTGTTTTATAATAATCGAAGATCATACATTTAATATTTTGATGTGCTCGCTTTGTTATCAATGAAAATAAACAGCGGGCTTCTATGTCATTTGAAGGTCGTTATTCTTTTATTTATATTATATGTTTTTTCAAATGTTTGTTTTGCATGAATTTAAAAGACATTATTAGATATTTTAATGCAGTTTTAAGTTTTTATCTCATAGTGCTCGCTTCAATCACAATCTAGTTTAAATTTAAGGCTGATCTTGGAAAAATGTAGAGAGTACAATGTTAGCATATAGCTACGTTGATTTGGAGTTGATTTGCAGTTAGCACAAAAGAACTAAGAGGTGACGTACGGACAAAAGAGTCCCTTTGCATTTTGTCACTATGAGTTATCACAGTGAGTATAATCTCAACAGTTTGACTATGTTATATGATTTTCGATTAATTAGAAAAGCCAGAGGTAATAATTTACGTGATTTTTAATAAATAATACTTTCATATGACTAGAAATCTAACCAGCCTTTATGCTTATATACTTTTTAAATGAAGCCACTTAATAGTCTACCACTACCATCACTTAATAATCGTTTGGTCACTTAGATGCTTTTAAAGGTTCTGACAAGTGATAATGAAACAAGTTTTTTATTTGGCTTTGATGGTGATGTCATTTTGTCGTTTCTCTGTTCAACAAAAACGTTAAATTTATCTACAATTAATTTGTTGTTATTGATTGAGATTTTAAAATTAATACGAACGACTAACAAATTCTGTTAAATAGATGTTTTCTTTTAAAGTTTTACTTAACAGTCCTCACTCCTCACACTGTGCATACTATAAATAATACACTCGTTCCGTTCTATCAAACAACTTAAAATCATTTAATCGATATAGAGTATTTCATATTATTAGTTTTAGCTGGTAGATGTGTGCAATATCAATAATTGATTGAATTTTGATTGGTCTGTTTGTTTTTAATTGATTTGGTAGTATTGGAATGATTTTTCTTTGTCGTTATATTGGTACATACGGTAGATTTGCCGTGAGATTTGTGAGTTAAATGTTTGTCGAATCAATCGAATCGTTTGTTCAATCAAAATTTGGAAGCCACAGGGTGAGATAGATAGATGTTCTTTATCTAAAAAAAATTGAGGGTTATGACATCGAGATATAGATCAGTTAAGTTTTTAACTTTGATTTGATTGCAAGTTTAGTTAAGATTTAACTCTCAAGAAGTTTTAACTTGAATAGCTTTCGGGCAATAATTTAATAAAATTTGTAATAATTTGAGTGAAGTTTTAACTTTCACAAGATTTGAATTAAAATTGAAAGAAATGATAATCTAACCGAGTGATCATGTTGGAACTTTATTTTATTAAACAAAAGAAAAAAAATTAAAGGACAAATTGGAGCTGGAGAATCATACCTATCTAAAAAAATTGGATAAAAAGATATTGTTTGGATAAATGGAATAAAAAAACTTGTAAATACTGAACGCAATGGCGGATGTTACCATGTGTTCACCATCAGCAACAATCAACACCTAAGTTAAGTATATTTCCTTTTACTCCATTATTATTTTTAGTGCTTTCTTTGATTTTCACATATTCTGAGGTGTTGTTCAATGAATAATTAAATAGTTTGAATTAGAGATCTTCCTCGGGCTAGAGGTCAAATCGTGATTTTTTTGATGAGTAAATATCCCGGAAATAAATCAAAAACGGTTTGTAACAAAAACTTGACGCGTTTCGAACAATTAATGTTCATTCTCAAACGTTTCAATTATTATTATAAAATATTGTTTTAATCCGTAAAAAATTCTATATGGAGATTGTTTAATAAACAAAAATTTCTTTTATAAACTGTGGAGAACTGAAACTCTCAGAATAACTGAAACCTCAGGTTCAGGACGGGAATATGAATGCGTTCACAGTAAAAAATTTTAACAAGTCCATCGAAATATTCATTGATTCATATAAAGTAACATTTTCTTTATACCTATATTCGGTTTTGGGTTAAACTTAAATGCAAGAAAGAAATAATTAAATGGTTTGAATCTTGGATATATGTTTATATTCAACATTTGTGGATCTTAATAGTACATTATGATGTAAGGACGTAAAGCTTAGGTTTTTAAACGTATGTGGAGTTTGCGAATTGAGGCGCCAGCTGAGATTTTGACCCACATTAAATCCAAAATGGCGTACGTTCGTGCATCATTATTTGCCGCAAGCAAAATATTTAAAAAAAATTGTTTAATCTAAGTCCAAATTAAAAATTTTATAAATTTTAAAATAAAAAAGTTGTAGTAACCTTTGACCAAAATATTTGTTATGGTTTCAAACAAATTGTACAACCATGACAACAAAAAATAGCAAATATTTTAATTGGATGATGAAATTTTGAATTGAAAGGTTGCTGTTGAGTCATTATCGATATTGCACTGTAATCATTTGCAATTCCATCATACTAAATTCATCATCGATCTTACATTGTATAATTTATTACATTAATCAAATACCGTAACTTTTAATATTATAAACTTGCTTTTAATGTAAAACAAAATATAATTTCATTGCAATTATAATCCTCTAGCAGGAAACAATAAAAACTCAAAAATTAATAGTAGTTTAATCAATGAGTGTATAATGAAATAGTTTATTCTCAAGCAAAAGTTTAAAATTTGAGCGAGGCACGAGCGAGAATTTTGAATTTGTGAGAGAATAAAATTCATTAAACACGAATCGATTATAATACTTTATTTTCTGACAAAGAATTGTGTATTATAAAAAATAAAAACATTTTCTTAAATTAAACAATAAATCTTTATTGTGTTAATTGATAAATCAAATTTCTTATTAAAAAAACCCTGATGATAAAAAAACCCCATCCTATACAATCAACCAAGTTCCACTAAACGAAATAAGAGAATTTAATTTAAAAATATGGAGGGGCTGAAATTTCAAGCTCTGAGATATCAAGACTTCGGTCTGGGTTAAAGATTTTGATATAGTTTTCGGCAAAAAACTTTTATAAGGACATGGTTTTTAGTTTTGGGCACCGATGTATATCAAACATAACTTTTTGTTAAAATACATGTATTTTTTATCTCTGTTTAAATATGTATTACAAAACTAACACAAAACATCAATACGCTGTTGGAAAATCATAACAGATCATATATTAACATAATTTAGTGAAAAGACTATACAATCAGCAAACTACTCAAAAACCTCTCCATTTAGCGTTTCGAGAAAATATTTCAAAATCACAAATTCATATTTCTTTCAAAATTCCAAAAATATTGTAAAATAAAAAACTAAAAAACAAAATTCTAAAAATATTTTTGAAGATATACAAAATCACATATTAAAACTTTTTTCAAAAATTATAAAATATAACAAAATTATAACAAAATCAAAAATTGTAACTTTTTCCAAAATTATAAAAATTAGAATAAAATCAAAAATTTAAATTTTTTCAAAAATATTCCAAAAATTCTTACAAAATCAAAAATCGAAACTTTTTTCAATATTCTAAAAATATGTACATATATATAAAATTCAAAAATTCTATTTGTTTTCAAAATTCTAAAAATAATTCAAAAATTAGAATAAAATCAAAAATTTAAACTTTTTCTATATTCTAATAATATTCCAAAAATTCTTAAAAATTCAAATATTAAATCTTTTTTCAAAACTCTAAAAATATTGCAAAAATTATAACGATATCAAAAATTGAAACTTTTTCCAAAATTATAAAATTTATAATAAAATCAAAAATTAAAAATTTTTCAATTTTTCTAAAAATATTCCAAAAATTCTTACAAAATCAAAAATTGAAACTTTTTCAAAATTATAAAAATATTTCAAAAACTATAATAAATTAAAAAACGTCCATGTCCAATTTCATTCTCAATTACATTTTCAGCAAACTATTCGAAAACCTTCCATTTAGCGATTCGAGAAAATATTACAAAATCACAAATTCATATTTCTTTCAAAATTCCCAAAATATTGTAAAAATTATAATAAAATCAAACTTTTTTCAAAATTCTAAAAATATTCCAAAATTATTACAAAATCAAAAATTGAAACTTTTTTCAAAATTCCAAAAATGATAATAAAATCAAAAATTTAATATTTTTCAAAATTCCAAAAATATTCCAAAAGTTCTTACAAAATCAAAAATTGAATCTTTTTCCAAATTCTGAAAATATTGCAAAAATTATTACAAAATCAAAAATATAAACTTTTTTCAAAATTCCAAAAATATTTCAAAAACTATATCAAATTCAAAAATTTCCATGTCCAAAAAATTGGCTAAAAAATAAATGAAATCATTTTTTGACACACTACACATTATTTTTTTGACAAACTTATAATGCCATAATTCTCTATAATAATAATAAATTTTCATGTCATAAATATTATTAATTTTATTTTTTTCCAAAAAATTGGGTAAAAAAAAATAAAAATCTTTCTTTTGATACACTTGACAACATTTTTTTTGACAAACTCTAGATTTTGGTCTCACATACCAATGCCGACCATCAAGATTTCTCCAAGTTCAATGTTCCTACTCGTAATCACTTAAAATGAAAGTTTTTTAAGCAAAAAATATTCAAATTTCCTTGTTTTGACACACTTGACGATTTTTTCGACACACTTTCAGTAAAGTTATCGAACACATCGTCCTTTCGGCTCTTCTCATTGAGTAAACCTATTTTAAAAAATAAAATTTCAAATCCGTCCAGCCGTTTTCTAGATTTCGTCGGTTGTGACGAACGACCGGACGGCCGGCAGACAGACATACATTTTTTTCAGTCAATCAGTAGGTCCTAAAACGCCGAGAAATGCCAAAAAAAAGTGGAGGTAAGAATTTCACTGTCAACTCATGAATGTAATACTTGGTCTTTCAGACCGAAGTAAAAATTTTAATGAAATCAATACAATTTGACCAATTGGAATCATACCAATTGAATAATGATAATTTTTTTATAGGAAAATTTTGATTAGACAATAGGTTAAGTTCATTAAGCTATAAGTTAGAAAACAATACAATAATACATACTATTATTATCGAAAAAACATACAAATAAAATTGAAATAATTAAACTCTTCCATAAAAGTATTTTATTTTCAATAAAATTTATTAAAAAAAAATTCATTTTTTGTTATAATTGTGATCACAATTTATTCTTCGTGATAATCAATAAATTAAAGGTGCAAAAAGGCTTGCAGATCAATCTTTGGTGTCAGAAGTGGGATGACCAGGAGAATACTGCACGTGTGCTTGGACCAGCTGAAGTTTCTTTAAGTTCAATCAAATTATCCTTACGGGTAATTTGATTGCTGTTATCAGCATTTAAGCTAAGTATATCAAGTTATTATTATTTTAGTGCTTATATCGGTGTTTATAAATTGTGATATCATTTAAATTATTGCTAATCCAATATTTGAAAATATGGAGGGGCTGAAATCTCACAGCTCTGAGATATCAAAACTTCGGTCTGGGTTAAGGATTTTGACATAGTTTACGGCAAAAAACTTTTTTTGAGGACATTGTTTTTAGTTTTGGGCACCGATGTATACCAAACATAAAACTCTTTGTCAAAGTGCATGTATTTTTTTATCTCTGTTGAGAAATTTATTACAAAACTAACACGAAACATCAATACGTTGCCGGAAAATTATAACAGATCATAAATTAACATAATTTAGTGAAAAGATGATACACTCAGCAAACTACTCAAAAACCTCTTCATTTAGCGTTTCGAGAAAATATTACAAAATCACAAATTCATATTTCTTTCAAAATTCCAAAAATATTGTAGAAATTAAATAAAATTCAAAAATATTTCAAAAACTATAACAAATTTAAAAATTTCCATGTCCAATTTCATTTTCAATTACAATTACGTCATAAAAACAGCTACATTTTTTTTCCAAAAAATTGGCTAAAAAAATAAATGAAACCATATTTGACACACTTGACATTATTTTTTTGACAAACTTATAATGCCATAATTCTCAATAATAATAATAAAATTTCATTTCAAACAAATAATTAATTTTATTTTTTTCCAAAAAATGGGTAAAAAAATAAATAAAAATCTATCTTTTGACACACTAGACAACATTTTTTTGACAAAGTTATAATGCAATAATCTAGATTTTGGTCTCACATACCAATCCCGACCATCAAGATTTCTCCAAGTTCAATTTTCCTACTCGTAATCACTTAAAATGAACGGTTTTTAAGCAAAAATATGCAAATTTCCTTTTTTTGACGCACTTGACGATTTTTTGACACACTTCCGGGACAGTTGTCGAACACATCGTCCTTTCAGCTCTTCCCATTGAGTAAACCTATTTTTAGAAAAAAAATTTTTGAAATCCGTCCTTGTTATACAGGTGAAAATTAAACAATATCGGTGAAGTTCAGTTAGTTCTTTGTTGTTTACAGTTACAACTGATTTGTTAAATAAATTTATAGCTTTTATTTCTTCATTAAATTCGCATAAATGGCAGCTGAGGCTAAAATAACAAAATTGTGTAATCAAAGAAACGTTCTCATTGAGCAATTAAATCGAACGGAAAAATTTATAGTTGATAAATTACAGCAAGCTTCACTTCCTGAATTAGAGCTTCGTCTTTCTAGTCTTGATGATTGTTTTAAGCAATTAAACATTGTTCAGTCATCATTTGAGGTATTAGATGAAAATGAGGTAAAAGGAACTGAACGCGGTTTATATGAGGAACGGTATTTTGAACTGAAGCCTAAGCCATAATATAAACTAAAAATTAGCAAGTAGATTCTCAAGATTTCCCAAGCAGGAAACTCTCGATTCTAATTTAACGAGAGTAGTTAGATTACCGAAAATTGAAATTAAGACCTTTGGCGGTGATTATACAAAATGGATGGAGTTTTACGAATTATTTAATGTGCTAGTGGATACCACTCTTAATAATGTTTCAAGGTTTCAGTATTTACGCAACTCGTTAGAAGGATCAGCGGCTAGGACCATTGAATCATTGGAACTAACCGCTGATAACTATTCGGTAGCATTAGAATTGCTTTCTGAAAGATATAATAACAAACGATCAATATCATTAGAGCATATTCGTTCTTTATTCAATGCGCGTGTAATTGGTAGGGCTTCTTCAGTAAAATTTTAATTGACACGATTAATTCTAATTTGAGAGCCTTGTCATCCTTGGGACGTCTAACTCATCATTGGGATGATTTAATTATTTACATTTTATATACTAAATTGGATAGTGATACTCGTTCTAAATGGGATGACGAAGTACCATCAGATAGATTGCCAACTCTAGAAGAACTTTTAGCATTTTTAAGACGCAGATGTCATTCGTTAGAAAATCAAGCACAATCACTCTCAAGTACAATGAAGCTCCCTCGCACAGCACCCATATATAACATTAAACATTCATCAGGTCCTCGAAAAACACAACATTCTCTTGTCATGTTCAATAACTACAAATGCAACTATTGCAATAAATTAAAACATTCAATTTTTCGGTGTACTTCCTTCCTAATTCTATCTTCCGGTGAACGTCTTCATGAAGTTAATAAACGAAATTTATGTGTTAACTGTCTTCATTCCGATCATTTGGTTGATAGCTGTACTATTACTGAGCATTGTAAAAAGTGCACTGAAAAGCATCATACGTTGCTCCATCAATTAGTATTTACTTCAGCTAATAATAATCGTCCAACATCTTCAACTTCAATTACCTCAACATTAGAAACAGTTTTTAATGAACC
Source organism: Diogma glabrata (assembly GCA_963693315.1). NCBI lineage: Eukaryota > Metazoa > Arthropoda > Insecta > Diptera > Cylindrotomidae > Diogma > Diogma glabrata. The sequence continues at coordinate 382,857,186 of OY856186.1, read as the reverse complement.
ATCTAATCGAGAGGTACTTACTTCTTCAATGGTGTCTACACCGTACGTGTTCTTAGCAACAGCGGTTGTGAGAATATTAGACAAACATGGAAATCCGATACACTGCAGAGCACTACTGGACTCTGCATCTCAATTAAGTCTTATGACTGAATCTTTAGCAATTCAACTCGGAATTGAACAGCATAAAACAAATTTATCAATAAGAGGAATTGGTTGTTTGAAGGTAACAAGTCATTCCAAAATTAAAATTGTTCTATAATCTTGCTTCAATGGATTTTCAACAAGTGTCGAACCGTATATTTTACCTAAAATTACAAGCTATCAACCATGTCTTTACATTTGCAGTGAGTCATGACCAATTCCTAAAAACATTATTCCGGCGGATCCATAATTTAATACACCGAATAAAATAGATCGACTTATAGGAGCAGATATATATTTTAGTCTTTTATTAGTCGGTCAAATAAAATTGTCTAATACTTTACCGATACTTCAAAATACCGTATTATAGGATGGGTAATTTCAGGCACAGCTCATTCTGTTGACTCTACAACACCTGTAGTGTGTAATATTGCTCATAGCACAGAAAACCTTAACTCTCAAATTGAAAAATTCTGGTTACTTAAAGATATTGATCCAATAAATTCAACAGCAAATCAATTAACAGTAAATCAATTGCTAGCGAAGCACATTTCACTAACAATACTAAACGAGATATCAATGGAAGATATATTGTAAGGTTACCATTTCATAAGGATCCATTAGTTTTACAAAACTCTTGGGATATTGCTTTGCGAAGGTTTTATAATTTAGAACGAAAACTTTCCAAAGATATGAAGCTTAAAAATCAATATACAAAATTTTTAGATGATTATGAAAGACATAGTCATATGAAAGAAATAACCAATATTAATTCCATTGCTAGTAACTATTTTATGCCAGACAATTGTATCTCCAAACCTGAAAGCTCAACAACCAAGTTACGAGTGGTTTTTGATGCATCTGCTAAAACAGATTCTGGCATTTCGTTGAATGATTTAATGATGGTCGGACCCGTTGTCCAAAACGACGTATTTACTATTTTGATTCGATTTCGCTCCCACAAACTTGCATTTAGTGCAGATAGTGCAAAATGTATCGCCAAATACGGGTTGATGAAGTTGATACAAAATATCAATGTATCATATGGCGAAAGGACATTGCGAATGATGTAAAGGTTTTTAATTTAACAACTCAGTACCTCGAAGGTAAACTGCACTATGTTCTATGTAATATACTAGTAACATAGTGCAGTTTACCTCCGAGGTATAGAACTGTAACTTATGAGACATAGTCTGCACCTTATCTTGCGACTATAGATGCATAAAGCAGTTAGTTATAGACGATGGACATCAGTATACTTTGGCGACTGATGCGTTAACAAATTATATCTATGTAAATGATATTCTGTCCGGCGAAAATACTTTAGAAGAATCTTTAAAATAACAATCTGAAATTATAAACATGCTAAAGGGTGCATAAATGGATTTAATGCGGATTTAATTAATTATGGTGTGCAAATGATGAAAGATTGTTAACAAATATATCCGAATCCGATCGGGAGATTTTACATTGTTTACACTCAAAAAAATATTGCAGGTAAGATTTACAAAATCGTTTTGTAAAATTGCTAACAAAATATTTTTGTGAATTTACCAAAAAATCCTAAACTTTATAGAAAATTTTGTATACTTTTTTAAATATGAAAAACATTTGTAAACTTACCAATTGTTTTTGTGATTTGGATTAAAAAAGTACAAAATCATAAATATTTCTAATTACAACTTTTTTTTATTGTTTTGACAAAAATATTTTTAAGATTATGTTGATTTTTTTAAATTTTAAATCATAAATCGTGTATCCATAACAAAATGAAAATCAATTGTACAAAATTTTGTAAAATTTTGTGAACAGAAAAATAACATTCTACAATTTTTGTTGTAAAACTTAATACGAATATTGAAGATTTTTTTTTAAACTTTACAAAGAGACTTTTGCAATTTAAAAAATCAACAACTATTTTACAAAAAAAAAATTCTTTTTACAAGCACTTTTATAAAAGTTTATAAATTGAAGTCATAACGAAAATTGGTATTAAACCTTTTCAGTTACAATCTGGTTGTCTAAGTAGAAAAGTAATTTTTTTTAAATTGTGCTAATTTAGTGGTCTATATATAATAAATAGTGGTAGTGATAGTCCCTAGTTTGAACAGTATTAACATCATCGTCGTTTTAAATGACACTTTTGATGGTTAATACATAATAATTAATATTATGATGATATTATGATAATAGTTTAAATTGTCGACTACGTTCAATTTTGATGGACAATAATAATGTAATAAAAATGAATCAAAATATGGCGACTGGAATAGCAGGACAACTGGCGAGCTATAATAAATCCGTTCCTTACTGAATGTATGGTAAGTTGTTTTAACTTAGAGTCTACATTCTTTATATATATGGGACGTTTTATCTCAAACGCATCAAGGCTGTGTTCAAAATTCTCTGTCGTAAAAAAATTTGTTTATGGCGCAAATATAAGCAAGATTATAGAGTTTCTTAAACTGTTTAACTGCTATACTTGTAAAGTTCATCGCATCTTTTAATAGAAACCGTTTTTTCAATTTTTTTAACTATTATATCAAAATGTTTAAGGGTATGTTCGTGCTTAGCAAGCAAAGGTCAGAAAAAGGGTTCAACTTTCAACGACTAATAGAATTTTGAGCTCAGCGTTGATCCGTTTGACGTGGTACATTCCATACATAGGTCAAAATCACGAATTTTAAACCAGAAATTCGGTTTTTTAACACAAACTTTTTGATTTGTTTTATCTTTTTTTACAGTGGAAGAGAAAATAAAAAACAACATTTCATAAGGAAGAAAAGTTTTTGTAATCGCGAGTGATTCTCCCTTTAAGTTAGGTGTAATTTTAAAAACCACGAGTTTCATATATGTTCAATTTGATGTATTTCACTAACAACTTAACGGCTTTCAAATTTTTTTTTGTTTTAATGAATGAGAAAGTCTTTTTTTAATTGAAATAAATACAATTACAGTTTTTGATTATTTGTTATAAAAAGTATTAAAAAATAATAAGGGATGGAGGGTGGATATCTCCGTTAAATTTTATTTTTTGCCTTATAATTTCATTACTTTTCTACGTAATACCATAGACAAATAATAATATAAGACAAATGAAGCTGAACAAATTTTTGGGATCGTATTTTTATTTTACTAAAAGATATTAACTATCTAGTGACACCTGTACTCAAGTAGATGATTCGTAATATTTAAAATTAGTGTTACATACGTAAAATTTTTCGTTTATATTTATTTGTTTTCTATTTATGCCTAGATATACAAGATTAACACTAAGATTATTATTGTTTTTCTAAATGTATTCGTCTATACAAAAATAACAGGTATACAAAAATAATTGTTTTGTAACCAAATTATTTTTTTGGAAACATAAACAAAACCAATTTTTATATATTTTATTTTTCGATTGAAATTTCATTTGATTGAAAAAGTACAAAAACGATTTGAAGTGTCTCATATTTTGTTTTGTATATATGTTCGTTATCTTCTTTTATTTATTTGTGATAAACAGAGAAATGCGATTCCAGATGATTATTGTTTAAATTAATCTATTGAATTAAATTTGAAATATTTAGTTTTTGATGAAAAATTTTTGTTTACATTTTCTTTTGGGAAGCAATTAAATTATGATAAAGATTTTGTTTTTTTTATCGAAAAATTAGAGAAAATTTAGTAAAATTATTATTTATGATTTTAATGAATGAAAAGTATAATCGGTTTTTGGTTTTGTTTTCGGATCAAATTTTATTAAATTTAAACAATATCAACTATCTATACAAGGTTAGAGCATAACGTTAATATTTTGAGTTTAGTTTTTAATTGTTTTTATAGTTTTTTATAATACACAAAAGACAATTTTTGAAAAATCAGTTGGAAGCACTAGCAGATCTCCGTAATTGGGAATCCTGTTTTAGTTGGCTGTCAAACGTTAGTTTGCGGCAACGCTAGATAGATGGATAACTTAGCCAGCAAGACGCGGTGCTCTAAAATCATTTTACAGGACTATTTTAAGCGAATTAGATAAGCAAGAACTTTATGAATTCCTCGATGATCGGTTATACCGCCGTTATTCGGTCGTCAGAGCCTCGTCAGTTAACCAGCAGGGTGCACCGCGGGCAGGTGAGGATGGCGTTTGAGCTACCCGTGGGTTTTTGTGGATAGCTCCTTACACCCCATGGGATTTTGGATTAGGATAGGTTCTGGTTTTGGATAAGATTGGTAAGAAAAATGTTTTGACTCGGGTTTGTTAGTAAAAAAACAGGAAATTAGTTAGAAATTAGTCACTATAAACATTTGAAGGGATTTATATATTTAAATTTAAATAAATAATATCTACTTATCCTTACAAACATAAACGATCACATATTTAACTCGATACAGGAAACAAATGTATATTGAACAAAAACTCCACCGTGTTCCACAAGTAAATGTCACAAAGGAGCAGCAAACCAATAAATTAATAAATAATTTATTCGAACACTGAAATTTTGCAAATCGATTTTTGTTCAATGAAATGTTCCTTGTTTTCTTTTAGTAAGATTAAGGTAAAGGAAAAACAATTTTTAAACAATCACAATCACGAAGCGAATTAAAATATCAACATGTGTTTCTTAGATCCTATTAATTAAATGAAATTACTAATTTTTTAAATAATTGCTAAATTAAATCGAAAAGTTATAAATAAATATTTATTGTTATATTGCAAAATATTTAAGTTGTTTAAAATTAATTTAATAAAAGGAACAATAAAAACTGTTACGTATTCACATTACATTTACAATTAAATTTAAAAAAAAAATTAAATCTAAAAAAAAAACTTTGAAAATATAGCAAATTTGAAACGATATTAATCCAAAGCTTGTTACAAAATATGTTAAGTGACGGGTGTCTGTGTCGAACTGAAAAAAAGTATTAGATTCAAGCACATTGATTGTGTTTTTATTAAACTATGATTATTTTTGGAAGCAAATAGATTTATCTTTAAAAGTTTTATAATTTGAATTTAGCCAAGTTGCATTTTTTCTTATTAAAACTAACAGTAAAAAGTCCAAAATTTTTATGTGATGATCCCGACAAGGATTTTTATCTGCAAACCAATCAGGAAATTTACTTTGGATAATTCTATGGACTCTTCAATGTATTTTTTCTTTAGGTTGGCTAGATGGAAGCATTTCTTGAAAGTGTTTCTAAAATGCAAAATTTGTAGCTCACACACGTCATACAATTCAGTGGTAGGATATTTTAGACCTGTTAGCATATGAGGATTATAACTTTTCGAAGAAATCAAGTAATCGCGTGGTAGTTCCATTTGCGATGACTTTAATAATCTCGAACAGCATAACTCACAACTAATTTTGTTTAATATTTTGTATACTACATATCCAACAAAATAGCAAATTGAAGTTGATTCAGTCGCCGTAAATTTCTCGTAATCATTTTCATTATCATATATTTGATCAGTTTCTAAGTATGGAATTTCCTGTCTGGATGAATGTATTGGTTCCGGATCTTCGTTAGACAGATTTTTACATTCTAAAGAGTTAATTGCGCTTTGAATCTCTTGAAATTGAGCTAAATCATAATCAAATTGAGAATTTGCACTTAATTGTCACGAAAATTATAAACAAATAATAGACTCTGGAAAAAAGTTTAGTTGCCATACCAGTAAACAAAATACAGAAAAACTTAAAAATAACAGGTAGAATCAAATTCAATTTTTTATAAAATTTTAAAATTAAAGGTCAGAAATGAATGGGTGGTGGAATAAATGGGTGGTCAAACATTAATTATCAGCTATTTTAGGGTTTTCCTGCCAATATAAACTGTAGATAATAATATTTTATCGGTTTTTGTTTGTCTTTCCTGATATTAGTTTTCAGGCTTATATACTTATGTAATTATATTTTTATATAAGCAATGGACTTGGACCAATGGACCTTTTACATAACCAATGGGAAAAATGGATTTAATTATCATTAACAAATTGAGAAATTATAACTGAGATGGGAGGGTTGGGCGACGCCTAAATATAATTATACTTGAAAATGTAACTGTAACAATGTAATGTCAATGAATTTTTCCGTTAAAGAATTTATTTTCTCTTTGTTCATTAGGTTTTTTTCATTTTAAATAGAAAATAATGTAGAAATAGAAAATTAATTACTTTTCATAATAAATGACTTCTTCAAAATGAAACAATTTATAGTTTTATAAAAACTGTCGCTAATAAAGTTTATTTTTAAATTTTTTTGGTTGATGTTACTAATGCCAAAAAAATTGATACAGTTGAACAATTGATAAAATTGAACAGAAATTGAAAAAATTGATTTTTATGCGTGAAGTTTTTGGTTTGTTCAAATCTAAACGAGATAATATAATTATTTGATAATGAATGAAAAACCTCCTTAACTAGTTTACGAAGCATGAGTTTTTATTATTTTTACTATATACGCATTTCAAAAGTTATGCTTTTATCTTCTGTAGCCCGTAAAAACTAAATTTTAAAGTAATACACATTCCATTAAATTGATATCGATGGATTAGTAAAAATCCATTAAAATTAATTATCTAATAACAAAAAATACATAATAAAATACATGAATGAATATTATAAAACAATAAAACCATTAGAGAAAATAAAAAAATGGAAAAGATTTTGATAAAAGAAAAATAATACCCTTACATAATAAATAGTTTAGGACTTAGGTGATATATTTTTACGTGTTATTATGCGGTCCTTTAATTATTAAGTAAAATAATTTGGATTTGATGTTTCCTTCCTTATTGTTCATCAGAATTTTGTAATGATTTAATTTATTTTCTTTTACTAGTTATTAATAAAAGGAATTAATTTTCTATTTCAACATTATTTGTAGAAGTAATTATTTTTCTATTTAAAATGAAAAAAACATAATGAACAAACAGAAAATAAATCCTTTAACGGAAAAATTTATTGACATTACATTGTTACAGTTACATTTTCAAGTATAATTATCTTTAGGCGTTGCCCAACCCTCCCATATCAGTTATAATTTCTCAATGTGTTAATGAAATTTAAATCCATTTTCCTATTGGTTATGTAAAAGGTCCATTGGTCCAAGTCCATTGCTTATATAAAAATATAATTACATACATAGGTATATAAGCCTGAAAACTAATATCAGGAAAGACAAAAAAAAACCGGCAAAATATTATTATCTACAGTTTATATTGGCAGAAAAACCCTAAAATAGCTGATAATTAATGTTTGACCACTCATTCATTCCACCATTCATTTCGGACCTTTGATTTTAAAATTTTATAAAAAATTGAATTTGGTTCTACCTGTTATTTTTAAGTTTTTCTGTATTTTTACCTTATTTTAAACTTTTTTCTAGAGTCTATTATTTGTTTATAATTTTCGTGACAGCTAAGTATAATTACGAGTTAAAAGCAAAAGATGCAAATTCTCAATTCGATTATGATTTAGCTCAATTTCAAGAGATTCAAAGCGGAATTAACTCGTTAGAATGTAAAAATCTGTCAAATGAAGATCGGAACCAATACATTCATCCAGACAGGAAACTCCATACTTAGAAATTGATCAAATATATGATAATACTTTTTTTCAGTTGAAACTCAAAATATTTCCGTTATGCTATAACCTTGTATCGTTAATTAATTGATATTATTTAAATTTAATAAAATTTGATCCGAAAACAAAACCAAAAACCGATTATACTTTTCATTCATTAAAATCATAAATAATAATTTTACTAAATTTTCTCTAATTTTTCGATAAAAAAAACAAAATCTTTATCATAATTTAATTGCTTCCCAAAAGAAAATGTAAACAAAAATTTTTCTTCAAAAACTAAATATTTTAAATTTAATTCAATAGATTAATTTAAACAATAATCATCTGGAATCGCATTTCTCTGTTTATCACAAATAAATAAAAGAAGATAACGAACATATATACAAAACAAAATATGAGACACTTCAAATCGTTTTTGTACTTTTTCAATCAAATGAAATTTCAATCGAAAAATAAAATATATAAAAATTGGTTTTGTTTATGTTTCCAAAAAAATAATTTGGTTACAAAACAATTATTTTTGTATACCTGTTATTTTTGTATAGACGAATACATTTAGAAAAACAATAATAATCTTAGTGTTAATCTTGTATATCTAGGCATAAATAGAAAACAAATAAATATAAACGAAAAATTTTACGTATGTAACACTAATTTTAAATATTACGAATCATCTACTTGAGTACAGGTGTCACTAGATAGTTAATATCTTTTAGTAAAATAAAAATACGATCCCAAAAATTTGTTCAGCTTCATCTGTCTTATATTATTATTTGTCTATGGTAATACTAATCGTTTAGATTTCGGCAATTTTTTTTTGAAAACTATGGAAATTTAAAAAAAACTAAAGAGATAATAATTTATTCAAAAATTTCTATAATTTCCAAAAATATCGCACAAAACCGAATTTTTTGTGAATTAATAAAGTTTTAAAATTATAAAAGAAAATATAAAAAACAATCGATGAGATATAAACATTATTATTTTTTAATTTTGCATAGTAAATTGTTAAAAAATTATTACTTAAAATATTATTATCAAAAATGTCTTTTTTTAACCTTTAAACACAACAAAAATTTTTAAATCTCATAGTAGCTCATTAAATTAAACATTTATAAAACTCGTGCTTTTTAAAAATTAACCTTAGTTGTAAAGGGAGAACTGTTCATGACAAAAAAATAATTGTTCATGGGCAGAACTAAACCAAAATTGGAGAAACCCTTGTGTTACAAGACTAAAATTAATTAAATTCAACGCCTCAACGGGAGATATATTTCTTAATTTTCAACAGTAGAGGAAACCATAGGGTTAGAAATTGGTAAGCATAAACATGCAGCATGCAAGTTTGATGAAAAAGTTGATAATTATTTATTTTTTAAATTTGTTTACAGATCGAAAAAGATTTAAAATGGCAAAGTAAACCTATGCCACAAGAAAAAGTAAAACCATTTAGTGACGTAGCATTTTTCTCAATATTATAACATAAGGATAATCTGCAATTTTATTTCATTTAATACACTACGTTAACATCACATTAAGTGACGAAAGAAAATGTAAAACAAACATGTATCTTTCTTTAGGATTTAGTGTTCCGGATCCCAAAAAAGTTTCCTTTTCCTGATGAATTAGAGAAACTGCGATTTTTAATTTAGTAATTTAGAAAACGAAAATTCATTCAACATACCGAATAGGCTTATAAAATATTGTAAAAAATTTTAACTAGAAACTATTTACAAAATATAGCAAATGTATGCAAAAAAGTGTTTTATTTATTAACGGAGTTCCCATATGATACATGTGCATGTTTATATATGTATATGTATATATATATATATATATATATATATATATATATATATATATATATATGTATATATATATATATATATATATATATATATATATATATATATATATATATATATATATATATATATATATATATATATATATATATATATATATATATATATATATATATAATATTTATTTATATTACAAAAAAATATTATTAAATCCATAAATGCTTTTTGTTGATACTATAAAAGCGTTTGTACTTTTTCTAAAACTTTTGTGAAAACAATTTAATAAGTTTTATAAATTTCACAATATCTCTGATAAACTTAAATTTTTAATTTGAAGATTTTACAAAATATTTATTAAGCCAAAAAATGTTTCTGCCATTTTCATAATTTAATTTATAAACCTTAAAATCTTTTGTTGGATGTAAATAAAAGAATTTGTAGTGTTTATAAATAATTTTTTTCACAATGACAATATTTATTGTAAAAATGTAAATTTTACAAAAATTTTTGTGTGTTGTATATTTATAAAAAAATTGTAAAATGTATGTAGAATTTTATTAGTTTCACTTGGTTTTTTTTTTGAGTGTAGATGATTGTGATTTTATAAAAACATTAGATTTATTTTGGGAACCAATCATAGACAAGTTCAATTTCCAGGTAAAACTTCAAGACCATTCTTTACGTACTACTAAGAGAACAGTCACATCAGATCTAGCTCGTATATTTGACCCACTCGGTCTCGTAGCTCCAACAGTTTTACTTGGCAAAGTATTTATGCAAGAGCTATGGAAGCTAAAAATTCAATGGGATGCAGCTTTACCACAGGAAATGGCACATTCTTGGGAGAAATATAGGAGAGATATGTTAGCCTTAAATGCATTATTCATAGAAAGTTTTTTCTAAAAATATTCCCATAGATATCCAATTGCATGCATTTTCAGACGTAAGCGAAAAGGCTTATGGTACTGTTATATATACGTACGAAGCGTTTTCTCGGATAATACTATTGTTGTTAATCTGTAGTGTGTGAAATCTCGTGTGGTTCCTCTGAAGCAAACAAGTCTGCTGAGACTAGAACTTACTGCAGCTAACCTATTAGTAAAACTTGTGCGACGTGTTTTTCCAACGCTGAATTTCAAGGTAAATCGGACATTTTACTACACTGAGTCTACAATAGTTCTAAATTTTCTAAATAATCACTCATCTAATGTAAAACAGTTGTGGCAAATAGGGTATCAAAAATACAACAATACACTTCAATTGATAATTGGAATCACGTAGACTCTAAAAATAATTCAGCTGATACAATATCACGTGGTGTTCAACCAAACAAACTTCTTCAATGTAAGCTTTGGTTTCAAGGTCCTGATTTCTTGGCTCTACCAGAGTTATCGTGGCCCTCTGCTAAAATATCTAATTCATTAACTGATTCAGTCAAATTAACTGATATGAAAAGAAAAATGAGATACGTTCTCACTGCATTTGAAATTGACGATGACATTTTAGAATGCATCAAATATAAGAATAATTATATTTCTATTAGAAATATTGTTTCGTATATGTGTCGTTTTATTCACAATATTAAATGCTCAAAAAAAACCGCAGGTTTGCGAAATGTGGGTCCTCTATCAATTGAAGAATTAGAAAATGGACTTACTGCAATAATTAGAATGACGCAGTTACGTGAATTCTATGCGGAAATATTAGCTTTGAAATCAAACAAACTAATTCCAAAAAAGAGTCGGTTAAAATCTTTAGTAGTATTCTTGGATAACGATGGTTTGTTGCGCAATGGTGGACGACTGAAACACTCTTCTTTGTCGTATGATCCTAAGCATCCTATAGTATTACCATCAAATCATTATTTTCTATTATACTTCTGAAACATTTTTATTTAAGGTCACTTCATTCTGGTCCATAAGCACTGTTAGCGGCAGTTAGGCAGCAATACTGGCCAATGGATGGAAGAATATTATGCAGAAAGGTGTATCAAGATTGTATACAATGCTTCAAGACTAGTTCAACAACAATAAAACAGTTAATGGGAGACCTACCTGCAGAAAGAATTAATTATTCGTCACCATTTACAAACGTTGGTGTGGACCTATGTGGTCCATTTAACATTCATTTTAAGTTAAGAGCGAAAACTCCATCAAAAGGCATTTTTGGCTATCTTTGTATGTTTTGCAGTAGAGGCGGTTCATTGTGAATTAGTTTCCGATCATTCAACTGACGCGTTTATTGGAGCTTTAAAAAGATTCATCGCCACAAGAGGACTATGTTTATTTATTTATTTATTTACTGACAAAAAATTAATTAGGAGCTACATTGTTCCAATACAATTTTAAAATACAATAACAATGTTCTAATATCTTCTCCGACAATGCAACTAATTTTGTTGGAGCAAATTCACAGTTACATGAATTGAATAAGCTTTTTAATTCTGAAGATAATAAAAATGCAATAACAAAATTCTGTCAAAATGAATGCATTGTCATTTCGCACCACCAAGATCACCAAACTTTGGCGGCCTCTACGAAGCAGCAGTAAAACCTGCAAAATTTCATTTGTGTCGAATCATGGGAAACGCTTCACTCACCTTTGAAGAGCTCAACACCTTAGTGAAACAAGTTGAGGCAGTTTGAACTCAAGACCTAGAAATTTATTACAATCTCGAAGCAAATGGAGGGAAAAGAACACAAATATTAATCTTAATAGACTAGTACTTTTGAAAGAAGATCTTCCTCCACTAAAATGGAAACTGGATCGCGTAATAGAGCTCCATCCAGGACCAGAAGGTTTAATAAGAGTAGTAACGGTGAAGCATGCTACCAGTACTTAAAGCGATCGATATCAAAAATAAGTCCACTTCCAGAATTCGAGAATTCATCTCCGTCATCCGGCAATTTTTTGAAGGCTGTAAATTAACAACGAGCTATATTTCATCTTTACGAAGAGGAACCGTTTATATTGAAAACTTATCGTTTTCAAGGTGGGGAATATGTTGAGTCATCATCGATATTGCACTGTAATCATTTGCAATTCCATCATACTAAATTCATCATCGATCTTACATTGTATAATTTATTACATTAATCAAATACCGTAACTTTTAATATTTAATATAAACTTGCTCTTGCTTTTAACGTAAAACAAAATATAATTGCATTGCAATTATAATCCTCTAGCAGGAAACAATAAAAACTCAAAAATTAAAAGTATTTTATTTTCAATAAAATTTATTAAAAAAATTCCTTTTTTGTTATAATTGTGATTACAATTTATTCTTTGTGATAATCAATAAATTAAAACTGCAAAAAGGCTTGCAGCTCAATCAGTTGCTTTGATAAAAATTTATAATGCTTTTGAATTTTTTGGACGTAGCTGTGGTGACGTTTTTATTTAATCGTTTGCTTTATTTGAAAATTTTCTTTGAATTCGTTTCAAACTTTTAGCAATAGATTAATAAAACTTTTGGTACAATTTTTCAATCTAGTTTTCATTAACAAAATTTGCATCTAGTTTTCTTTTCAAATTTTAAATAATCAAAAATTTTGTTTTGATATAATAAGATTTCTCATAAAGTTCGTTCATGAATCAAGTTCACATTTTAAATTATTATTTTAGTTAATCGAGATACCCGGGTAGTCGAATATGTTGAAAAAGCCAAAAATACCCGAGCACCCGGGTACTCGATAGTTGATATTGGATACCCATTGTAGCCTGTAGTCTCTATAGGGTTCCGGTGCAGTTCTATTCCCTATATATTTTTTTTTCAATCGTTTGTGACCATTTCCAACACGTTTACTTAATCTTTTGGTGTTACTTTTAATATTTTGTTTTCAATCAATGTGGGTTTGATTAAATTTTGTAAATATATTAACAATCGCAATACTATACCACTGATAAATAAATATTATCAGATATATTATAAATATATATCTGTTTATCTGTGACTTTACCTCTTAGCAAAAATCAATCATATAGAAAATTATCTACACTTCATAAAACTCTCCTCAATAAAACAATAAAATAATCAAATATAGTATTTTCTTTGCCATAAAGTAGTTTTAGTAGTAAGTTGAGCAAACCAAAAATTATGCATGAAATAATAATGATTCTGGAAAGTTATAAACTTTTGTATTTTGTATAAGAAGCAATTAAATTTTTCTCTCATCTTATGTCTTAAAACTTTTTTTTTTGTAACATGAATATGACTTCTGATTTGGTAGTTTTAGAATATTCGTGTACATTAAAGATTTTACGATGATATTTTGTGTTTATGGTAAAAACTAAAATTTTCTATTGTGTCGGAACCGTCAATAAAACATAATATTTTTAAAAAGAAAATACAAGCTCAAGTTGTAAGAAATTGATTGAAATATTCATTTTCACAAGAAATTGATGTAAAAAGCACAACACTAACAACAAATTGGTCATACAAACATTAAGGGAATTTTAACATTTGTATAGGCTTAGGGAAAGGAAAAAAAGTTAAGGTTGTTAAAGATGTTATAAAAACATTAAGAGGGTCATATATTTTATAGAAGTTATTAAAACTCAATGCCGTTTTAAAATTACAGCTACTGATGAGGATATAAGTGTTCAAGGATATGTAAAAATATATATAAATATATATATATATATATATATATATATATATATATATATATATATATATATATATATATATATATATATATATATATATATATATATATATATATATATATATATATATATATATATATATATATATATATATATATAAATATATATATACGCATTAATACCCATGTTTTCAAATAATTATGGGGAATACAGTTTTCTAAAAAACTTTTATATAGCTTGCGGATTATTTTGTTAAAAAATAGTCATTAGACCTCTTTATACTTTTTTATTCGCCTACATATTAACGTGTTGCTTTATTACTGTGATTTGCGGCCTTAAAGTGTCACTTTTTAGCTATTTATTTTGTTGTCATAGTTACGTCCAAAAAAGTAAAAAGCATTGGTATTTGTTTAAATTCTATAAAAAATAGAAATTTTTATCAAAGCAACCCTTAAAATTCAAAATTTCATTATCAAATTAAAATAGTTGTTATCATTTGTTGTCATGAGGTGCGTACGATTTGACTGAAGCAACTGAATCAACTGAAAAATTGAATGCAATTGTTGTTGTTTTTTCAGTTGTTTCAGTCAAATCGAACGCACCTATGGTTATACAATAATTTGGAAAAAATAACAAAAATTTTGTCAAAGGTTACTTGTTCCACATATTTTTATTTTAAAATTTATGCAAATTTATAATTTTATATTAGAATAAACAAATTTTTTTAAAAATTTTGCTTGCGGCGAATAAAATATAGTATATGATGCACGGACCTAAGCTATTTTGGACTTAATGTGGGTGCAAATCTCGGCTAGCGCCTCGATTTGCAAACTCTACATCCGTCCAAAATCTTTAGCTTTACGTCCTAGCATCATAATGTACTATTATTATCATATTTAAAATTCTTGCGAATAAGATTGATGTTATGAAGAGAATAGTTATTTGTTTAACTAGGCAGCAAAGTAGTAGATTGACTGCCGCGGCTGATAGTTCATAGCCGAGCGAGCGAGGCTAGGAATTCAGCCAAGGCAGTCAATCTACCTTGCTGCCGAGTTGAACATATAATTTTTTCTCCGATTAATTACAATGATATGTAATTTAATAATTATTACTTTAAAAATAAAGCAAAATTTTAAAAGTGAAAAAAAAAATCGATTAAAAAAATTTTTTTTTTAATCGCAATATCTGTTTATTTCTATGAAGTCTAATTATTTTGCTGCCTAGGCAGCAAAGTACTTGCTTTGCTGCCTAGGCAGGAAAAGTGCCACTTTGCTGACTGAAATAAGTCTGCAAAATTTATATTTGCTGTCTATCGGAGAAAAATATAATTCTCTATATTTTGTTACAAATGTATCGAAACGTGTAAACACATTTGTATTTTACTTCGGTCTTTTATCGCACTTTTTTTCATTCCATTCTTGCGTGCAGTGACGTATCTTTCAAAATTGTGGAGTCATACGGATTAGTAACAATGGTAAACCCTTCAAAGATATTCGATAAAAAAAAATTGCGCTATTATGAACTTGCAATCATATAAAGAACAAATTGGCTATTATTAAAAAAAAAGTTATTTCGAAAAACCACAAATAAATTGCATAATTTTTGTTTGATTTTAATAAAACAAGTTTTTGTGTTAAATTTACCTAATTTTAATAATAATAACATAGCCTAATTTTGTTTTTATGAGACTGATTTGACCTACTTGATTTGGGCAGCTTCCAGCACTAGGAGGAAATACTGGATTGCAATATTTTATTAGATTGTTTTATTGTGTAATGTTGACGTTGTCATATGTCCGACGGGTTTGTTGATCTTTATCCCCTTAACAGTTCCCAGTTAAGCAGAGAGGATTGTTTTTACATTGAGCCAAGCTTGTTTTAAGGTCGAACAATGTTGGGACAAGCTTTACAATAAACTTGGTTGAATGTTGTTTTAACCTTAAATGATAACCACGTACTATTATTATTTTTACACATTGGAACAATATTTATATACAATGCTGGCCCAATTCTACTCAGGTAAGCAGAAAGGAGCGTTTTTACATGGAGCCAAGCTTGTTTTAAAGTCGAACAATGTTGAGACAAGGTTTAAAATAAAAATGGTTGAATGTTGTTTCAACCACGACTAATAACCTTGTACCATTATTATTTTTACACATTGGAACAATATTTAAATACAATGCTAGGCCAATTCTAAAACAAATAAATCGAATTCATAGCTTTTTAAATTTTTATTCAATGCATTATGTATAGTATAATTCATTTTTGTTCAAAAAACAATAAAATCAAAGTAATTTATCTAACAAATTAATTAACTTCTTTTGTCATAAGATGTCAATAAAAATTTAAAAGAATTAAATTATAAAATGGATATTTGGACCGTCTTAGACCGTTTATGAATTGAATTGCATGATTTATGGTTGCCCCGAGTAGGAGCTGCCAATATTAAACAACGAACCGATTGGCCCAGTATTGGCGAGCCAAGCCTTGGCTAGTTAACTTTGGTTTCAGTCTGGGCTAGTTGTAAATGCCTAGACTGAACCAAGATTCAGTTTATTGTGTTACGCATTATTCACTAGTCTAATGTAGTGTAAACATGTGCAAACCATATTAAGTTTTTCTCTAATTTTATATATGTTACTCTTTCCACACATTTAAAGGAGGTCTGGAAAAAAAATTGGTTTGGTAGACCTGACCCAAGTCTTATTTGCCAGACTTGACCCAAGCCTGGTATGCCAGACTTGGCCCAAGGACATCAGTCCACACTTGGCCCAAGCTTGGGCCGTTTGCAAATATTAAATCTGGCCCAAAGCCCAAAAGCTGTGGTGCTGGCTGCCAGGTCTGTCTACTTAGCCTTTCTTACCCGGGTATTGTAATGGAATTCCCTCATATATTGTAAATTTGTTGGTTACAGTCCATCATTGCACTGATGAAGGCCTTCTATACATTGATCTTAAAAATATAAAAATGCTGAAATTATATAACGATTACAATAAATTTGTTTCAACATTGGACCACGCTTAGCCCAAAACTAAATATAGTAGTCAAATGATAAACTTATTTTTTTATTTTAACCATTGGCTTAGTATGACAAAGTGTATCAGACTTGGACTTGGCCATGCCTTGATAATCATTTCTTAGTTTTCCAAGCTTGGGCCAAGCTTGGCCCATTCGATAAGCCTTGGTTTTTCTAACCTGGGTTGTAGAAAAAAATTGTAGTTTTATCAAAAAATTTTCTTTGTTGTATATTTATAAAATTTCGATTGAAAGCTATAATTGAAATGAAGTGCTTCTTGTATTTTGTATTTGGAAGATGTACTATATATATAGAGTACAAATCTATATAGTTGTTGCAATTGATTTAAAGTGAAAACGAAGTCTGAGGTTATTACATGTGGCAGCATTCAACAGACATATGCCATGCATTTAAGAATTTTTTTTTTAATAAAAAGTTCTGTGTAGGAATTACAACAACGCACATAGATACCTTTTAAGACCTAGGTCCCACAACAACATGCGTGTTAAGATGTTGATGAACACTTTTAAACCTTTGTGAATTGTACGCCCCCGGGACTGTTGATTCGGACTACGCATTCCATTTGTACGATGTAGATCGGTGTGTTTCGATCGGTTGTTGATCTTTTGTGTTCAGTATTTCGCCTAAAAATGACAAAATTACGTCTAAAAAAAAAAATAAACGGATTCTATACCAAGGCAATACATATTCACGGCGTATAAAACTACAAAATTACCTGTAATTAAAATACTTTTTACGAAAATACTTGCCAAGGGACTGAGGTCTGAGACTGGACAAAACACGATCTTGCTAGTAATGATGACTGTATTGATTGATAAAACCTCGGACTAAGTAAAACACTTGCAATATTATATTTATTGAACTTTAATTAATTCCTGTGACGAGCGATAACTTGATCGAAATATAATTTCCCGATATTTTCAATGTGTTTTGATTGGGCAGGAGAATGATAAAAATTTGTGGGACAAACTTTAATAGGGTATATCTTATATGAAATATAGAGTAATTTTATGATTATTAAAGCATCATTATTCAAAATTATTACTACAGTGTAAATTTGTCTCTACACACTTAGAATCATTGATTATTTAGTTTACCAGCTTTGACTTTCAAGGTTTGACACGCCATGTGACTGATAATTTGACGTTTTGAATAATTTTTTTGTAAGAAATATATTTCGAAATGGGTTTGTTTTGGGTGACCTGCTAGACATAGTTAAGGTTTACAAATTTCATTTGGAAAAAATTTTTTTTATACGATTAATACGATACGTCAAATTAGTAAATTGCTTTATTTGTTTTTGATAAATGATCTTTCGTTGGTACAAATTAAAGTATCAGAACCTTTAGGTGATTCAGACCATAATTTGATTTCCACTCATTTAAAGTTACAAGTTCCTAAACAGTTTTAATCTAGTGTTTCTGGTAAATGTGAAGAAGCAATAAAATTTAAAATAAATGCTCTTTAAAAAATGACCAGTATACAGCCAATTCCAAAACAGTTGCTAACACGAATTCAACAAATTACAATCCCATTTCAATCTTGTCGGTTGTTGCTAAAATATTTGAGAAGTTCATTAATCTTAATATTATGAGCTTCTTAAGTCGTCAAAAATACTTAATGAAAGACAATGCGGTTTCCGTAAAGGAAGAGCGACGGAAAATTTACTTTCTTTGTCGCACATATCTGGAACAGTCGGTTGAAAACCTTGGTGATACTTTCAATGCTGCTCAGCAATTCAAATCTTACTAATGAGCTTGATTCGTTGTATGTTGCTGATTTGAAGGTACACAAATACACTATGGATGAACGCGTGTGTCTGCCTAGCTCAAATCAATTTTACCTGAACAGAGTATCAATAGCAGCCCATATTTTTAAGGTTCGAGTGACAAGATGTACCTTTTCAAAGAGTTTTTTTTAACAGAATCTAGCATCTCTGGAATGCCTTACTGACGTGGGTCTTCCTTGATAATTGTAATCCACAAAACTTTAAAAATAGCGTTCAAAAAATCCTCAAAGAGAATTGATCAATAGTGAGTAACCTTAGATCCTTAGTTAGCATCGTATCTTACGATATTCAGAGATGTAATTCTATAATTTCTTATGGTTAACACTAAACAATGTCTAATTTTAAAAAACAATACTGAAAAATTATCGGTTAGGGGGGGCCGGACCCGAAAATTGAAGATCAAATTCAATCATACCATCATTCCATATATCAGATAAATAAAACTACAATACATACTTTAAGCAAATTATTTTCGTTTTTTCCCATATGCAACATTATTTGCATCAGTAAAATATGAATAATATCATATTGATTTATTACTATGTGAGTTTTATCCAATGTTTCGTTATAACAATTACTACATCAATTTCCAATCGACACTTGCATAAAAAAACAATATTTCTGAAACTGAAAACAATGCATATTCAAATTCTACAACATTCAAATTTATCTCAAGTCAAAGTCTAAGCTGTGAATTTGTGTTGATATCAATTTGACACCGTATCCAATTCAAATTATACACATTTTTTTTTGAAAAATTCATTTTTATTTTCGAAAATGTACAAAAAATTTTTCCTTACTAAATGATCTATAAACACCGAATTCTCATAAACATGGAAATATTTTGTAGTATTTTGGTCAAAGAATAACAATAATATTTGGTCATTTACGAAGACCCCCTAGATACATGCTCTATTATTTATATTGTCATGCACCATGGAAAAAATTAGGATTCAAAAGAAATTTTTTAAAAACTTTTTTAAGAGATTTTGTTATTTAGTATGCTAGACACATGCGACATTGAGTTATCATTGTCTTATTAAGGGCGGCGGCGTAGTTATATATTGGTTAAATTTTTTTGGTTAACAAGAATCAAGATCTTATGAAGTTGTTGGATAATGGTTAAAACAATTATTTATTTCAACAAAGAGCCTTTGCTTCTGCATACTTTTTTTCTTAAAAATTGTATCCTTATAACATTTAAATATTGGAATGATTTTTGAAGTGAAAATTTCTTAAGGCGCGTTGTGCGATTTTGCATGGGGAAAAATATGCATATATATGCGTGATGATAACTCGAATATATCTTCCAGTTATCATCACGCATATATTTTTAAATATAAAATACCTCTATCCGGTCGTAACATTTCAAATTGCAATATGGATATGGCGGTCGACTGAAGTTCTATAGGTCGAGAGTTCAATTCCTGTAGTTGTAGATTATTTTATTGTTTTTTTTAAATTGAAAACTTCATCAGGTGTGCGATTTTGAATGGGTTAAAATTCTATGTATTCGTATGATCGTCACGCTAAACAACTATTAAATATAAAATAAATATTAAAAGAGAGTGAGATAAATTGTAATCATTTGTTATTTTTTATTCTCATTTTCTTGATTTATAATTTGCTTTTTATTACTTTTTTATTGAATTTGCTTTTTTTTCGGTTTATGAATTTGATGTTTTTCTCTGTTAATAACATTGTGTAAGTGTGGTAAAGTAAGTAAAGATTTTGTTATATTTTTAAGCAAATTAAAAAAAATTGTTGTCATATTTGATTTGTGTGCTTTTCTTTATACTTTTTAATAAAGAAAACGCAATTCGTATTTAATTAATTTGAAAATTTTTTTTGTTTAATTTACATTTACTGGTTTTTATTTTGCACTTCAATTTGTTACTTGATAAATTGTTAATTTGAAATAAAATAAATAATGTATAAATAATAATAATAAAAAATTATAATAATTACCATGTCAATTAGGTTATACATATTCATATTTTCTACTTGGTTTGTTAAGTCAATTATATGTTATGTTCATGATATGGACCAAACCTGGGCCAAACCCGCGCTACTGCTTTTGGGGGTTGGGCCAGACTTAACATTTTCAAACGGTCCAAGCTTAAACCAACTTTAGACTGATGTCCTGGGCCAAGTCTGGCAAACCAGGCTTGGGCCGAATCTGGCAAATAAAACATGGGCCAGGTCTACCAAACCAAATTTTCCCCAGACCTCCATTAAATGTGTGGAAAGAGGTTGTGGAAAGAGCAACATATTTAAAAATAAAGATTAACATATTATGGTTTGCACATGTTTACAATGCATTAACCTGGTGAATATCGCGTAATATAGTATAAACTGAATCTTAAACTGAGGCATTTAGAAGTGGTCCAAACTGAAACCAAAGTCAACTAGCCAAGGCTTGGCTCGCTAATATGGGGCCACTTTAAAAATTATTTTGCAGGATGAAAAATTGGATTAGTCAAGAAATATTATTTTAAGACTTTTAATAATTTATAATGCTATTAATTCATATTTCTGTAATAAAAATAAAATATTCGTGATAATCTCCTGTGATAACCTATCCATTCTTAATAATCGCCCTATTATTAGTACAATTAAAACGTGATTGGTCAAATTGAAATGATTTCATTTCATTTTAGAGAGTTGTGTTAAATTAAAATAAAAATGAAGCAAACAATTTTCATACTAAATAAACAACCTTCAATAAACAATCAAACAAGTATACGAAAAGTTTACTACCACTAGGGAGAAGGTTAAAGTCTAACTTTTTTGACGGCTGTAAAGTAATGCCTTTTTCAGTTTTTACGGCGGCAGTAAAGTCATTTTCATTTTCATATTTTTACGGCGGAAGTGAAGTGTCGCCATTTTCTTTTCATATTTTTACGGTAGCACTATACAGCAAACTCTTCACATATTTATAAAAAATTTGAAAAAAACTCATCACGCATATTTATAAAAAATTTAAACGTTTGTCGAAAAAATAGTGTATTTAATTCGGAGCTAAAGTGAATTTTTGTGTTTCATCTATAACTGTTAAACTCACTCACTTAAACTATAGACTCAACACGAAAAGTAGCTAGCTCCTATTTAAATAATACATATACATATGCTATTTTTGTTTTATCATAAAATTTAAAATTTTGTTATTTCATTTCATGAAGTTTTGTAAGTAATTTTTTCATCGAGGTTGATGCGGGCCGCACACATTGTCCCTCCTATCCTAATCCCTATAGTGATACTTTTTATTTACAAAAACATCATCAAATGTCCTAAAAGGTTATTGTTTTGTACCTTAGTCCTTCATTTAATCACAGACTACGATTGCTTGGTTTATATTAGCCGAAAATGTAAACTTATCCTTCGGCATCGAAAGTTCGTATATTACCGTATTCACATCATGTTGTCTCCGATTATTTTTATGAGTTCAAAAGCGTATTCAAATCATATCGTTTATTATCGGTTATTAAAATTCAATATGCGAATGTAATACGAAAACACCAGCAAAGAAATAAAATTCAAGATATAAGTAGAAAACAACAGCAACAACAAAAATATAATAAAATTATTTTTAATAAAAAATAAAATGGAAGATATAATTTCTTTTACCCATTATATATTTTAGTTTATATTATACGGGTGATACTGTTATATGCCAATGATATCCAATGAAATGAAACGAGTACATTTAACAATGATAAGAAAGAAGAAAATGTAAATAAGATAATATTTATTTAGTATTCAAAATGAGAACGATGTCAAAATTTTTTGTTTTTGCTTTCATTCAATAAATAATGTAGAAGAAGAAATAAATACAATTTTATTTATTATAAATTGTTATTGTTGCGAGAGATAAGAATATTAGCAAGTTTTTGTATTTTCGGGTAAAATACAAGAAAAATTGTTTTCTTTTTTAACAGAGATGAATGATTATTTAGATAATTAAATAGAATTTTTATGTAGTGAAATAAATCTGAGCTTAACTAGGGTTGGTTTGTTGTATTGATACATATCATTAAATTTATTACAACAATTTATTAGAGTTCCAGAAAATTATTTAGGTTAGGAAGCAAAAAATATACGAAATATGTATTTGTTATACATATATGTTTTCTCGTTTTCTGCCATTCTTCTACTCATGAATATTAGTTTGGTTAATATGCACATAATCATAATACATTTTTTAACTTAATTAATAAAGTAACTACTTTTCAATAATTTTCATTATTAGGATAAAATCACCTAAGGCAAAAATTATGTAAAGAATTTATTACGCACAATATGCACAGGTAAATAATACAAGTGGCGGGAAACATTTGCACATGTTTTGATCCAAATATTGCTTTTCCAGATAAATGCCTTTTTTAAATAAAAAAAAGTCAGACAAGTGCGAATAAAATTCGCTCGCCAAAGGTTCCGTGAATGTAAAGAACACAATATGAAAATAATTGACATAAAATTTTGTTGAAAAGTGTTTATATTGCCAGACCATAGACACATAAAAAATAAATGGTTCATCGTAAATATCAATAGTAAATGTCAATTTCATCTAAATTGATCGAAATGATATAAAAAATATTACTTTAGGTTAAATGTTACCCATAGCTGTTTATGGTAGCTAAGGAACGACTCAATTCTGTTATTCAACGACGAAATTTAGAGGGTGGGAGGTGTAAACACTAAAAATAGGACTTTTTTGACAATAATTCAAAAACTTCATCACGAAACTCTAAAAAAAAATTGTAATGTTTTTTAATTTTAGTGCTCTTTCATGCGGTTCAAAAAACCTTTTTTTCACCCTTCCTCACTCCCATCCCCTAAACACACAGGGGATAAATATTTTCTCTTTAGTGCCCACTCATGCGGTTCAAAAAACCTTTTTTTCACCCTTCCTCACTCCCATCCCCTAAACACACAGAAATAAAATCATTTGAGACTTCGCTATATTTTTCGTTAAGGGTTTATCAAATTTCCTATCTCTATGATTTTTTTCTGTCAATTAACAAAGAAACGTAGGGGCGCGACCAACTTTTTGTTGCACTTTTTGACAATCATTCAAAAACTGTGCATCGCAAAATTCTAAAAAAAAATTGTAATGTTTCTTAATGTTGGTGCTCTTTCAAATGCAGGTCAAAAAACCTTTTATTGTGAAGACCTTTCATATGATACCCTACTTACTCGATAAAAAATTGCATTTTCTCAAAGGTCTCACATCGTAGTCCTGTAAAACAAACGAAAACCATTTTATTTATTTTTCAACCCCTTATCTTCTGTGGATAGTTTAGTTATATACGCATTTCAAATTTCAGGTGGATTTATATAGTATTCGAGATAATCGAAATAATGGGAAAAACACGTTTTACTCTCACCAATAGGATTCATTATAAAAAACGGAACACTAACAACGGCAAGGTCAATATAACAGTTTTTCATTAATTTTATTTTAACATTGTGTTAATTTATTTTTTAGAACGGCAGAACGGAATCGGTATAATTATAAATAATAGCGTACAAAGCAGTCTATTTAAATAGTAAGTCTTTCCGTTCTAGAAAAATCGATTGAATTTTAAAATTCTTTTATCCGGAATATTTTTGATAACAAAATTTCAAAATTTTTAATATTTTTATTTTAAAAAGGGTGTTGTTATCGGATGTTGTATTTGTTTCTTATAATCTTTTCATTTTGTAGAAGTAAAACTATTTGATGATGATGTATATATGCGGTGTTTTACTGATGTTGAATATAATTTTGTTTTATTTTTATGGCATATACTCATGGCAATATTTTATGGCATATACTCATTGTTTGAATAAATTACTGAATAAAAGTTATAATAAATTACTTTGTTAATTTTTGCTTTTACTGCTCTGATTTACATCTACGGTAATTGACATTCATTTGATTTTGCTTTGTGACAAAATTAGTATGTCTCAGTTTATGTAGGTAATTTCTCGTTGTTTTCCATTTTTTAGCTATTGATATGATTTTTGTGTTTTGACAGTACTTTCCCTAGAACGAGTTGCAGTTGTTTCACAATCTGTTTTATTTTCTTCTTTTTCAAAACAATTCCTCGTTATCGAATCTCATGCAAATTGGCTCTCTTGATTTGAATTTTGTCACCTAAAATGTTGCGTATATTTTCTTTATTGTGTTGGTAATTTTGTTACTCGTATAATTAGAGAGTTAGATTAGATGTATATAGGACAATTCATTAAAATATTGAATATTTGTAATCACGATTACTTATCACTGTCGATTTATAGTTATGTGATTGTATTATCAGAGTGTACTGGTCGCATTTTGTCAGCAATGATCGTCAACTTCATTTCAATTTGTTATGGGCGAGTTTGGCATTGTTGACTTATGAAAGTTAAATACGTGATTATGAAACTTTATTAAATGAATGAAACACAGTTTTAATAAATCCAAATTTTAGGACTCAACAAACTTGCTTGTTGAAGGTTAATTTAGCTTACTTTGAAAAACAATTTTGGGATACCACTTTTGAATTCAACTCTAAGCGCGCTAACATCAATATAATTTCTATAGTCCTGATTTTTCAATGTGTGCAACATGGATATATCCACTTATCTCTTATATTTTTACACACTTTTATTTAACTTGACATCTGAGAGCTTTGATGGGTGGAATTTTGTGATTCATTTTTCAGTAACTTCCCATTATGTGATTGATCCCAAATTGAAAAGACAAGTTTGTTAAAGCAGTCAGTACGTATTTCTAAAACTTTTAAAGCACAAAACTTTATAAAACTGAAGAAAAAAAATTCAAATTTTTCTTCACTCTGAAAGACTTTAAAGAATTGCACTGAAATCCCCATAAACTGGTTGACTCATTTTGAGCGAAGGAATTTTGGTAATACTGTGTATATCATTATAATCATAGACATCATACATGTTTGTGTCATTTTATATGGATAAAAGGCCTTATAATGAACACAAAACAAAAATAAAAGTATGACATTTGAAAGCTTATAGACCTTTTTTCTTAAAGCTCAAATCGTTATTTTGCTGTATTTGACAGATTACATACAGCAATGGTAATTAGAAATCAGTTATTATGTATGAAAATATGAAAATCCATAAGATCTGAATATCCCATTCTCTACGTTGGAATTTCGCTCATACTGAGTATATCATTATAATATATGACATATTACACATTTTTGTTATTTTTATATCGAAAAATCTTTATTATACCAATCTCTCTTATACCCATCGTCAAAATTAGAGGAAACTTCTGGTGGTAAGAATCAGAACTAGTGTACCCATATAAATTTTGACATTTAGTTCATTTTGGTATACATTATCAAATTTGTTTTACATTGGTAAGTTTTCAAGCCGAAAAATAATAATTTAAAATAAATCTAATTGAAATATACATTTATAATACTTGTGTTTTTCCAGGTGTTTTGTTATAATTACAGAAAAACTACCAGAATTGTATATAAAAAGAATATTAAAACAGCCATCACGGCAACACAAAATCCAGTTCACAAAAGAACTTGGATATTACATTGTGGGGTAAAATAAAAATCTTAACTAAATCTAATTGAAATATACATTTATAAAACTTGTGTTTTTCTAGGTGTTTTGTTAAAATTACCAGAATTGTACATAAAAAGAATATTAAATGTATTATCCTGATGAATGGAAAGATGATGTAAGAATCGATGCTTTGTTCGCTCCATTCAGAGTTCGAACATTAAATCCTGTTAATTACGATTCTAAATTAAAATTTTGGAAAAATGCCATAACAAAATATTGTTTGTATCCTTTATAAGGAAAGCAATATAAATATAAAAGAATTGAAAAATACATTTCAGCGTAATATTATAATTCCTTATGTATTTGCAACGGTATTAGAGAATATGTTTCAGAAAGAGGAAGTTAAATTAAAAAATGATTTCATGGAAATTTGACAGTATACATGGAGTTGAAGGAGTTTTAATTCGTTGATAAAAAAGTATTTCAAAGAGTCTCAATAATTTAAAAATTTAATGATACAAACAAAAGATGATTCCACAGAATATGTTTTAATTGAAAGTTTAAAGGTGAGTTTTTATTCAAGATTCTGTTGTCTCGAGGTTTAATTTCTATTCTTATCTGTAGAATGAAGCAACAAAAATCCAAAGGGAAATGGAACATTTAACCGAATCTGTTATGTCCTTAGCCGATGCTATCGAAAAGCTTACCAATTCCAATTTAGAGTTTAAATTAACAAATGAAGGTGCATTGTTAGCAATTCAACAGTTAGAAAACGAACAGAGTCGATAGATAATTACTCAAAAATTATAATAAAATTCGGTGCCACCGCACAAAAAGTCACACCAATCAATGAGCTAGAACTTGGATCTTTTGTGAACTGGATTTTGTGTTGCCGTGATGGCTGTTTTAATATTCTTTTTATATACAATTCTGGTAGTTTTTCTGTAATTATAACAAAACACCTGGAAAAACACAAGTATTATAAATGTATATTTCAATTAGATTTATTTTAAATTATTATTTTTCGGCTTGAAAACTTACCAATGTAAAACAAATTTGATAATGTATACCAAAATGAACTAAATGTCAAAATTTATATGGGTACACTAGTTCTGATTCTTACCACCAGAAGTTTCCTCTAATTTTGACGATGGGTATAAGAGAGATTGGTATAATAAAGATTTTTCGATATAAAAATAACAAAAATGTGTAATATGTCATATATTATAATGATATACTCAGTATGAGCGAAATTCCAACGTAGAGAATGGGATATTCAGATCTTATGGATTTTCATATTTTCATACATAATAACTGATTTCTAATTACCATTGCTGTATGTAATCTGTCAAATACAGCAAAATAACGATTTGAGCTTTAAGAAAAAAGGTCTATAAGCTTTCAAATGTCATACTTTTATTTTTGTTTTGTGTTCATTATAAGGCCTTTTATCCATATAAAATGACACAAACATGTATGATGTCTATGATTATAATGATATACACAGTATTACCAAAATTCCTTCGCTCAAAATGAGTCAACCAGTTTATGCGGATTTCAGTGCAATTCTTTAAAGTCTTTCAGAGTGAAGAAAAATTTGAATTTTTTTTCTTCAGTTTTATAAAGTTTTGTGCTTTAAAAGTTTTAGAAATACGTACTGACTGCTTTAACAAACTTGTCTTTTCAATTTGGGATCAATCACATAATGGGAAGTTACTGAAAAATGAATCACAAAATTCCACCCATCAAAGCTCTCAGATGTCAAGTTAAATAAAAGTGTGTAAAAAAGTGTGTAATAATAATAATAATAATAATAATAATAATAATAATAAAAACAGAAAAATATTTTGTTAATTTCTTTGAAACTAACTTTTAAGTTTTGATAAATAAAAGAATATTTTAATATGGTACAACTTTATAATTTTAATGTTTTATTTAACATTGACTGCCAACAAACGACTAACTAACAATATAATATCAAATGATGATAATGATACGGACATAATAAAAGTAAGGTAACTGTACAATAATAAATTACAAAACAAGTTGATTAATACAACAACTAAACAAGGTGATTCTAAAGTTTACATCATTATCATCTTAGCATTAATATAATTCATTTTACATATTTTGATTTATCATATTTATTGAAAATTATTGATAAAATTGAAAATGAATTTAAAGATTTAGACATAACAATATGAGAGTTGATTAGAGATGGCAAACGAAATTCAGCGAAGTTTCATCTTCGTTAGATCATATACAAATACTACAATCTCAAATTCAAGATACAACGAGTGATGCTAAAGTGTTGGAAGCTTTTAAAATTGGTTCTAAAACTATCAAAAAATTGCTTTCTGATTCGGGAATTACGCTGGATAGCGTTGATGAGGCATTGGCGGATGTCCAAGAAAACCATGAGGTACATGATGATATCCAATCAACGTTGGGCGGTGGTAACACATTCAATACAATTGATGATTCTATTCTGGAAAAAGAATTAGAGGAATTGTTATTAGAAGATGCCTTCCCTGATGTTGTACTGTCTGATATTAATAAAAACGACGGAAATGAAAAGGAGAAACCAAAGGATGCAATATTAAATATGGATGACTTGATACAACGTCGTATGAATGAATTAAGAATTGAGTTTGGTGATGGATGTTTTTTTTTTAAAAAATAAAATTCAAAAAACTGACTCAAAAAATGTATATCGCTAAAAACTATAAAATAAAAAAAAAATAAAAAAAAATTTTAAAAAACACACTTTTATTGAAAATGAACTAAAAACTAAAAAATAAATTTTGCATTGACACAACACGATTTCCGAAAAACAAAGGTTATATTCAAACGTTAAATCTTTTATTAATAACTATATGTTTGCTTTCAAACTATAATAAGGAAATAAATATTTAAATATCTTTTTAAACAATTTAACACAGATGGCAAAATTAGATGTACAGACTAGAATACTATTTAACTAGAAGTTTTGTTAGATAAATAATTTTCCGTTACAGTTTTTTGCAAAAAATAAAAGTGGGTGGCGCAGTCAGCGTATTGAACGTATTACATCACATTTCTTGTATTATAAGTGATTTATAATCCTTTAAAATAGTTGAATTAAGTTTTAGTATTTATACTTATTACTTAATTAAGATTAAGAATTAGCACATTTTCTACATATTTAGTGCCCTTCTATATTGACTACGCCACCCACTTTTATTTTTTGTAAAAAACTGTAACGGAAAATTATTTATCTAACAAAACTTCTAGTTAAATAGTATTCTAGTCTGTACATCTAATTTTGCCATCTGTGTTAAATTGTTTAAAAAGATATTTAAATATTTATTTCCTTATTATAGTTTGAAAGCAAACATATAGTTATTAATAAAAGATTTAACGTTTGAATATAACCTTTGTTTTTCGGAAATCGTGTTGTGTCAATGCAAAATTTATTTTTTAGTTTTTAGTTCATTTTCAATAAAAGTGTGTTTTTTAAAATTTTTTTTTATTTTTTTTTTTTATCATATCGGTGATAATTTCTGTTTGCTCAGTTTTTTGTAGGCGTTCCTGATTACTGATTTTGTTCTGCAGCTTTCGATAATTTAAAATTATTTGTTTTAGCTATATATAGAGTTAACATATTCGATAAAATTCAATAATCCTCGAAAATGTTAGCTGACAAAATTATAGGAAATAAAACTCAAAAGCTTATAGAATCAGAAAAACTGTATTTTTTTAAACTCAAAATTAAAACAAAAAGCAAATATTTCGCATTTTCAGTTTGTGCATATTTAAAATAGACTCAGTTTGATTCCAATCAGAAAATTTTATTCGTTTCTGTAAATTGTAAATTTAACTGTAAACAAAAGCTGATGCAGCTAATATCAATTTCTCTGCATTCTTCATTGCATTTAGAAATCATTACAATTTTGAACTCTCAGTTGGATATCATTGCTTCCACTTTTCAATTTTTAGAATATATCCCAAAAAAAATTGATATTTCTTATTAAATACAGAAAATAAATTTATTATATTGGCCTTGAAGCTTTATATGACTTAATTATTTTATGATTACTTTATAAGCCTGAAAAAGGAATTTCTAATATTTCTAAAAGGTACCGACAGTAATATTATTATTGAAGATTATAAAATTAAAATTATTATTATTAATTTAGGGTAACTAAAAAAAAGGATCGCTTATTTATTTTTACAATTCATAACGAACTTTTATGAAATGCAATAAAATGCTAAACGGTTGTAAAATTAACAAATCTTTTCAAAAGATTAAGATTTCAAATTTCTTTAAAATGTTTATTTTTTTGTTACAACAAAATTAAAATTAATAGTTTTTCGATTATCAACTATTTTGCTCTTTTTATATATGGGTTGTTCTACACACGAAGGAAGAAAATGGAGCTAATTAGCTAATATGTATAGTTTCTTAAATATGTAAGGGGTTATATGCGTCAGATTGTTGGACTGTTGAAAAAAATGTTTCGAACGTTGGTAGTTCTGGCCTTACATTTACTTTTATTTTTTTTTCAAGTTACACCCAGTTTTTGCTTTAATGCATTAGAGGCCAATAGAGAAATCAAATATCAGAGTGAATAACGTATAGGTCAGGTTGAACAAATTCTTGCCATTCTGAAACATGATTCCGGTTGACTAAACTTTTTATCGACACCTCGTTTTGGTAAAGCGTCGATAATAGATACCTTTGTAGATTTTGTATTGCCCATGCTAGTTTTGAGGCAAATTGGATTAATGTTAGTGCTAAAAGTGCTGCTCATCTGTCAACGATAATATATATATTTGACACTGTGGTATCTTCTTTCAGCAAATGAAAGAACGCAACTGCTAATGGTAAAA
The DNA here is from genome assembly GCA_963693315.1 of Diogma glabrata. Lineage (NCBI taxonomy): Eukaryota > Metazoa > Arthropoda > Insecta > Diptera > Cylindrotomidae > Diogma > Diogma glabrata. Next base: position 382,825,832 of record OY856186.1, on the reverse strand, counting down.
AATTTGGCTTGAAATATTGTTATTGATGTGCCTCAGGCAACCGTTCTTGTTATTTTAAGATCACACACTGCTGTTCCTGTGCCTATATTGGTTTGAGCACAACTTGTGTATCATATGCATGGGCGTAGACAGGAATGGGCTAGTGAGGGCCAATGCCCCTACTAAGACATCAGACCTTGAAATGTCCTCGATTTTTGACTAGCTTTCATTTTTGATTTTTTCGAAAATCGAGGACATTTGCGAAAAAATAGCATTTTTTCGCAAATGTCCGAAAAGATAGCAAAGACGAAAAGATAGCAAAGAAATGTAAAATCATACACAATCACCACCCCTAAGGTTTTGTGCAGCGCCTCTAGTGTCTACATTTTCTTGTTGATCACTTAATTTCTCAATTGCAGCCACAATTCCATTAAAATGTTCATCCAATACTTTAACTGAAGCATAATGAGCATCCCAACGCGTTGTTGAGAGTCTTTTAAAAGTTGCTTTGCTGTGTTTAACAAGCACTTCCCAGCAGCTAGTCGAAGCAGAAAAAATGTAAAAATTCCAATGTTCCGAAAAATGTTACAAAAGCTACATTTTGTACAAATGAGTGTTGGCCACATAAATTAATTGAATGATCTATACACCAACAAATATTGCTTTGTTGTTTTTTGCTTTAATAATAGCTTGCACTCCTTCATGTATACCATTCATAACAGCTGCATTATCATAACCTTGGGAACGACAATTCATAACATCTAAAGCGTCATTTTCAAGATTTTTAAGAATTTCATAGCTTAAAGCAGCGGCTTTTTTTCCATGTAAAGGAAAAAGTCCAAGGAATACTTCTTTGATTTCCACTTTTCTATCATCAATTTTCACATAACGACAAAAGTGATTCGATCAATATGTGAAATGTCAGGTGTGCTATCAAACATAATTCCAAAATATTTATATTTTTTTGTATATTAAATTCAAGATGTGTTCTTTTAATACTACATCATACTTTGACAGTAGTTTGATTAGTTCTAAGAAATTGCCTTTATTTAAAGGCTTTTTCCTTCATCATATCCACGAAAAAATGCTAGGTTTTCTTTAGATAAAAACAAAGTTATATGCAATAATCTGGATAAAAGATGTTTCCACTTCTGTTTTTCATTATCTATTAATAGCAAGACTGCGTCTCCTATCGTTTTATGAACCACGTTTCCAAAGTTTTCCGTTTTTTAAAATTGAGTAATTCTAAAAATTGCGAAACCGTTTTTCAATAAAATTAAAATACATAAATGTAAACTTCATGAAAATTGGCATTATGTAATTTTAACTTACAATTACAACGAATTGAAAAAAACCAAAGTCAGTCTTCATCCTCAATAACGATAATATGCCCAAAAACCTAAAATTCGTTTAGAAATTTCGTTTTTTCTACTAATGCACTCTTCTTATAATATAGTCAAGAACGTAAACGAAATATATCTTATAAAACCTTCTATGTAAAATGTTCAAAATGCTACCATTTACAATCAGTAAGACGAATATCGCAGAAAAAATCCAATTACAATTCGAAATTATTGATGATAATGATGCCCAGGTTTTGTACAATGTGTACAATCCATCCTTTTAAATTCGGCATATTGGACAGATGTCCAAGATCTGGAATCATATCCATCATATAATTGACTAAATGGAAATTAATCCCAGATTTTGTCCAATTAGTCCCATATCTTCTTATGTATCACAATTAAAAAATGGATTTGATAAACATAAATTCAATTTTTTTTTATTTTGCCAAAGCAATACACTTATGTATTTGACAAATGATTTCTTTATTGCAATATTGCAATGTTATTAAATATTTTTGTCTTATTAAATTTTACCATTAATATTATAAAACTGAACACAAACAGGATGAGTTAAATCTACCTATAAAAATATGCAAAACTATAGTAATTGCATAACTACCATTTTATTCCACAGTAATTATTTATGTGTCCATTCGAAAACGATCCATTCCAATTTACGAGTTTCAAGATAAAGGAAAAAAAATTAATTTGAGATTATTTACAAACATGGATTTGATTGTTTATTAGTTTCCTTATGTGTTTGCAATTAATTTGTTTGAAATGTAAAACATATTAGGTAGTAAGTTTAAGCTGATATTTTAGAAATAATTTAGGAATAGAGACATAATTTTGGAATAGAACAGAACTCAAGGGTGCCACCCTATCGACATAGGGTACCACATTATAGACGGAGACCACTTTTCCTATACATTATTCAGCATATGTGTTTTCAGAACTGGTCGTTAAAGAATCATTATTGCATACTAAGTAATGTACCGTAAAAGAAAACGGTTAATATGGTATCTATAGGATCATTCAAAGCTATTGAGTAATTGTGGTGATGGTATTCAATGCTCAATATGTTGATTCGATTAAAAAAAAAGAAATACACACATATTGTTGAAATTTTATTTTAAGTAAAAACTCAAAATTTTTAAAAAGTAGAATAGATCCTTTTTGAACCAATAACATTGGTTTGAACATTTATAGGACACATTATAAGTTATCACAATTTATAAATCAAAATTAAATGGATAACCTGGCTAAAATGGTTTCTAAGTGATTTATCGTTGAAAACGATTGAAACGTTGAAAACCATTGTGATGGTTTGTTTAAGTTTTTTTACGGTCGGGTGTCAGGGTCGGGCGGACCGCCCTCCCCCTAGCTACGCCACTGAGTATTGAACAATTTCGAAAATATAACGTATAGATCGTGGGCGGCCTTAATTTATTATCAAAAGAAGGCAATACAGAGACCAAAAAAACTACTTTTCAGCTGCACAGTGCAGCAACCAAATCTTTCATTCATAATTTGTGTTTTTCTGATTGCCAAATATTCGACTTTACTTGAACCTATCGTATATGCCCTTCAAGCCAAAAACCTTGATCTGTTTTCGTGTAAATCACATATTAATCAACTCTTAGCAGTTATCAACGAACATCGCGAAAATGCTTATAGTGTGATGGAAGATTTATTGGATGACGTTAAAAAAACGGCCGAAGAATTAGAAATTGAATTGACTTTGCTTAGAATTGTTGAAGACAACAAACATCAATATTTAAAAATATACTTTTTACTGTTTACTTTTAATTTTCTATTTTATTAATAATAATATAATCTTCCTTATAGTAACAATTTGAATTTTATTTTTTATTTTATAGAATATCGATTTCGACTTACGTCATCCTCAGTTCTTTAAAAATAATGCTTGCAACAACACAAATAAAAATGGAGAGAAGTTTTCTTAATAAGAAAGGTGATGAAATAAGCAACATTCAGCTAAGACAGAAAACAAAGATAATTGATGTTATAAAATTCGCAAAACAACAAGAATGGAACTACACTGTACATATGTTGAAAGAAACAGATGGAAGATGGACAAAAAAAATTGAAAAATGGATACAAAACAAAAAAAGTCGAAAATGACGCCCAAGAAAAAAGTGGATCGATGAAATTTTTGAATTCGACAACAATTTTCGAAGAAATGCTATGTTCAGAGATAGATGGAAGGAAATGGGAGAATCTTTTGTTCTATGAGAACTGTATGAAGATTAACTTAACTTAACAATGTAAAAATCTCAAATACTGACGTTGGTATGGTTTTGAATGCACCTGTAGCACTAAGACACTAAAGCCTTTGTATTTTGAACAGATGTCAACAAATCACCAACCTTAAGCTACATATGTAAGAATCGGTTTTATAATGCTTTGGTGCTCAAGTATCAGTTTTCAATATATCAAGAAAATATTACACTTTACTTTAACAGAAATTTAACTGTTGATAATTACGATCAGCAACAACAACCTATCTAAAAATGTGTAATCAATAGTTCATAGTGTTTTCCAAACTGGTAATTAAGTCTGTTGAAACAATCAAATTCAAGCTACATGCGACGGTTAAATAGATTCAACAGACAAGTGTTTGTTGAGTTTTACCTACAAATATGTTTGAGTGTTGTTTGTGCCGTTTCATAAAATAAAATGAATAAGAAAAAAGTCTGAACAGATATTCGAATTTCAGGATATAATAAAAAATGGAATGAAACGATCTTCATAAGCAAGTTAAAAAACAATCTTTTAAAATCTGTAAGTTTCATTCAAATCCTTAAAACAGTCTACAGAGTCGGAAGTATAGTATGCGTTTTGATATCAAATTACTTATGACAAAGAATAAATCTCAATTTCAATGTCATTTAATAAAACTATTGTGATTTTCCAAACAATTACGCATTCAGCATAAAACCACAATTTTTACAATTAATTTAAAATAACATCAATAGAGAAAATTGATAGAATCTCTATTAACCCCCATAGAAAAGATTCAACCCCTAATCAATTACTTTCCTTTTAATTAATGTTGTGACAAATTTTCATTTATATCGAATTTATACCAATGATCTAAATATTTTTCTTCACTAAGCCCATTTACCAGCCAGTAGAATTACAATAGCATGTGTAAATGCTAAATGACACGTTTAATTTTCTAATTACTGAATATTGACCCTTTTGTGTTACCAGAAGTCAGTGTGAAATAAATGGTAACGGATAGAGTTTATTGTCATATTTTATTTAAACTTTTGGTCAATTGGTCAAATAGTGGGTGAAATGTGTGATATTGTTGTGGTGGTTTGTAAATATCTATTGTATCTTTTATATAGACCGTTACTTCAGTGTAAGGATATTAATGCTTAACGCGAAATTGCCACAACAACAAACTACAATTGTTATTTTTACGATTTTAAAAATGCAATTAAATTATTTATTTTAATGCTTTTTTTTAACTTATTTTGTAATAAAAAATAATTAAACATTTCAATTATGAAAAAGAATCAATAAAAATTAACAATTGAATTGAACAGAAAATTTGTTTTGTCCAAGGAACACCAAAAATTGTATGATGTTTAAATCGTTTGTTTTGGAATAGTATCGTACGACAGATGTATAAGTTTGTGAAAATAGTATTGTGTTTAATAATTTGATATTGTATATAGATAGCGTAAGTATAATTTTTGGTTTAAATTTCTACAAAAGTCGGTTGACAGTTGTTTGAAAAATCAGAAAAGACTAGTGGCGTACGTTTAAACTAAAAAATTTTAAATAATTTTTAATCAAGTAGTTGAAAAAATCGAAACAAAAAGTATTTCAGTTTTCTTTTTAGTCAGATATTTTCCATTTTGATTATTATAAGTTATATTTTTTTCAAGTTTAATAAAAATGTTATATAATTTGTTTAAAGAGGACATTGTTAAATGTTAATGTAAAAATTAAGCAAATATGCTTTAAAAAATGTTATTTGATATTATAAAAATTAAACAGTAACTGGGATTACATACCAGTTTCTTTGATTTAATTTAGTGTTCTGATATCATTAGCAATATAGACTGATGGGTAGTTTTAGAATCCAAATTGTTTTTGATTTATGTATAAGGTGTGCCATACTTATTATAGTCTCCCCGTGAGTTAATTGGAATAGTCACATCTGTTGTGTTTTCACCAGTGGCGAAGCGTCGGTATAGACACACTAGACAGTGTCTACCCAAACATATTATAAATATGAAACTTTATTTTTATACTGTTCGCATAATGTCGACTTAATACTATTTTGTCAAACGTTCTAAGAAAATCATTAAGTTTTAATACAATAATTAGAACAAAAAAAGTTCAGCTATGTTCCCGAAACTTTAATACAAACGTTTCCCAGTTTCATGTACAAACAAACAAAAATGTTTTCTCACTGCAGTAGACATTTCAAATTATGACTACCAAAATAAGCAATAGCAACAACAACAAATTTTCAACTTTTGTTCCTTCTTGGATAGACAGTTTTGTTTCTGTCTATTTTTGTTTCCAAATTTGTTGAGAAACATCAGTAGACGTTTCAAATTATGACTACCAAAATAAGCAATAGCAACAACAACAAATTTTCAACTTTTGTTCCTTCTTGGATAGACAGTTTTGTTTATGTCTATTTCTGTTTATATATTTTGTTTCCAAAGTTTTTGAGAAACATATTATGTAAAACATTTTTGACAAAAATTGTAATTATTAGTTAGATGTTTTTTGAGCAATTTTTTGTGTGATTGATTGTGAATTCGATTCTACGACTTCTGAATAACAGGAACAGTTGGAAAATAAATTTGAATCTTTGATTTTGGATTAATTTTTGGAATATTTTTAGAATTTTGAAAAAAGTTTCAATCTTTGATTATGTTATAATTTTTGCAATATTTTTGGCATTTCGGGAAAAGTTTGAATTTTTAATTTTGTTATAATTATTGCAATATTTTAAGAGTTCTAGAAAAAGTTTGAATTTTTGATTTTGTTATAGTTCTTGCATTAATTTTGGAATTTTGAAAATAGTTTCAATTTTCCATTTTTTAATAATTTTTAGAAAATTTTTGGAATGTTGAAAAACTTTAAATTTTGGATTTTATTATAATTTTTGGAATATTTTTAGAATTTTGAAAAAGTTTATTTATACTTTTACAAAAAAATTTATGTTTAATATTCATCGCTCCCTAAAACTTAAAACAATGTTTTTGTTAATCTACAATATCCTTTATCTTTTGTACAAAATATTTTTATTTAAAAATTTTAAAAATTTTTAATTTTGATTTAGATTGAACAATCTTTTTTTAAATATTTTGCTTACGGCGAATAAAAAATATAGTATATGATGCACGGACGTAAGTCATTTTAAATGTGGGTGCAAATCTCGGTTGGCGCTTCGACTCACAAGCTCCACATACGTCCAAAAACCTTAGCTTTCTGTCCTCTCATCTTAATGTACTATAATTAGTTTCTACTGGAAAATTATTAAAACTTTTGAATATGTCTACCCTAGCTTCAGAAGCACGCTTCGCCACTGGTTTTCACTTATGTCGAATTCTTTTTGTCCAGAGTGAAAAAGTGATTTTTTTTTTCATAAAAAGAACATGCAAAAATATGATCCAGTTTTGTAGTTGTATTTGTGAACTGTCATTGAATATTTTTGTAATTAATTGTATTTAATTAATTAGTTTATTATTAATTTTGAATTCTAAACACGATTTAAACAATATTTTATTTAAAAAGTAACTATTTCACTATTAAAAAAAATAATAAGTAAATGGCGTTCTGTTTGTTTACTAATTTTGACAGATTTTTTAAATGTATTTGTATTCTTTATTGTATTTTATGCTTGCTCTAGCTAAAAATCTACACTCAAAAAAATTTGCCCGGTAAGATTCACAAAATCGTTTTGTAAAAGTGCTAACTAAATTTTTTTGTGAATTTGCCAAGAAATGTTAAACTTGATACAAAATTTTGTATAGTCTATTTGACTTTTTTAAATTTAAAAAAAAAAATTATAAACCAACAAATTGTTTTTGTGATTTGGATTACAAATGTAGAAAATCATAAATATTTCTAGATACAAATTTTTTTCATTCTTTTAACAAAAATTTTGTTAAGGTTTATGTTGATTTTTTTAAATTTTAAATCATATCTCACTTATCCTATCCATAACAAAATAAAATTCAATTGTACAAAATTTTGTAAAATTTTGTCAACAGAAAAATGACATTCTACAATTTTTATTGTCACACTTAATACGAATATTATCTTTTTTTTATAGTTTACAAAGAGACTTATGCAATTTAAAAAAACACACATTTTTTACAAAAAAAACTTTGCTTTTACAAATGCTTTTATAAATTTTCATAAATTGAAATTATATATAACCAAAATTGTTAAATTAAAAAATTTCAGTTTCAATTTGATTGTCTAAGTTAAAATTCGCAGATATTTTTTAAAATTGTGATTATTATAAGGTTTATTCATGATAAATAGCGATAGTGAAAATACGTATATGATAAATTTAGAAGACTATACTCTATGCACAGGTGAGAAATTTTACATATTTCGATAGTAATAGGCCACTTACCGATTGCGTAGATATTGGAATCGACTCTTAGAGATAATGGATGAAAATGAATTGGATCAGATCTATAACATATTTCAAAACCTACGTAATCGGTGACAGCCAGCATAAAGTAAAAAGATATCAAAACTCGTTCATTGTTTTTTTTAGATGCTGAAATTGAATTTACAGTGCTACCTCACTTGGAAAGCTTAGGCTGTGATAATATAACGGCGTATAATATGTTTTAAATTTGTTTTTTTAAATCATGCAGATATTTAAAAATAAAAATATAACATAAAAAAAAATATAATAAAAATTATATAATAATAAAAAATAAAAATAAAATAAATGTTAGCAAAAAATTGTGTTTTATTTATTAACGAAGAACTAATGGTCCAAATACATGTGCAGAAAGTCTGCACGCAGTGCTGCATGCATATCTGCATCTAAAATAAATGTGCAGAATTTTTATATATTTGACGTTCAGAATTTTCGTTACAACGACAGTTCGTGTTCTTACGTATTATGAAATAGTTATAAGTGAAAGAAAACTGTCTTTTTAATTAAAAAATAGAAGAAAATAATTGAATCGTTGCCTCTAAAAACGTTTATGTCCAAATTAAAATTTAAGTTCAAATAACATATACCACTGTTTCCGATAATCCTTTCCCAAAAATTTATTTATTAACAATATTAGTTTTAATTATTTTATAATTTGAATTATTTAGAATATTTAAATATCTTTATAAACAAATAATCATTACAAAAATAATTTCAATTTCAAAAAAATATCATTCATTTTTATTTGAGTTATAAAAAATAATTCATTTTCAAACAAAATGTCAAAATCAACCATTTTTATCTGAGTTTTCAAGTAGTTTTTGTTTTTTTGATTGTGGTAGCACTGCCTCTGTGCAGCGAAATTAGAATTAGAGATATCTTGCAGAATTTTTCTGCATGCAGAATTTACATGTAATTGCTCTCATATAACAACACATGTTCTAATTTCGCTGCATGCAGAATTCTGCACATGTATTTGGACCATAATATATATGAATGACCGTTTTACAAAAAAAAATATTAAATCTATAAATGTCTTTTGTTGACCAAATAATAAAACTTGTAATTTGTGAAAACAAAAATTAATTTTGAGGATAACATTTAATAAAATCAAAAATGTTTCGGGCATTTTTACAATTTAATTATAAAGCTTACAATCTTTTGCTGGAAGAATTTGTAGTGTTTACAAATAATTTTTTGTAAATCTACAATATTTATTGTAAAAATGTAAATTTAACAAAAATTTTTGTGTGTTGTGTATTTATAAAAAAATTGTAAAACGTATGTAGAATTTTGTTAGTTACAGTTAGTTTTTTTTTTGAGTGTAGATTCAAACAAAAGTTTTTAGGGCAAAAAAAATCACTTTTTTTTGTCAAATAGAATACGTTATGTCAAAAAAACTTGATCTAGATCAAAAATGGGCGTGTTTAGAGAATTTTTTTGGCAAAAAGAAAACGACATTAGATATAACGGAAAAGTGGCGTTGTATACTGTACAGTGTACACATCAGAGGTTAATAGAAGAGGTTAAAATAAATTCAACCGCAACAAAGTGGAATCAACATTCTTTATCTATTTATGAATATATAGAATAGCAAATTTAGATAGCATGGATTACAAGCTATCATTTCAATTTATGTAACTATTATTTATATAGCGCGAATGAATAGCTATAGCCTGTCAAGAAAATTAAAGTTAGCTGCACTGTTTGGCTACCAAAAGGATATCTGGGTTAAAAAGTTTAGTTTCAATACCAACTTAAGTTACTCTTCGTGCACATCATTTGTTGATTTTATTAAAGACAAAATGAAATGTCACGGCACTCGGCAGAGCTAATTGTTTTAACGAACAGCAGTTGGTTTTGTTTCGATTGTTCTATCAACCTATAAAACAGGCAAAACATGCCAAACACCATATAGATATCTGCCTAACAATTACTCAACTAAAGATTAGAAGACTGAACATTGAACTGGGCTATAGGAGAATATAAAAAAAGATCTTTTAGTCATTGCAAAGGAGCGATTAGTAGTTTGGACATGATTAACCTTTTTATATCTTGGTATTAGGAGATCTGTGTTTTAATTTGCTAACTAACCATGAAAACGGCGTTCACCACCATGAGCAACCGGTGTGTGGCTTGACCAACTCTTAGTTTTATGTAATTTAAATTGAAGATATTTGTATCTACTGGTAGTGACCCGAGACTTCGTGATTTCCTTTGTTCAGGGTTGAACTTTACATTTTTAAACACAAAAATACACAACACAAAAACGAATTCGTTTTTAGAAATTGTCAGATAATATTTTGGCACCTTGATCGAATATTTTTTGCTGATGGATTATTACACTAAAACAAGATAAATATGTTCTGGGGGAAAATTAATTGCAGTTTGACGTAAGTTTAATATTATTATTTTTTCATATGTTTGTATTGTGTGTGTAGAAAAGTATTGCAATTCTGTTGCCAATTTTGCACTAAGATTCTTTCGAACTTAAACAAAATTTAGTGTAATGATTTTGTTTGAGATTTTGAACATTTAACCAATAGTTCAGTAGATGAAGATTTTCTGCTCCAAATTTTTTTTGAATCAGAATGAATTTGCTTGAAATTTTAACAGTATGTTAGGAAAACCTCAAAGATCAAAATCTACCCTACGCCGATGGGGGCTTTTACTCTGTGCGTTAGTTACCACCACCCCACCTCGGTTGTGAAAATTGTTATGCTAAATATAACAACGAGAACATTACTGCATTTTTTTGAACTTTTGCGCTCTATGGGTACTATCTTTGAGAGCACTGCTGCAACATAGAGAGAATGGGAAGAAAATAAAAGGCTCGTCGTCACACCGTAGATCAAAAATACAAATTTTTTCGAATATCTGTAAATCGTCATCATCAGACTCAGATAATTTTTTGTTGGAACCTTCTAGCAAGCACTTTACTATGCTTTTATCAGTCACACCTGCAGCTACTGTTGTGATACGATCACCAATATTTAAAAATTGTTTGAGTGTTGTCAATTCAACATTATTGATGGTAGCTTGAATCTTTGAATCTTTTGAAGAGTTTTATAAATCCTGAATTACCATACGAAGTAATCACTCTTTATAGTGTAGAGGCAAGTTTTAAGAGGAACATTTTTAGGCTTCATTATTTTGATCCATTTTGTAACGGTTTCAATGCACAAACGGCTGCTTCAATTTTTAATCGATTTCGTCGATGGCATATTTATCCAAAAGTTTCAAATTGAACTATCCAGAAAGAGCTAAACTAATAGCTTTTTTCGTCTTTCACCGGATGTGACACAATTTCGGCATTTTATAATAAGGGTAAAAAATTTTTTTCGATCTAATTGAAAAAGACCCGATTTAACACAACATCCAGAGATATTTTACAGGAATACCGCCAAACTAGAAAAAAATTTAGAAGCAAAAAATGTAATATGCAATACTTAAGTAAAGGATCTTTGCAGCCCATGGCGTCGATATGTATAAAAACAGCGAGATCAGCAACAGAGCGATTGTGTTGTAGGGAATCAAGATCCATGGAAACCGATTTTTTAAAGCTCGTTCATTACGTCCATACCATAATTTAGCTACAAAGTTTAGACATTTTTTCATCAACGATACCAAGCGAACAAATCAATAAGTTATTGTAGCATAATTATCACAAATTACCTCGTCTCTTAAAATGAATTTAATTAAATATTCAAGCGACAATTTCTTAACAAAAGAAATTAATTTTGTAAAATTTAAAGTGAGTACAAACTACAAACTGTTAATCGTTATATAACCGAAGTTAATTGTTTTGTTTTCTTATCTACTATCTTTTCTTATTAATCCTTTTAAATAATCATTATGCGTATTTAATTTCGGCAAAACAAACCAAAGTTCAAAGAAACTATATAATCTTGTTAAAAAATTAAGTTAAATCCAATTAAAATTAAATGGATTTAAATTAGTTGCTATAGTTGTAGTCCAACTACATCGTTGTAATTGTGATGTAATTTTAATTTTAATTGCATTAATAACGATAAAATCGTCTCGTTTTTAATTAAATATAATTTTGTTGATATTTGTAATGAATAATAACTTAATTGCATTGAAAAAACATGAATTGTATGAACAATAACTAAAAGGAGAAAAAGGAGAACAGTGACGCTTAATAATTTATTAAAGAGCTTTAGGAGGAATTGGAAAAAAATTCAAAGGCATGCATACCAAAAATGTACTATACAAAATTACTCAGCAATGGATTGAAAAATTATTCTTGAAAATCAAAACGCGTTCTTTGATTTTCCCTCACAGTTCAGCCTGTTTTGATAGTATGTTGCTCGAGTTGAGAACTGGAAATTCCTCCAAGAACTTTCTAGTTTTTTCCAACATATAGCATGTGGTCCAATATGACACTAGTAGCGTTACAAAATGTATTTAGATATATATTTGTGGATTTTATGGTTATAATAAAAATTCACAAATTTTCCAGTTTTCCAATTATTTACCGAATTTTCAACTTTTGGGTGGCGCGTAAATTTTCCAGAGGTAAAACAACCACACTCGTTCACACCACACTTTTCATTTTCGAAGTACTTATTGAGTTATGTCTGACTTTTATAACTTATAAAACTTATAAATTATTTTAATAAAAATCATATAAAGGAATATTTATTCAAAACATTTTCAAAACATTACAATATACAACTGAAATAAACCAAAACATTCGTTGTTTCATCTTGTTGCGTGCAACTTTAGTTTGTTACAACAGCACATTTTAAACATAGCTATAACACATTTGTCGCTCAATTGCGACCAAAGTTGTATCAAAATATACCGTATTCTGCTTTTTCTGTCGCAATGGAGCTACAGTTGCGTTACATATCTAATCTTGTGACTCTTTTATTTGTTACATTACCTCTATTGCCTACAAATTTGTGCTAGCTGGGCTGGATGGTCAATATCCCACCAATATCCCAAACTTTGATTGTTATATTTCCCGTCGTAATTTTCCTCATATTTAAACCAACAGCATCATATCTTCACTAAACTGTCCGAACCAAATGCAATAATATTAATTATAATATTCAATAATATTGAACATTATTCTTCCTGAATATTGAACACCAACTAATGACAATTCCATTTCCAAAACAAAATGTTAATCCAATCCAACATTCGATTTATGCAATATCGTGTATTCAATAGATGCAACAAAATTAACAAATGCTACTTCTCCCGAATACTGAAGACCAACCAATGTCAATTCCATGTCTATTTTCCAAAACAAGCTCTTACATCCAATTCGAAATCACCCTTTACACTTTTGTACGGCCACCATCTATTTATTTTTTTTGTATTACACGGTATGGTAAAACAACCAACACGCTCATAATTAAAAATACAAAAAAGCATTATTTGTAATATATTAAAAAATGTTGAAACTTGTATTTTTATCTTCTGTATTTTTTTTTCAATTGCCAGTTATAATCTTACTAAACAAAACATATCCCCCAATTCCATTGCTATTCAAACTTTAATATATTCCATTTATTAGCTCCATTTTTTTATTATCTTCTTGTACACTTTTGACTTCAGTTGATTCACTCGATTCAAATTTTATTTGAAAATTGCCATCATCATTTAAAGATTACTAAAAATCTTCTTGTTAGTTTTAACACAGTTGGTCTTACATCTATTTTAAAATGAATAATCCGCTCGATCGAACAAATAGTTGGGTATATATAATAAGATTCTCCAGTTTTTGTTTCTTTTTCTTTTATCTCATCGTACATAAATTTCCACTTCCATATACCATCTCACCAAACAACTTCTTTACAAACAAAATTGTTCATCATTTATGTAGACAAAAAATATGTATTATTGATTGACATTGTGATGCATCAAAACAAATATAGAGAAAAAATGTTAAAATATTATTGAGATACATAAATGTTTTACTGTTTTAATTTAAAGGCCATAAACGAAATAAATTAGCAAACCATTAGCGAATTTCTTCAAATATGAATGTTCTTATTTTTCTCTTTAAAATTCGAAATAGTCCGTCGTTACAAAACTCTTCATCGCACACCATTAAAAAAATTTCCCTTATTTCTCAATATAATGCAAGTCAACCTATTTCCATACTTCATCTTACTAAACATCTTCTCTCCAGCTGCATAAATTTTTAAAACCGTACTATAACTGCATGTAATACTATGAGTTATGACTAAGCTTTACAAAAAAGGATGTTCATCATTTATGTAGACAGAAATATGTATTATTAATTGATATTGTGTGGTGACGCAACAAAGCAATTAACTGTAAATGCTTGTACATTTGTTTTAATTTAAAAACCGGAACCAAAACAAATTAGCAAATCGTTAGAGAATTTCTCTAAATACGGAGTATTCTGTTTTTATAGTATAATTCGAAATAGTCAGTCGTTACAATATGAAAGAATTTCATATCAAACCCAAAATTGTCGCAAAAATTTAAAAAGGATTAAACAAAACCTCTGGTCTAGACAACTTTCCTTCTACTAATCTAAACCAAAACCTCTAATTTTTATCAACCACGTTGAAAATTACCAGCAACCTAAAAAATAATTTTTCAGATCTTAGAACGCTACACAGATCATTCGTTCTCTATCTTCCAAGGGTAAAATGCATGAACGAATAAATCCGCCGGGAGAGATGCTGGCATAAATGTAAACGAATTCATAAAAGAACGAGTTTCCCAATGATATTTCAATTAGCATAACGAACAAATAGAAAAATGTAAAAGCATTAGTTTGTTGGGAGCCACAATTTTTAATTACTTGCTCTGGAACGATCAATATCATGGCAAAGGCAGAGAGTGCGTCAAGAAAGCTGAATAGTTGTGAAATCTATTTTACTTTATTGGGATCTTAACATGGTTTTTTTCAAAATTCTATTATTTTAAAATTTTTTTGACTTGACTACATAAGAATCATGAACAAGTCGCGACCAATATTATTAGCATCATAATCGATTTGTTGCCATCCCTGGTCTTAATTTATTGCAATCTCTGTTTTAATCCCTTGACATGAACAACCAAAAACTAAGCCACCGGTGTAATATAGGTTTTGGTTGTTAATATGCAAAACTTATTTTTATGCTAAAACCATTCGTTGCGCAGGGCTTTATCTACTTTCGAACACTATTTAATTTCACTATGAAAACAACTTTAAATTCCTTCTAACCAGAATAAATTGGAAAAAGTGAAATAAAAACACATTTTCTTGTATACATACTAAAACATTTTATTTGAACAATATCAATTGACATTTTATGTAAACGAGGCAATAAATTTTATTAAATCTTTATTTTGAAAAACAAGAGACCAACGTTTGTTTTATGGATTGAATTCCGTTAAAAAAGCCTCGAAAGTTATCTGTAATTTTGGATTTTTATTGTTTTTAAGGAAACTATATAAATTCTCTAATACGCAAAAAAAATGTAAACTAAACCCCGTTTTTATAAACCTTTAAATATCCTTTCGATTTCATTTTATTTAACCTTAAAGTTTTTCTTAATTTGTTTATTTTTTTAAACCCGTTAAAAAATATAATTTGCCAAATTATGGTTTAATTTGCAAAAAATATAAAATCCTGTTTCTTTTTCATTTTTCCTCCGTAAAACTATAAATATTAAATTGTTTAATAGATTCGATATAGTATTAGTGACCTCCAGAAATCCCAAAAAACAACTCTTTTGTATACCTTCTTTCACATTCCCCTTTTTTGATTAGCTTAAGGAGTTCAAATTGCCTTAGTTTTCTGTTTATCTAACTAAACAAGGAGACAAAAAAAATTGCAAAAAGTATGAATTATTTTAATGGCCCTGCAATAAGTTTTTATGCCTTTGCTATTTATTTGTTGCTGTTAAATTAAATTTTAGCAAACTCACAAAACTGTAACTCTAAAAAACCCTTGCAAAACAGTTAAACCCTATCTAAAACAATTGTTTTTATTTATGAATAATTTAGAAGAAGTTTTGGGAACAAACAATTTAGCTTAGTTTTAAAACAATTAAATTTTATGATTTTTCCAAATAAGTTTTCGTTTTGTTTGTCGTAAATAAGATGAAATTTGTACTCTTTTTTTTATATTATGTCTTTTAAATGACGAAGGGTAAAAGGAAAAACTTTAATTAAAACATTATGGCCGATATTTGTTCAAATTTCGACCTCCTCAATAAAAATATGATGATTATTTGGAAAAAGGACATAAAATATTATACGGAATAATTTGTTAGTATTCATGACTGGTAGATTTTTGGTTTTTTTATGTTTTTGTTTGTTTTGCTACCTACCTATGTTTCTCATAATTTTATGTTAGTGCAAATCTTTAGTTAGAATATGTAACCTTCAGAAATGTGGTTTTTAAATGAACCAATTTAGATTTTTAAAAGAATTTTATTTTCCTCATCTGAAAAACAAAGAACAATTTTCCATTTAGATATGTATTTGATTGGGTTTGAAAAAGATGACACTTCCATGATTCTACAGGCATAGCGGACTATCGCAACATCAAAGAATAACTCTGCTTCCTTATTCATCTTATACAAATAAATGTAATATCTCTACTATATTTATACCCATTTACAAGAATACTATAAAGCACAAACATAACAAAAGTATTTTGCGAAATAAACAGATAAATATTCCTAATCCTATCATCAGTAACTAAAATTACTTAAAAAGTCAAACGATTAAATCTTATTAAAGTGTGACATGGATAATCCAAAATATATTTTGCCTATAATTTTATTGTCTTACCTCTTTAACTATTAAAAGTTAATCCTTTAACAAACAGCACAATAAGCAAATATTATTTTTTTATAATTAAATTTGTTATGCATCAACATTTAACCTACCCCTTTTAACATAAATTCATAAAAGACAACAAATCGGGTGTTGATCATAAAATCAACCCTTTCTTTGCAATTATAATACTAAAATAAAACTTCTATAGCGGTATGCCAATATTCTGGCTACTGCAAAAAAATTAAAAATTGCTTGGCTTGTGGTGTATTGTTTTCAATAACCCTTTTAATTTTTTCCGTTTGTTTATTGTTTTTTCGTATATATGCCTGTGGATTTTAGTTAATATATAATGTCGAACAAATAACTATTTAAATTAATAGAAAACAAAGTGAATGGTTGAAAAAGGATTATTAGAGAAAGAATATTCAAAATTATGATAAATTTATGATTTTATTTACAAAAATATTTTGATATATTACACTTTTGAATTGTAAACCATTTTTTTACAGAAAGGATTGAAATAAAATAAAAATGTAAACATTTTGAATTTTGGATGGGAGGTTTGAGTATATATAAACATTAAACACGCTGGCATGTTGATTACTTAATTGAATTATGAAAAACAAATAATTTTCGGTAAATGATGGCATATGGAACTAAAATTTTATGGAATTTATTGTGATTACATCAAAAGGTACAAACGATTTCAACTCATTGTAGAAAATGATGTTGTAATTGTAATAAGCATATTTGGTAGGCTAAAGACATGTATGTCCTCCAAGCAAAGCATCATACGATGGGAATCCAATACGACATAAATTCTGTTGCAACATTTTTTCAGTGTTTTTTGTTAGTGCATAAAACTTCAAAATAAATATATCTAATTCGTTTTATAATATTATGTTTAGTTTGGTATGTAATGACTAATGACCAGACCATATAACTTAATCAATTAATAAATAGTAATTTGATAAAAAGATTCAAACTTTTACGAGATAACGCTAATGTGGTTTTCTTTTAACCACATTTTAAACCAAATTTTAAAAATAACCAATTTTTTAATGACACTTAACAGCAAATTCTTGTTATTTAAGAAAATAGTCCGTTTTGTTTGCTAAAAGAAATGAAAACACCACTTTTTCGTGGGTGAACATTTGTTCACAAGACGCTTTAGCGTCGAGACGAGTTGGACAATTTACGAACGCAAAATGTTTTCATACCTCGTGTAGGAAATGCAATTTTGATATGAAACATCTATTGGCCTTAAAAGAAAAAACAAGTGATTTTGCATTACGAAAAACGGTACAACAGTTTTATGCCGCATCACTCTAAAGCAAATGAATGTTATAAGAGGTGAAAAACACGTGAAATCAGCAAAAAACATGCAATTTTGGAAATGAGGTTTTAATTTTGCATATTTAGGTATTGGGATTCATTGACATCAATAACAAATATTGCGACGCTGATGCATAGGCTGACTTCACCACAGCTCTGGAAACATAGTGTTCTGGGTATATAATGAGCTAATATCCATCAAATACTTTAATTAAAAGCTAACCAATATTATGGACTTCGTAGTTCTAATAATAAAAATATTAAAGCCTACTGCTTGCATCCCAACAAACAAAAAATTCTGTTGTACGAGAAAAAGTAAAAAAAAAATTTTATCGGGAGTGACAAACCGGAAGTAAGGATGCAGAACTGTTGTAAACCGTACTAAATGTGTATATACCAAATTTCATCCAATTCGATTATCAGGTACAGAAGCTATTGAGCTTCCAAAATAACAGGTGCTTGGAGGACCCCCTACCACTTTGTTCACTATCGCTAAAAAAACTAATCAGTTCCTTGCCATACATATTTTTATGTTTTTGCAAAGTGTGATCAAAATTACTTAACGAACGAAAGTTGTATGCATCCAACAAACATTGAATCAACAAACAGGTGCTCGGGAGGATCCCACCACTTATCCCAATATTGTCCAAAAACTAATCAATTCTTTGTCATTAAAGTCTTCATCTTTTTTCAAAGTGCCATTAAAATTGATTAATGAATGAAATCTGTAAGCTCCCAACAAACTTTAAAAACCAAGTGTGAAAAGTCAGCAGTTGTATGGTAGACCCCCCCCCCCCCCCCGCCAATTTGATCAATGTGTTCCAAAAGATGATAATTATCTTCTTACCCTAAATGGAACCTTTTCCATAAGTTTCATGATAATCACTTCATTATTGTAGGCTGTAGTGTGCATAAAGATAATGAAAAAACTGCCAACAATTGAAAAAAAAATTTTACCGGAAGTAAAAAACCGGAAGTTGGGATGCAAAACTGTTGTAAACCATACTAAATGCTTATGTACCAAGTTTCATCCAATTTGATTATCAGATACAGATGTTATTGAGCTTTAAAAAAACAGGTGTATGGGACACCCCCCACCACTTTGTTCACTATCGCTTAAAAACTATTCAGTTCCTTGCCATACATGTTTGCATTTTTTCCAAAGTGCCATCAAAATTGGTTCACGAACGAATGCTGTGTGCTCCCAACAAACATTGAAAAAATGATGACACAGTAAACAGGTGTTCGGGAGGCCCCGTACCACTTATCCCAATACTGTCCAAAAACCATTCAGTTCCTTATCATTTAAATCTACATCTTTTTCCAAAGTGTCATTAGAATTGATTAATGAATGAAGTCTGTATGCTCCCAACAAACTTTAAAAACAAAGTGTGAAAAGTCAGCAGTTGTATGGTAGACCCCCCCCCCCCCCCCCGCCACTTTGATCAATGTGTCCCAAAAGATGAAAATTATCTTTTTAGACTAATTGAAACCTTTTCCATAAGTTTTATCATAATCACTTCATTATTGTAGGCTGTAGTGTGCATAAAGACATTGAAAAAACTTCAAAAATTTTCAAAAAAAAATTTTTACTGGAAGTGAAAAACCGGAAGTTGGGATGCGGAACTGTTGTGAACCGTACTAAATGCTCATGTACCAAGTTTCATCCAATTCGATTATCAGGTACAGATGTTATTAAGCTATAAAAACAACATGTGTATGGGACACTCCCACCACTTTGTTCACTATCGCTCAAAAACTAATCAGTTCCTTGCCATACATGTTTGCATCTTTTCCCAAAGTGTCATCAAAATTCGTTCACAAACCAATTCTATGTGCTCCCAACAAACATTGTAAAAAGTGTGACACAGTAAACAGGTGTTCGGGAGGCCCCGTACCACTTATCCCAATATTGTCCAAAAACTAATCGGTTCCTTGTCATTTAAGTCTCCATCTTTTTCCAAAGTTTCAATAGAATTGATTAATGAATGAAGTCTGTATGCTCCCAACAAACTTTAAAAACAAAGTGTGAAAAGTCAGCAGTTGTATGGTAGACCCCCCCCCCCGCCACTTTGATCAATGTGTCCCAAAAGATGAAAATTATCTTTTTAGACTAATTGAAACCTTTTCCATAAGTTTCATCATATTCACTTCATTATTGTAGGCTGTAGTGTGCATAAAGACACTGAAAAAACTTCAAAAATTTACAAAAAAAATTTTTACCGGAAGTGAAAAACCGGAAGTTGGGATGCGGAACTGTTGTGAACCGTACTAAATGCTCATGTACCAAGTTTCATCCAATTCGATTATCAGGTACAGATGTTATAGAGCTTTCAAAAAAACAGGTGGTCCAGGGACCCCCCACCACTTTGTTCGCTATCGCTCAAAAACTAACCAGTTCCTTTACATACATGTTTGCATCTTTTTCCAAAGTGTCATCAAAATTCATTCACGAATGAATGTTTTATGCTCCCAACAAACATAAAACTTTGTGGAAAAAACCACCTGTTGTATGGTTGACCCCCAAACTCTTTATCCAATGTGCTCCAAAAGCTGATAAAATCTTTCTCATGTTATTTAAAAGCTTTTACCAACGTTTCATGAAAATCGATAATCGATTGTAGGCTACAGTAGGGATAAACACCTGAAAAAAAAACTTTTTAACCGGAAGTGACAAATCGGAAGTTGGTATGCAGAAATATTGCAAACAGTACTAAAACCTTATATTCTAAGTTTCAATAAGATTATAGTCCGGGATCAGAAGTTATTCAAGATTTAAACTTAGAGGTGTTCGGGAGATCCCCGCCATTTTGTCCAAATTTAAAATGAATCCAGATCTTCCATTTTCAAGTGAGCCTGTATCATTTGCCAAAGTTTCATCAAGATCCTATGCAGAAAACTCAACCACACACAGACGTACACCAAAAATTTTTTGGCTATTTAGATAGAGGATGGTCCAAAACAAAAGAAAAAATAAAATTTGGGGTATGTAAGATTTTTTTTTCACGATAGATTGCATTACTTCACACAATTTAAAATTGTGGTGAAGTAAAAAACGCATAAAATTAATTAATTACTATTGAAATTCAACCAATTATAATAGAAAACCAAAAACGAGTAAAAATATTAATGATTTTGTAGGCAATGTAACAAAATTTTGATAATTAAAAATAATTATAATAAAAATAATTATAATAAAAATAACGACGCCTATGTAAACAAATATCACAACAAACAAATGGTACGAACTAGAAGTAGAAATTTAACTAATATAATTGTTTTGAAAACAAATTTATCCCAAAATTAATAATACATCTCTGTTTTATTTTTTGTCTCATCTTTTATCTCTTGCTGCGTCGTATCTGTCAAAAATTCGCTGGCAAAAAAATTCTACTATACATACTTGTATGAGTTTAGAATGGTGGCAATTCTTCATGAGGATGAAGTTTCACGGAACGAGCGAAGCGAGTGGAGATAATCATCCGAGTGAAGAATTGTCATCATCCTATGCGAATACAAAATGATATTCTATCCACGACTACAAAATATTTCGAATAATTTCCAGTTTACCTGCTAAAGTTTTTATCACCATAATGAAATACATCATAGACATAGAAAAACAAAATAATTGACACCATACAAAAAACAAAGTCAAATATTTACATTTTTTGGTATAGAAATATCAAAACCTTAGAATGAGAACAAAGTATAAAATATAAAATAAAAGTTTTACGGTAAATGTTAATGCCCAAAATACATGTGCAGAAAGTCTGCACGCAGTGCTGCATGCATATCTGCATCTAAAATAGATGTGCAGAATTATATATTTGACGTGCAGAATTTTCGTAACAATGACAGTTCGTGTTCTTACGTACTATGAAATAGTTATAAGGGAAAGTTGTCGCAATTTAAAGAAAACTGTCTTTTTAATTAAAAGATAGAAGAAAATAATAATGTTTATGTCTAAATTAAAATTTAAGTTCAAATTACATATACCACTGTTTCCGATAATCCTTTCCCAAAAATTTATTTATTAACAATATTAGTTTTAATTATTTTATAATTTGGATTATTTACAATATTTGAATGTCCTTATAAACAAATAATTATTACAAAAATAATTTCATTTTCAAAAAAATATCATTCATTTTTATTGGAGTTATAAAAAAAATAATTCATTTTCAAACAAAATGTCAAAATCATCCATTTTTATCTGAGTTTTCAAGTAGTTTTTGTTTTTTTATTGTGGTAGCACAAGCACTGCCTCTGTGCAGCGAAATTAGAATTAGAGATATCTTGCAGAATTTTTCTGCATGCAGAATTTACATGTAATTGCTCTCATATAACAACACATGTTCTAATTTCGCTGCATGCAGAATTCTGCACATGTATTTGGACCATAAGTTTTTTATTTTATATTTTATATATGTATTGTTCTGGTTTTAACCTTTTGATATTACTATACCAATAAAGGTTAAGATTTGATTTTGTTAGGGGAACATTTAATAAACTATAGCACTGTTGAAGAATGTAACGATCGCTTTATATTTTTTAAGATAATTTTATGCAAAACGTATTTTCCAGATTTTCATCTAGGGCAGTTGTGCGGTTGAAAAAATATTAAAACCTATTAGCATTTCGTCACGTTTTTCTTAAATCTCAGGTCTTTATTTTAAATTATAAAGTATTGATACGAATAACGTTTACACATTTCAAGTAAACCTTAAATTTAAAAACAATTTCATTTTCTAGAATCTAGATGCTATTCAAATATTCAATACAGCAATAGCAGCATCAGAATATTTTATAATATGTTAATTATGACATTAACGCAGATCTTCTGACCTGAATTTAAATAACTATATGGATGAGCCGCTTAAATGCTATTTTATGGGAACACTGTCTATTTATATCTTTTCATCTTACACAGAAGGCAAACGGGATGTTAAGAAAATGTGACCAATCTAAAATTCGACCAACCATAGCTATTATTTTAAATATGACTGTTTGCACACTTTCAGCTTGATATTTCCTTTCATTTCCAATAGCACATCTTTAATATCATCATGAATTGAGGTAGCTAATACCAAATAAAAATTATTCCCCTATTACATGGATTACAGCCACGAATAACATCAAACTTTTACTTGCCGAATCCATATTATATTAGAAGTATCTTCAAGTAATAATCCTGCCAGTTTTGTTTATAGAGGTGATAAAAATTACGTTACATATACACATCTCAAATAAAATAAAATAATAACCCTTTTTTTATAATTGTTTGTTATATTTATATATATTTTTATAATCACAAAATTACAAAAGCCTAAACAATCTTTTTTTTTATTTACTATTTAATTTAACATGATAACATTTTTATTTTTATTTAAAATTCCATACTCATCTCGCTATAGCGAGATTCTCCATCTCTTGCTTCTCGTTGATTATTCTTTTCATTACACGCAAATTTAAAATTCATATCATCTCAATATAAAATGCAAGTTAACCCATTTCCATACATAAATTCAATAAACAATTTATCTACAACTAAAGACAATAATTCTACCTTCCATAAATTTGAACAACCATATTACATCTACATATTTTTTTTTTTTTTTTGTTTTTTTTTTTATTCAAAGTTAGGCATGTTTAGTGTTAATTATAATAAATTATAAATTAACGTCTCTGAATATCCGAAGATACCATGCCAACTAGGGATAAGAATGGAATGCAAATTAGGATTCTCTGAGAAATTTATGAACGTTAACTTTAAAGCCTTAAGGATTAAATTCATCAGGGAAAACCCAGGAAGGTAAGGCATTCCAAAGATGAGAGACTCTGTTGAAAAAGTCACGCTGGAAAGCTACACCTAATTATTTGAACTGTAAAGGGATGCGCTGCTACGTTTGCTCTGGTGTGACGCGAAAGGTTTGCTGATTTAGGTAAAATCGATTTGATCTCTTCAGAAGCTCGTTCATCCATAATATATTTATAAAATATAGTCAAATCAGCAACATTTCTTCTGTGCTGCAAGGAATCAAGACCGTTAGTAAGACTTGGGTTACCAATGAGTTTAATAGCTCTACGCTGTACAGAATCAAGGCAGTTGAGACTACTCAAGTAAGCTCCACCCCATATGTGAGAACAGTATTCCATGCAGGGACGTATAAAAGATTTATAAACTAAAAGAAGTTGTTCGCTATCGAAAAACTTACGACATCGCCCCAAAAAACCTAACTTTTGAACAGCATTCTTAGCCAGATTAAAAATATGAGAATTCCACTTCATATTATTTTCAATCTCAACTCCTAGAAGTCTGACAGACTCATTCTCTAAAAGATTTTTGGGGCCAAACGTTAATGGAAAAGGATTGGGTGTCGTTATCCTAGAAAAATGACAAGCCTGTGTTTTGCTTGTATTGAATTCAACACTGTTAGCAATACCCCAATCCATAATTGTTTTAAGATCAGTGTTAAGGGAATCTATCAATTTTGACCTACACTCACTAAGCACTAAGGGTGTATATAATTTAGGTGCTTCATGAGACGCATGAAGCGTGCTATCATCAGCAAAACTATGTATAGGATGAACCGTTGAGTCCAACAAATCATTAATATAGATAAGAAAAAGAGTTGGTGACAAAGCGGAACCCTGAGGAACTCCTGCATTAGTTGAAAAAGTATTCGATGATACACCGTCAACATTGACCCGAAATTTTCGATCAGATATAAAGCTCTGTGTCCAAGATATAAGCTGCTCGTCTAAACCATAGGATCTCAATTTGCATATTAGGTTGTTATGCCAAACTTTGTCAAATGCCTTGGAAATATCAAGAGCAACACCGAATGTTTCTCCAAAGTTTTCAAGCGACTTGTTCCAGATATGAGTGACAAAAGACAGCAAATCTCCCGTCGCTCTTCCTTTTCGAAATCTATATTGTCTCTCATTAATTAATTTGGAAGACTCTAAGAAGCTCATTAAATTAAAATTGACATATTTCTCAAAAATTTTAGCAACTACCGATAAAATTGAAATGGGTCTGTAATTCGTAGGATCAGTCTTACTGCCCTTTTTTGAAACTGGCTGTACACTAACCATTTTCCAAATTTCAGGAAAAATTCCTTTCTTATATGACAAATAGAAGATTTTAGTGAGGATTGGTGCTAGCTCCCTAGCAAATGTTTTAAGTATAATCGGAGGAATAAAATCAGGGCCTGTTGCCTTGTTAGTATTGATTTTCAAAAGCATTTTTCGAACAATGTTTTTCCGAAAAATTATCCGCCTCATTTTATAAGAAACATTAGAAATAGGTTTAGGCTGGAAATTAGGTTCTTTTAAAGTAGAATTTAAAGAGAAATAATGCCCAAGCAAATTAGCTTTCTCTTTTGGATCAATGATAGGGACATCTCTATTAACAAGAGGCGTTAGGGAAGATTTACAAAAGTTGCTTTGGACAGCCTTTGCGGCTTTATAGAAATTGCGTGAACCAGTCGGATTTTCTGCGAATTTAGATGCTTTTTTCCTATTAAATAGATGTTTCTCTTCATCTATTAACTTACGACATAAATTTCTCTCTTTACGGTACTGTCTAAGGTTTTCCTCGGTTTTGTTTTGATTAAACTTTCGAAAAGCTTTTTTTTTAACTTTTATAGCTTTTTTGCATTTACTAGAAAACCATAGATCAGTTTTTGGAATGATCAATTTATTAGGAATAAATCTGTGCATACCATCAATTACAGTTTCAGAAAAATTTGATGCAGCTATGTCTGGGTCTTGGCCGGTAAGGCAATAGCGTTTCCAAGGAAAACATCTAAAAAAACTTTTAAGTCCTTGCCAATCCGCAGCTTTGTAATCCCAAACATTGCGAGGATTCGCTTTAAATTGTTTTGGAATTTGTATATTTAGTTGTGTGGAGATCAAATTATGATCTGAACCACCCAATGGTTCTGATATTTTAAATTGAACCAGATATGGATCGTTTGTCAAAAATAAATCAAGTAAATTACTACTTTGACCAGGAATGTCAGGAACTCTGGTTGGCAGGTCTATTATTTGAGTAAAAAAATATGTAATAATATATCTACATGTAAGCTTTACCAAAAAAAATGTTCATCAATTATGTAGACAGAAACATGTATTATTAATTGAAATTGTGTGACGCAATAAAGCACTTAACTAAAAAACTGTTTTATGTTTGTTGAAATCTAAAGGCCGGAACCGAAATCAAATAGCAAATCATTAGCGAATTTCTTTAAATATGAATAGTATTATTTTAGATTAAAAATCAAAATAGGCTGTCGTTACCCAGTTACAATAAAATACCGCCCGTTTATTGAACATTCTGATGTCATTGTCTGTAAACATAGTTTTCCTGTAAATTTGACTAAATGTTTTATTTTTTCATTAAATTGTTTTTTTTGGTAGTATGATAGTTTTGAGATCATACGGAATGGTTGTATTGAGGGTAAGAGCGACCAAGGGATAGTTAAAAAGGAACAAAAAATATAAAATTATAGCTATAAAATTTGATCAAATTGTGTGATCAAATTATGTAAAATTGAATTAAAATAAGAATTAAATTGTAACACATGTGTTTTAATGAACATTGTTTAAAAGTTAATTTATTTATAAAATTAGTTTTTGTTGCATTTTTAGTTATTGAAAAAAAAACAAATATTATAAATAATAATTTTGTATATAAGAAGTTGTATATAAATAATATATTGTTACGGTAATAGTAAAATCATAACAAAACACAACAACAAATTAATGAAACGAATAGTGTTGTTGTTGTTGGTTTATTCTTAGAACTTGGGTCAATATAAAATCAAATATATTTAAATAATAACGTAGATTTCTATTCTAGACCTTTCTTAGTTTTTCCGAGAAAATGCGAGAAATTATTTAGAATTGTATATAAAAGGAGTTCACTCTTGTAGTTAGTTCAAGTTTTATTTTAAACCTGCGACGGTAAAGTTAAAATTATAAAAGTGATTTTTAAATTAGTTTTTGTCAATAAAATTTTAAGTGTTATTGATTAGAAATATTTTGTGTAATATTTTGAACGTGGAAATTTCTACAATCAACCGTTGGAGTTTCTAAAGCTGTTGAAAGAATATTCTAGTTAGGAATATTGTTTACTGTATTTTTTTCCTGTTGTTGTGGAACAATTAAGGAGTTGAATACTTAATAAAACCTGGTGTGTTTGCTTACTAATCAGTGATCGAACTTAGAAGGAGATTGGGAATTACGTTTATCGAATTGTGAGTTAGGCCAATTCGAAGGAAGGTTAGAAAAACGTAACAAAATGTTGAGCTAAATTTTTAAAATAGCGTATACAAATTTAACTCGTGGTCAATAGTTGGATGTGATATAGATTTATTTCAACGAGAAACATATATGCATGAAGTAATATTTGTGGAACTATTAACATTGAAACACACAACAGTGAACCATTTTTAATGACATCACAGTTTTAATGCATCGATGATTTTGGAAATATAGTTTTTGTTGGCGTGTAATCTACGTTTTTCCACAGGACTGGTTTTGGAAACTCATATTAATGTAAGCTTTTTGATTTGGTTTATAAAATTTTTTTATATTCAAAATCGGTTTATTTTTGGTTAACATTTTACATTACTAAATACTATTCCCAATTGCTTCAATATTTTTTGTTAAGACCCTCGCATCATCCATTTTGATCTCACGCTTCCATTATAACTTCAGCTCATCGTTCTTTTGAACTCTTCAATAACAAAAGCTAGTTGAAAAGCCTTTTTTAAGGTCTTAGCTATGATTTAAAACAGATAATTTAAGCCAAAAGTTATGTTTAAAAAGATTCGTTATACTCTAATTAAATGTTAAACACAAGGATGACTTAAACAAACATTAAGCTGTATATACAACTTTATAGTGAAGGCTGGAATTTGGAAACACCTCTAATTTGTTAATGGTTTTTATTTGCAAGTTTCAAACAATTACATTTTATTGTATTTTTTAACTGGCCCAAAAATTTAAGGTTAATTGAAAAAGGATAAGAAAGGATTTTACAGAAAATCAATACGGTGTTTTATTATTATTGCATAAATTTAGATTGCAATTTATGCAATAATAATAAAACACCGTATTGATTTTCTGTAAAATCCTTTCTAAAATTTACCAGCTATAACGTAAAAGATAATTAACTGATTTTAAAAAACTTAAATTTACTGTGCACTATTATTACAGTAATTTTTACCACTTGCATAAAGCGGTAATTTGAATAAAATTTGATTGTTCAAAAAGGAAAAGGTTTTCTTTTATTACTCATTTTTTGACTTCACCAGAATTTCGTGTATTGTTTTTCATTTGATCAAAAATCTATAATATAATAGCCGTAAGTCTATCCTTCTATACGAGCGTAATGGATACCTTATTTATCCTTTAGTCTATAGTTCAAATATAGTTCAAATTGGTATATTGGTAGCGCGCTCGACTGATGATCATAAGATTGAAAGTTCGAAATTTTTTTTTTAAATAACATTAAAATTATTGTTTTTTTACACACTTTTATTTTA
Source organism: Diogma glabrata (assembly GCA_963693315.1). Classification (NCBI taxonomy): domain Eukaryota; kingdom Metazoa; phylum Arthropoda; class Insecta; order Diptera; family Cylindrotomidae; genus Diogma; species Diogma glabrata. The sequence continues at coordinate 382,797,153 of OY856186.1, read as the reverse complement.
TTCATATTCATACATACATTTCGTTTTACGATAATGCAGTTTTTAAAATTTTATTTTAAATAACATTAAAATTGTTTTTTTTTATTCATAAATTCATTATTTTCTTTAAATGACTTTAAAATTATTGTGCTTTTTTATTTTATTATTCATGAATGAATTCATATAAATAAATAATTCATATATAAATAAAACTTATATAAAATTTTGTTTTTGGATACTTAGAATTATCGATAAAGTAGTTCTTTAAAGTTAGTTAAAAAGTTAAGTTGTCTTTTGCCATAATTTGTTCAAGTTAAAATCATTAAAATCATTTCGATATTTACATTTCGATATTAAGAATAACAGCAACTACTATAAATAACATTAAAATTATTGTTTTTTTACACACTTTTATTTTATTCATACATACATTTCGTTTTACGATGGTGCAATTTAATCGATAATGCAGTTTTCATAGCATTTTATTGCACTGTCATTTCCCGTTTCGTTCAAATTATTATATAATTTCGATATTAACAAGAAAATTAATTAGTTTTTTGACAGGCAGTGCTAAAAATCATATAATAGTGGTTTCCGATAATTATTTGCCATAATTTCATTCCTGTGAACTAAATTAAGGAAAAACAAAAACTACTATTTGAGTATGTATTTCTCTTGCAATATAACAGCTTTATCATAAAAGATCGTGTGACGTCATTTTGTTTAGTTATGAATGCAATCATGTTATAGAATGCATTTAGGGGATTTTATTTTTTTATTTTAATTAAGTTACATAATACATATATTTATAATTTTTGTTGATGTTTTATTAATAAAACTTTTTTTATTTTGAATTAGTCACAAGATATGTAATATTTATTATGAAAAATAGATCGAATTTTTTTTAAAGGAATAATAACCTTTTTTTAAAGGAATAATTTTTACATTAAATAGTAAAGTTGGTAGATGGTTTTTATAATAAGTTTATTAAAAAAGAAAAGAGGAAACAAATTGATGAAAGTCCATGATTAAAGGTCTATTTCCTCACTTTTTGACACAACATTTCGTAAAATACTAGCGCTATTATGGCAGGACCAGAACCAGAAAATTGTTCTTTAGTACAGCGAACATAACAGCATAGAAAAATACAGATTTTTAACAATTTTTAAAAACAATGTAGGTTGAAAACATTTGATATTTTTATACAAAAACAGTTTAGGTTATAATATACATTTTCAAACATTAATAATTTAAACCGATTTAATAAAATGAACTTTAAGAAACTCAGTACGAAATTTCGTTGTCATTGTCGATGTAAATGTAAAAATGTCGATGTCGATGAAAAATCATAGAATATTTTTTTTCCATCATTATTTTTGCATAGCTTCATTTTCTGCAAATAAAATATAGAAGAACAAAAGCTGCTATTTCAGTATTTTCTTATTATTATTATTTTCAACCATTTGTCATTGATCGTATAAAAATTTATCGTTAACCTCACGATGGTTTTTGTAGAATTATAGTTAAGCAGAAGGTACACACAGAATAGATTAGAAGAGGTTGGATTATGATGGATAGTACTTAGTAGTTGTATCAAAGCCGGATGAAAAGAGCAAGAGTGTATTGGTGTGCGTAGGGAGGGGGAAAGGAGGGAGGGACAGGGGTGGGGGGGGTCTGAGCCCGCGGGATACCCCCTAGTAGTATATATATGTTAAACAGTGCAAGTAATCGTACTAAGTAAGCGTACTAAGTAAACGTTACTAAACGGTTACTTTACTAACTATAACTTTAACCTCAAATTCAGTTATATTACCTAAAACCTTCGAAAACAAAATATGAAGATAAATAACCGAATAACATGTTAATGTGACACAGGATACTTTCTTTCATTGTATTGTCATTTTGCAAAACCTACTATAAAATTTACAAATAATCAAGCATCATTTACAACTTTAATTATTATTTCATGCCTTCAAATCAAAACCAGTATAAAAAACATAAAATAATTACCATCTATAAATTAATCAACTATATCGTGGTCAATAATCTTTAATTTTCGAGATTATTAATTAGCACTATTAAACTTAAAAGTTTTTATATTATTTTAAGTTATAAAATTGCTATAATAGACGATAATTATTTTAAAACAATTTTGAAAACTTAATAATTATGATGCAACTTTTAAATGTTGGTTTATTCTATTACTGATAAGTGTTAAAAATTAAACATAAATCTGTTCACATTTTTTATTGGCAGTAGAAGAATTTAGTTAATTATATCATTTTCACTCATCTGCTTGATTGTTTGAACATGTTCTTAAAGTTGAATGTATTTTTATTTATGAAGCGGAAATATCACAATCCGACATGAGCAAAATAATTTTTAAATTAGTAAATCAACTGTTGTTTACAAAGCGGTCAAGTATAGTGTTAATGCTATTGGCACACGAGTTAACGTGGCTCGTAAGATATCGCATACCACTGACAATATCAGTGAGGTATCACTAACCAATTAGGTAATATATTAGGGTTGCTGGGCCTAAACTCTATTTAGTCAACGGTAACACATTTAACGCTACGCTATTGCTTGCTAGAAAAAATTGAGCAGCTTGAGCTCAATCGAACAACGGGTCTAGGAATTTACTGAATTACCCTGGGCCGTCACATCTGTAGATCAAAAGCTAGCAAAAATATTACAAATCAATAACATCTGGCATCTCTTTTACATTATATGGGAGTTTTTGCATTAAATTTCTAGACAATACTTTGTGTGAATTCATAGAATGGGGAACATTTCTATTCTAATTAACATCCTAAGTCACGATTGTATAGTCATTATTGATTGTTTCCAATCAATGTGAAATCAATGGCTGACACTTGGTCAATTTGTAGTTCTATATGTATTAACATTAGACTACATTAAGGGAATTTAAATTTTATTTTGGATTTTTGAGATCAATTAAACTCAAGTAAGTAAAGAAGTAATTGGAATATTTTCAATTGAAAGGTATGGTTTGAAGTTTCTCAGAAAAAAACTACAATTCACATTTTACGTGTTTCGGATCGGATTCGAACCTACCCTCGTCAGTGCCCAGCTCGAATCCTTGGGCAGACACGCTATCGATTACGCCGTTGAGGCGATGACAATTTCAAAGTTGAAACTTCTTCATCACTTAATTATTTTTTACTTAAGTTGAATTTTTCCACTGTCATTAGACTCCATATTATGGAAATGCTTTTACATTATATGGGAGTTTTTGCATTAAATTTCTAGACAATACTTTGTGTGAATTCATAGAATGGGGAACATTTCTATTCTAATTAACATCCTAAGTCACGATTGTATAGTCATTATTGATTGTTTCCAATCAATGTGAAATCAATGGCTGACACTTGGTCAATTTGTAGTTCTATATGTATTAACATTAGACTACATTAAGGGAATTTAAATTTTATTTTGGATTTTTGAGATCAATTAAACTCAAGTAAGTAAAGAAGTAATTGGAATATTTTCAATTGAAAGGTATGGTTTGAAGTTTCTCAGAAAAAAACTACAATTCACATTTTACGTGTTTCGGATCGGATTCGAACCTACCCTCGTCAGTGCCCAGCTCGAATCCTTGGGCAGACACGCTATCGATTACGCCGTTGAGGCGATGACAATTTCAAAGTTGAAACTTCTTCATCACTTAATTATTTTTTACTTAAGTTGAATTTTTCCACTGTCATTAGACTCCATATTATGGAAATGCTTTTACATTATATGGGAGTTTTTGCATTAAATTTCTAGACAATACTTTGTGTGAATTCATAGAATGGGGAACATTTCTATTCTAATTAACATCCTAAGTCACGATTGTATAGTCATTATTGATTGTTTCCAATCAATGTGAAATCAATGGCTGACACTTGGTCAATTTGTAGTTCTATATGTATTAACATTAGACTACATTAAGGGAATTTAAATTTTATTTTGGATTTTTGAGATCAATTAAACTCAAGTAAGTAAAGAAGTAATTGGAATATTTTCAATTGAAAGGTATGGTTTGAAATTTCTCAGAAAAAAACTACAATTCACATTTTACGTGTTTCGGATCGGATTCGAACCTACCCTCGTCAGTGCCCAGCTCGAATCCTTGGGCAGACACGCTATCGATTACGCCGTTGAGGCGATGACAATTTCAAAGTTGAAACTTCTTCATCACTTAATTATTTTTTACTTAAGTTGAATTTTTCCACTGTCATTAGACTCCATATTATGGAAATGCTTTTACATTATATGGGAGTTTTTGGAAAAGCATTTCCATAATATGGAGTCTAATGACAGTGGAAAAATTCAACTTAAGTAAAAAATAATTAAGTGATGAAGAAGTTTCAACTTTGAAATTGTCATCGCCTCAACGGCGTAATCGATAGCGTGTCTGCCCAAGGATTCGAGCTGGGCACTGACGAGGGTAGGTTCGAATCCGATCCGAAACACGTAAAATGTGAATTGTAGTTTTTTTCTGAGAAACTTCAAACCATACCTTTCAATTGAAAATATTCCAATTACTTCTTTACTTACTTGAGTTTAATTGATCTCAAAAATCCAAAATAAAATTTAAATTCCCTTAATGTAGTCTAATGTTAATACATATAGAACTACAAATTGACCAAGTGTCAGCCATTGATTTCACATTGATTGGAAACAATCAATAATGACTATACAATCGTGACTTAGGATGTTAATTAGAATAGAAATGTTCCCCATTCTATGAATTCACACAAAGTATTGTCTAGAAATTTAATGCAAAAACTCCCATATAATGTAAAAGCATTTCCATAATATGGAGTCTAATGACAGTGGAAAAATTCAACTTAAGTAAAAAATAATTAAGTGATGAAGAAGTTTCAACTTTGAAATTGTCATCGCCTCAACGGCGTAATCGATAGCGTGTCTGCCCAAGGATTCGAGCTGGGCACTGACGAGGGTAGGTTCGAATCCGATCCGAAACACGTAAAATGTGAATTGTAGTTTTTTTCTGAGAAACTTCAAACCATACCTTTCAATTGAAAATATTCCAATTACTTCTTTACTTACTTGAGTTTAATTGATCTCAAAAATCCAAAATAAAATTTAAATTCCCTTAATGTAGTCTAATGTTAATACATATAGAACTACAAATTGACCAAGTGTCAGCCATTGATTTCACATTGATTGGAAACAATCAATAATGACTATACAATCGTGACTTAGGATGTTAATTAGAATAGAAATGTTCCCCATTCTATGAATTCACACAAAGTATTGTCTAGAAATTTAATGCAAAAACTCCCATATAATGTAAAAGCATTTCCATAATATGGAGTCTAATGACAGTGGAAAAATTCAACTTAAGTAAAAAATAATTAAGTGATGAAGAAGTTTCAACTTTGAAATTGTCATCGCCTCAACGGCGTAATCGATAGCGTGTCTGCCCAAGGATTCGAGCTGGGCACTGACGAGGGTAGGTTAGAATCCGATCCGAAACACGTAAAATGTGAATTGTAGTTTTTTTCTGAGAAACTTCAAACCATACCTTTCAATTGAAAATATTCCAATTACTTCTTTACTTACTTGAGTTTAATTGATCTCAAAAATCCAAAATAAAATTTAAATTCCCTTAATGTAGTCTAATGTTAATACATATAGAACTACAAATTGACCAAGTGTCAGCCATTGATTTCACATTGATTGGAAACAATCAATAATGACTATACAATCGTGACTTAGGATGTTAATTAGAATAGAAATGTTCCCCATTCTATGAATTCACACAAAGTATTGTCTAGAAATTTAATGCAAAAACTCCCATATAATGTAAAAGCATTTCCATAATATGGAGTCTAATGACAGTGGAAAAATTCAACTTAAGTAAAAAATAATTAAGTGATGAAGAAGTTTCAACTTTGAAATTGTCATCGCCTCAACGGCGTAATCGATAGCGTGTCTGCCCAAGGATTCGAGCTGGGCACTGACGAGGGTAGGTTCGAATCCGATCCGAAACACGTAAAATGTGAATTGTAGTTTTTTTCTGAGAAACTTCAAACCATACCTTTCAATTGAAAATATTCCAATTACTTCTTTACTTACTTGAGTTTAATTGATCTCAAAAATCCAAAATAAAATTTAAATTCCCTTAATGTAGTCTAATGTTAATACATATAGAACTACAAATTGACCAAGTGTCAGCCATTGATTTCACATTGATTGGAAACAATCAATAATGACTATACAATCGTGACTTAGGATGTTAATTAGAATAGAAATGTTCCCCATTCTATGAATTCACACAAAGTATTGTCTAGAAATTTAATGCAAAAACTCCCATATAATGTAAAAGCATTTCCATAATATGGAGTCTAATGACAGTGGAAAAATTCAACTTAAGTAAAAAATAATTAAGTGATGAAGAAGTTTCAACTTTGAAATTGTCATCGCCTCAACGGCGTAATCGATAGCGTGTCTGCCCAAGGATTCGAGCTGGGCACTGACGAGGGTAGGTTCGAATCCGATCCGAAACACGTAAAATGTGAATTGTAGTTTTTTTCTGAGAAACTTCAAACCATACCTTTCAATTGAAAATATTCCAATTACTTCTTTACTTACTTGAGTTTAATTGATCTCAAAAATCCAAAATAAAATTTAAATTCCCTTAATGTAGTCTAATGTTAATACATATAGAACTACAAATTGACCAAGTGTCAGCCATTGATTTCACATTGATTGGAAACAATCAATAATGACTATACAATCGTGACTTAGGATGTTAATTAGAATAGAAATGTTCCCCATTCTATGAATTCACACAAAGTATTGTCTAGAAATTTAATGCAAAAACTCCCATATAATGTAAAAGCATTTCCATAATATGGAGTCTAATGACAGTGGAAAAATTCAACTTAAGTAAAAAATAATTAAGTGATGAAGAAGTTTCAACTTTGAAATTGTCATCGCCTCAACGGCGTAATCGATAGCGTGTCTGCCCAAGGATTCGAGCTGGGCACTGACGAGGGTAGGTTCGAATCCGATCCGAAACACGTAAAATGTGAATTGTAGTTTTTTTCTGAGAAACTTCAAACCATACCTTTCAATTGAAAATATTCCAATTACTTCTTCACTTACTTGAGTTTAATTGATCTCAAAAATCCAAAATAAAATTTAAATTCCCTTAATGTAGTCTAATGTTAATACATATAGAACTACAAATTGACCAAGTGTCAGCCATTGATTTCACATTGATTGGAAACAATCAATAATGACTATACAATCGTGACTTAGGATGTTAATTAGAATAGAAATGTTCCCCATTCTATGAATTCACACAAAGTATTGTCTAGAAATTTAATGCAAAAACTCCCATATAATGTAAAAGCATTTCCATAATATGGAGTCTAATGACAGTGGAAAAATTCAACTTAAGTAAAAAATAATTAAGTGATGAAGAAGTTTCAACTTTGAAATTGTCATCGCCTCAACGGCGTAATCGATAGCGTGTCTGCCCAAGGATTCGAGCTGGGCACTGACGAGGGTAGGTTCGAATCCGATCCGAAACACGTAAAATGTGAATTGTAGTTTTTTCTGAGAAACTTCAAACCATACCTTTCAATTGAAAATATTCCAATTACTTCTTTACTTACTTGAGTTTAATTGATCTCAAAAATCCAAAATAAAATCTGGCATCTCTATTTGCAATATTAGAAAAAACATGCAGAAATTGGTTGTCAATGCTTAAAAAATAATGACTTGGATGTTAAAGAAAATAAATGCTTTGGTGCACCAAAAAAGTTTGCAGCCAAGAATTGGAAGAAAAATTTGGTCTATAAATTTCAATTCATAAGATAGTTTTACCAATTGATTTTTGTAAATGGAAAATATTCTTTGGTTACATAAATGATTATATTTCCATTACTTTTACAATCATTTTTTTCATAAACTTATCCCTATCTCTTGATGGAGCAATGGAGATTCTTCCAAAGCTTTTTGCATTGCACCTACATGTAAAATCTGTAGCGGTGTTGAGCATTCATAGACTGCCGCTCACAGAAGGGTTTAAGCCAGATAATCTAACCGGACACCTTAAAATCCTTGCTGAATTACAAGCTGAACTGCATACACACCGTATTCCAGATTGTATGCCAAAAACAATAGATTTAGACAGGCTATATGATGTCAAGATATTGGCCAAAGATCGCATTAAAAACTACATATAGTCACTGCCACATAACGCCAGCATCTGCCCACCAATGTGGGCACGGGAGCAGGAGTGTTTGGTCCTAGAACAAAACGAACGGTTGCCCTAGGCATCATTTTTCAAGCCGAAATTCTTGCCATTAGCAGTTGCGCTTTGTTATGTGCTGAAAGACAATACTAAAATATTGAAATATATATTATCTCTGACAGCCAAGCAGCACTCTTGGCACTAAAATCTACGCTCTTTGATTCAAAACTGGTATAGGAATGCTACCAAAATCTACTAAAAGTCTCCTGGAATAATAGAGTCACACTTGTGTGCACACCCAGCCACACAGGAATACAAAGAAATGCTATTGCTGACGCTTTAGCAAAACAAGGTGCCAATAAAAAGTTTGTTGGACCGGAACAATGCTTCGAAGACTAGCAAGAGTTCGCTCAAAAGCACAATCCAAACATGAGGAAAGGAACAAAATGCTAAATTATGGAGAAGCAGAGAGGAACTAGTACACTCCAAGAAGTTTTTAGTTAGCCTCCCTGCTTCACCCTTAAAAACAATCGACTTAAACAGAGAGTCCCTAAGAATTTTAACTTAATGCGTTTCTGGACATGGTCCTTTAAACCACCATCTTAACTAAATGGGCCTTGTTGTTTCCGTCAGGTGTGGATTCTGCTACTCGGACGCGGAAACGATGAAATACGTCATCTGCAGCTGTCCTGAACTATCTTGGCACAGATACAACAAACTTGGTCATAGAAGACTAACACTTCCACTACCACAAAACGTCACTCCAATTGAGCTAATTAATTCTATTAAAAGTCTCAACTTGGATTACAGAATACAACCAGTAACGGCACAGACAACGACTGACTAATAACACGATCAGAGTGAGCACAATAAACCGCAGTGCTCCTTGAACTGCAAGTCTCAAGGCCCTCCAATAAAAAAAAATCTCCTGATAAATTGATTTCTTTTCCTCACCTTTGATGAGGAAAGCTGGGTTGTAATGTAACTACTTGGATTTATACGTATGGTGTTATAATAGATTATAGTTCTTTTAGTACTTTTTGTTATCAATTAAAAATACCACTGCACCATCTCATATTTATAAACTAAGGCTTGCCCAATGGTCTAAATACACATCAGATATGTTTATCTGTTTTTATTACACAAGAGATAACGTCAATGATTTTTGTTGAAATTATTTTATTTTGTTTTATTTTTGTAATAACCTAAAATGAGTTATGATTGTTTCGAGATTTTAAGGAACAGAAATTATTACTAGTAAATTTTCCAATACCATAATAATAATTTAATAACAACTATAAAATATGAAAACCAATATAATATATACCAACAACATATAACTAATTTGCAAAACCCATAAAATTTTTTCGATTCATTTTTCAAAATTGGAAATTTATTTTTAACATAAATATCCATCTATTGAAATCAAAACTAAATTATCCGTACAAATAAATAAAACACCCTTCTAATTAGAATTCATCCTTAAAATATTTTCTTTTAATCCATCAACCCTCACAAAATGTACAGTTTAGTTCTGTTATCATTTTTATTTTCTATCTAATAAACAATATACGTTTAAAGTTCCCATATAATTTCCAATTTTTATGGTAAATTGTTAAACGAATTATATCAGATTTTATCTCAATTAATAGCGATACGTATCTCAACTATATAGAAACACATAAATCTTGTGTTTTTGTAGTAATTGTACTTGTTTGGTATCGGTAGGATTTTTGTCGATATTGTTTTGTTGTGATTTGCTGGTAAATTAATTTATTTACATAAAATATGGAGAAAACAAAATAATGAGAAATAAATCAGGATCAATGCATATTAAAAGATTGGCTAATTTATAGGCTATTGGTTTGAATAACGATGTTATTGGATATTTTGGATACAATTTAGTTTCGACAAAATGGAGATTTTAAATACATAGCTTTATTTGTTCATCGAGATATTGATCACTGGACCTTACCACCGATCAGTGTAAAGGATTGTTTTTTTAATTGAAGTGAGAACTGAAGTTCTTCACGCAATTTTTAAGGAATTTGTTCTTATTAAAATTAATAGTTATTTTAATAAGAACAAATTTTACGTTCACTATTTCTGAAATAAATTTATTGTTGAAAAGTTTTGGATGAATTCATTTCATTCAGAAGGAAAAAACAGGCGTTACCTGTCAACGCAGTAACGCTTATGTTTAAAATGAACCATATACGATATCCTTTGTTACTGTATTTTATTTTTAATGTATTTTATTTAATGTTTACAATCATAATAACAATAAAAATAAAATAATAAATTGGTCTAGGGAGTTTCTTAACGAACAAACTGATTTCCAAATTTCTCCATTAACAAGTTCAGATCTGTTCTATCAAAAACCGTCATCAACATCTTAAAAAGAAAAATGGTAATCCCTTTGAACACTTAAATTAAATTTTATATTTTATGTAATTAATGGTCAATGAATCCTAATTGTTATTCCTTTCTCATATTTTTTATAACTTTTTATTACTTTCACCTTACATCCTTCCTGTCATAAAAAATATTTACACCGCCTCCAAAAATGTCATTGCTTTTAGTTTTATGTTTATTATACCCCTATCTCATAGTTCAGTTTATTTTCTTTTATTCTTTTAATAATTTTGTACCACCAACCTAATCTTCCCATATAATTTATCAATGAATTTCACTTTTCCGTTTTTAAAACAAAAGGAATTTAAATCTAAAATTTTGTGAATTATTTTATTATCTAACATCTATGCTAACACCTTAAAAGATTAAGATTTTCTTAAACTTAGAATAAGAACTATATTTGTACTCCGTTTTATTGTTTGTTCTACCATGATGTAACTATCTTAATTTAAAAAAATTCTAGCGGCAGGTATATCCGCTAGAAATACGTAGATTTCGAGGTCAAACAGTTTTGTGTACCAATAAAATTAGATGTGTCAGATTAGTTTAAATAAAAAATTTAAGTAGAAACAGAATAATTAAAAATAATTATCAAACCAAATTAAATACATTATCTGAAACAACTTTATCAATGCAATTTCGGAACAGTTTTATTTAAGTTGGTTAAAATTAGTCATAACATATTAAATACACCAAAGATCAAATGAACTACGTCACAACTACAATTATACCATCACACATAATTTATAAGCAAACATTATCAATCAATTTTAATTCAAATAAAAAACTCAATTCATATATTTCGTAACCATAAAACTAATTTTTTGGTAAAATCAAGTGATAGTTTAAATACCAAAAATGATCAAGTATCAAACAATGAATTTGTAGAATCTAGGCTTGCCACCTATACGTTTTTGGAGCGTATAATACGTTTTTTTTATCAAAAATATTAGTGAATACGCTATACGTACGTTTTTTGAAAATATTCAAAAATATACGCTTTTTGGTTATAAATAGTTAAATTCAGTTATTTTCATAAATAAGTATCCTAAATGAAGTTTTTCCCTTATTAACTGTAATGAATTGCAGAGATAATTTTTTTTTGCTGTCAGATATTTTATTTTTGATTCATACAAACTATGGTATTCAAACAGTAGGCTTTGTTTTTGCTGTCGGCAATTCTTCTTGTCGTCGATAATTTTGCTTTGTCGTTATGAAAATTCTTTGTTGTCATATTTTTTTCTAACAAAATGAAATATAATTTTATCTTAGTAGGCGCATAAATGCTATAAATTTGTAATTTGTGTTTGACAAATAAACATAAACAAGCAATCATTTATGAATGAAAACGGACATTTTTATTATTTGCAATTTTACATAATTTTTTATAAGCTGAATAATTTGTAGAAAAAACTTTATTTAGAAACTAATAATTATTATCTTTTAAATAAAATTATAATTTAAAAAAAATTATCTCATTAAATACCACTCTTCATTGAAATTTTTGTCTAAAATTTTTCAATTTTACTCATTAAATTATTTTTAAGCAACACTGCTCAATCAAACCACTACTTAAACCACTCGTCCTTCGGACTCGTGGTTTATTGTGCGCTTTGATTCGCAGTGTTGCTAAATAATTTAATTCGTAAAATCAAAAAATTTTCGAAAAAATTTCAATGACTCGTGGTATTACAACCGATAATTTTTTTTTGATGTCAGAAATTTTATTTTTCATTCATACAAACTATGATATTTAAACAGTAGGCTTTGTTTTAACTGTCGGCAATTCTTCTTGTCGTCGATAATTTTGCTTGTCGTTATGAGAATTCTTTGTTGTCATTTTTTGTTCTAACAAAATGAAATATAACTTCATCTTAGTAGGCGCATAAATTTGTAATTTATTTTTGACAAATAAACAAACATGCAAATATTTATGAATGAAAACGGACATTTTTATTATTTGCATTTTTACATAATTTTGTATTATTAAATAATTTGTAGAAAAATTTTATTTAGAAACTAATAATTATCTTTTAAACAAAATTATAATTAAAAATTATCTCATTAAATACCACTCTTCATTGAAATTTTTGTCTAAAATTTTTCAATTTTACTCATTAAATTATTTTTAAGCAACACTGCTCAATCAAACCACTACTTAAACCACTCGTCCTTCGGACTCGTGGTTTATTGTGCGCTTTGATTCGCAGTGTTGCTAAATAATTTAATTCGTAAAATCAAAAAATTTTCGAAAAAATTTCAATGACTCGTGGTATTACAACCGATAATTTTTTTTTGCTGTCAGATATTTTATTTTTCATTCATACAAACTATGGTATTTAAACAGTAGGCTTTGTTTTTACTGTCGGCAATTCTTCTTGTCGTCGATAATTTTGCTTTGTCGTTATGAAAATTCTTTGTTGTCATTTTTTCTTCTAACAAAATGAAATATAATTTTATCTTAGTAGGCGCATAAATGCTATAAATTTGTAATTTATGTTTGACAAATAAACATAAACAAGCAATCATTTATGAATGAAAACGGACATTTTTATTATTTGCAATTTTACATAATTTTTTATAAGCTGAATAATTTGTAGAAAAAACTTTATTTAGAAACTAATAATTATTATCTTTTAAATAAAATTATAATTTAAAAAAAATTATCTCATTAAATACCACTCTTCATTGAAATTTTTGTCTAAAATTTTTCAATTTTACTCATTAAATTATTTTTAAGCAACACTGCTCAATCAAACCACTACATAAACCACTCGTCCTTCGGACTCGTGGTTTATTGTGCGCTTTGATTCGCAGTGTTGCTAAATAATTTAATTCATAAAATCAAAAAATTTTCGAAAAAATTTCAATGACTCGTGGTATTACAACCGAAAAGTGAACTGAATATTTTAAAATCAACACAAACGCACTTGAATGACTTAAAATTTGCAAATTTGTGTTTGCAGGCCAGTTAATAATTTTAATTGTTTTGTTGAACGCATTTTTAGCGTGATGGGAAATATATGGACTGACAAATCAAAAGGCTTCATACCGATATGGTGAAATCAGAATTATTTAAGCATTTCAATTACAAATGAGTTGCACTGAATTTGCAAATTTTATTAAGAAAAACGATAAGTCTAACAAAAAATTGATCGAAGCAGCAAAATCGAACAAAAAATATAAAATTAAAGCTTCACATTAAATATTTGGTTCATTCCTACACCGTTTGGTTACTATTTACAAAATTTTCAACTATGTTATTATATGTTATTTAGTCAATTAAAGTAAGACATTGTTTTAATATATTTATTTTGTTTATATTGTTATCGTTTTACTTCGGTCTGAAAGACCTTTGTATTGCATTCATGAGCCAAAAGTGAAATTCTTACCCCCATTTTTTTGGCATTTCTCGACGTTTTAGGACCTACTGATTCTAAAAAAGCAAAAAAAAAATATATGTCTGTCTGCCGGCCGGCCGTCACTACTTACGAAATCTAGAAAAACGCAGGACGGATTTCAAAATTTTTTTTTCTGAAAATAGTTTTACTCAATGGAAAGAACCGAAAGGACGATGTGTTCGACAACTGTACCGGAAGTGTGTCAAAAAAATCATCAAGTGTGTCAAATCAAGGAAATTTGCAATTTTTTGATTAAAAAACTTTCATTTTAAGTGATTACGAGTATAGGAACATTGAATTTGGAGAAATCTTGATTGTCGGGATTGGTATGTGAGACCAAAATCTAAATTATTGCATTATAAGTTTGTCAAAAAAAGATTGTTGTCAGAAGAAAGATTGTTATTTATTTTTTTACCCAATTTTTTGTAAAAAAATAAAATTGATTATGATATGAACTTTTATTATTATTATTGAGAATTATGGCATTATGTATAAGTTGTCAAAAAAATGTTGTCAAGTGTGTCAAAAGAAAGATTTTTATTTATTTTATTACCCAATTTTTTGGAAAAATAAAATTAATTATTTGTACGACATGAAATTTTATTATTATTATTGAGAATTATAAGTTAGTCAAAAAATAATGTCAAACGTGTCAAAAGAAAGATTTTCATTTATTTTTTTAGGAAAAATATAAAATTAGTTATTTGTATGAAATGAAATGTATAATGAACATGAAATTATTATTGAGAATTTTATTGCATTATAAGTTTTTCAAAAAAATATTGTCAAGTGTGTCAAAAATTTAGAAAGTTCCATATATGGGTCATTCTTTTACATACCGAACAGAATAGGACAAAATGTGACTAAGACATTTTTGATTCAGCTGAAGATTTTTTGAGGGTTCTATATAAACATTACGATATACATACTTGTTTTCGGATTTTTTGTTTTTTTTTGTTTTTTAGGGGAAATAGAGCGGTTCTAAATTCCGAGAATTTTGTGATTTTTGGCTTGAAGACTTGTTTTCAAAGATTTATAACTTCGGTTCTGGTAGAGATAGACACTTTTTGTTTGTTTTATTTTAAAGAATAGAGATGCAATTTAAAAAAATTGTTAATTATAAAAATTAATAACAAATTCCTATTGTTATAAACAAATAAAATTTTAAAATCAGTTTTTAGTAATTATATAAAAAAAAATAAAGAGTGTTTAATGTAATCATCGTCTTCTACGTTCAATTTTCAATAAGAAAATAAGCTTAAGCCTAGATCTTTTCAATTACAATTTATTTATAATATTAACAATTTAACTCTATGCGAAAAAGATAGTATTCGTGATTTAGGCATTATTATGGATAACAAATTAAAATTTAATATACATATTCAAGACATTGTTAACAAAGCTTTCAAAATGCTTGGTTTTGTTATGCGAGTGTGTTCAAATTTTCGTTCGTCTAAAACACTTATTACAATTTTTAATTCAATAGTTCGTTCTTCATTAGAATATATCTCGCCGGTCTGGAATCCAAAATATCAAACTCATATTGATCATATTGAGAGGGTTCAAAGGAAGTTTACTAGATTTCTGAACTTTAAATTAAGCTTCCCATATCAACCATACAAAGATAGATTAAAACGATATAATATATTATCATTGGAACAAAGACGTACTATTGCTGATCAAACAACCCTTTATAAAATTCTTAACCATAGTATTGAATCAGATTTGGCTAGTCTAATTCGTTTGAATACCACACCTTGTTATAATACTAGGCATTCGTACACTCTGTATTATAATACTTTTCTAACTAATCTAAGAGTTCATTCACCGTTGATTAGATTACAGTACAGCCACAACGTTAAATTCAATCAAATCAATTTGTTTTGCTCCAACTTAGTCCAGTTTAAAAGAAGTCTTTTACAAATTGTTAAATTAAATTAAATTAATATTATTTTCTTATATATTTTAAATTCTAATATTATTTATTTTATCTTGTGTTACACATTCTTGGTTTATTACATTAAAATTATCTTTTTATAAACTAAATTTAAACTTTTTATTGTAATTTTTTATATTATTTTTAAATATTGTCTTTAATTTGTATTACTTTTAAATTTAAACTTTTTATTGTAATTTTTTATACTATTTTTTAAATATTGTCTTTAATTTGTATTACTTTTATAACTAGCATGTTATTGGAAATATTTCCGTTTGCTAGTACTTAAATTGAAATAAATAAATAAATAAATAAATAAATAAGAAACGTATATTTAATTAGTAGAGAAATGAGTTTTATTGTTAGAAATGAACTAATTATTTACTTCTGGTACGTAAGAGTTATGAGACCAATCTATAAACAATGTGGCTTTAACCCAAGCATTTGTATTGGCATTCCAAGAAATGGAAGATTTGTTTATTCCTTTTTACCTGGACACTTTGCTACCTAAGCCTAATCACTCTTTAGTATTGAAAACCTGATCAGCAGCCAAATTCTGTAATTGTAAAGCGGTGAAGTGATAAGTTTTTGAATTAACAGAAACAATGGACTTTTTAACGCTTTACCGCTTCAAAGTTATAGAATTTGGCTGCAGGACAGTAAGATGTACCGGAATTAATTTCAGTCAATTTTAGTGGGTACATACTGTTGTGCTGTATCTAAATCAGTAGATGCGCTTTTTAATTTTAAATTTTGGTAAAAAATGCTCGTGTTTAAATATTTCGAACCAACCATGACTTGCAATAAAACTTAAAAGGCATTTTATTTGAGTAGATGGAGTAGATCTATTTAAGTAGATGGCAACTGTTTCACATTCCAAAGATTTTAAAGTCTTACTAGTTATGATATTGGTACCAATTGGAATACGTCTTTGATATTGGTCTTCAAGCCATATCATTAATTTATTTACCATTGTTTTTATTTTTTTAAATAAAATGTGTTGTGTAGTAGGAATTACAATATGTTTCAAAACAACAAATAAAAACTTTTAACATCACGGTCACCGCAACAACATGCGTTCAACGATGTTGATGGACGCTAATTTAAATTGTTTGTGTTCTTTAAGTTTTTTTGAATTGATAACTAAACAATAAATCCAATCATTTAATAAAATATGACACATCCCAATATTTCATTAAAAGGTTAGAATAAGATCTCACTGCTATTGTCAGTGTTGTATAATTATAATATCTCACGTTAACTCGTATGTCAACAGATAGAATTATTTACTTACAAATTAACTATGGCCATTGATACACCTACGCATTTTGTA
The DNA here is from genome assembly GCA_963693315.1 of Diogma glabrata. NCBI lineage: Eukaryota > Metazoa > Arthropoda > Insecta > Diptera > Cylindrotomidae > Diogma > Diogma glabrata. The sequence continues at coordinate 382,779,850 of OY856186.1, read as the reverse complement.
TCTAGCTAATAACGATCTATTGCTTAAAATCAATTAAATTACATAGAGAATCTCTTACATCCCTTTTCTGATTTACATCAACATGTATTTACAAAATTTTGCTTTGAACAATCAAAGGCGTTTTTTGTTACAAGTTTCTTGTTTTCTTGTTTTAATTACAACCTGTATGTATATGATCATAAGTGGTATATACCAGAAGGCTTATTAAAATAAAGTAGATATAAGTGCGTGTAATACCAAAATTTGCCTTTTTTTTGGAAATTTTGATTTCAAAAACCGTGTAAAGTCGAAAACGTGTTAAATGAGTGCCGTGTAAAGCGGGGGATAGGTGTATATAACACTGATCAACACGAATTTTGGTTCTGACTGCTACATCTTAAATTTTGGTTTCTCCTACGACAAAAATACTGAAAAAATTTTTTTTCCCGATTAAAGTTTGCTTTTGTAGAAACTAGAGCGATTGCCGATTTTTCAATTTTTCGGCAAAAATTACTGATTTTTATATTTTTTCTACACTTCCACTGTAAATTATAATTAGAAAACATTTTTTTAGATACAAGAGTCTTTTTTATTCAAGATTTGTGATAAACAATAACATATAAGATGTAAAATAACAAGAAATTAATGTCTAAAAGTGAATATCGTATCGTCATCGTATGAGCTCTCTCGTATTAAACCCCAAAAAACCAAAGCAAACTTTACGAACAAAATATGAAATATTTAAGTGTTTTTCAATGTCTAGAATCAGAATTTAAGCATGAGAACAGAAACCCCAAAAAAAAAATTTTTTTTGTTGACCAGTGTAATAATTGTTGTATTTAATTTCAGATAAATAAATTGTTCGATAGCCACTGCACAAGTAGCGCGGGTATATATAAACGAGTTGCGGAAAAAATTCAATCGGACAAAGACGACAAACAGATAAGAATAAAATTTGAATCCCTGTGTCGAAGCTTTACAGGGATGAAAAATGCCATTTATACTGAACAAATGGTTTTGTTATGCACTCTAAAAAAAATCGTGTAAATTTAATTAAGGTAATAAGGGTAATTTTCAACCACCGCTTCAAACTTAGGAAAAATACGCAATTAATTGTAAGTTAAAATACACTTAAGTGTGTATTACTAAACTTCATTTTGTGTAACATTGACTGTAACATTACAACTTTAGACGTATTTCTCAGCATTATTTTACACCGATTTATCTGCATATTAAGTAATAACGTGTAAATTATTCAATAAAAGTGTATTTGAAAGAAATACGAAAATGTTTTTACTGCAAAAATATATAAAACTTTATTTCATAAAAATAAAATATTTAAAATTCATTTTAAAATTATAATAACGAAAACAAATTATAAAGCATAACAAAAATTTCAATTTTGCTTCATATTTCAATTTTTTTCTGTTGCTCTTAATTTTAATATTAAATTATTAAATTAAAATTATAAATTATAAATATAAATTATTAATTATTAAATTAAATTATTTTTGAAAAATTATTCAATGGGTTTTAGAACCTCTCACGTTTTCAGAATAATGTTTAAAAAAATATCTAATAAGGAATTCCATCGTTTGAGATATCTCTTTTGGATATAACATATAAAAGTTAATTTTAAATTTTAATTAAATTTAATTGTCTCCTGTATGTTTTGTGACAAGAACGCGTTCAATAAAAATGTATGCTGTTTCTTCTTCATCATTTTGAATCGATGTTTCTGTAAAATAAGCAAATATAATTAATAAAATTGTAAATATATAAATTTCAAACGTACTTATAATGGCTATCCATGGTGTGTTTGTGTTGCATGTATTTTTTATATCCTCTAAAGTTGTACCGAACTGTAAACAAAATGATAGTTGTCGGTTCCTAAAACATTTCTAATATATTCTGCTCGTTTATATGCCAAACTAAATTTATTTAGATCTTGTAGTACTTTTTTTTTGGAAAAACGTCATTCTCATGGGGATTTATGATTTTATGATTAACGTTTTCTAAACCAAGAATTGAAAAAATTTCGCCATATACAAATTGTAACATCCGACATTCTGAGTTTATATTTTAGCTTAATAAATAAGTCTTCAAACGGAATTGGTTTAATCTGAGAACTATTTTTGATATCAGTAAGATCTTCAGTTCTGATAAGATCATGAGAAGTGGATTCTACTAGGCTTACCACCTTTGAATTTTTCCAAAAGCGTATACATATATATTTTGAAATAAAATAATTAAAAGAATTTTTTTTACTCATATATTTTATTTATTTTATAAGTCAATTGGAAAAATATGGAGGGGCTGAAATCTCACAGCTCTGAGATATCAAGGCTTCGGTCTGAGTTAATAATTTTGATATAGTTTTCGGCAAAAAAACTTTTATGAGGACATGGTTTTTAGTTTTGGGAAGCGATGTACATATATCAAACATAACTTTCTGTTACTTTTGTTAAAAATACATGTACTTTAGTATTTTTTATCTCTGTTTAGATGTGTATTACAAAACTAACACAAAACATCAATACGTTCTCGGAAAATTATAACAGATCATAAATTAACATAAGTTAGTGAAAAGATTATACAATCAGCAAACTACTCAAAAACCTCTCCATTTAGCGTTTCAAGAAAATATTTCACAATCACAAATTCATATTTCTTTCAAGATTCCAATAATATTGTAAAAATTAGAATAAAATCAAAAATTTAAACTTTTTTCAACAAAATTCTAAAAATTTTTCAAAAACTCTAAAAATATTTCATAAATTATAACAAAATCAAAAATTGTAACTTTTTCCAAAATTATAAAAATTATAATAAAATCAAAAATTTAAAATTTTTCAAAATTCTAAAAATATTCCATAAATTCTTACAAAATCAAAAATTGAAACTTTTCAAAATTCTAAAAATATTTCAAAAACTATCACAAATTCAAAAATTTCCATGTTCAATTATATTAACGTAAGCAAACAGCTAAATTTTTTTTTAAAAAAATTTAGCTGTTTGCTTACGTTAATATAATTGAACATGGAAATTTTTGAATTTGTGATAGTTTTTGAAATATTTTTAGAATTTTGAAAAGTTTCAACTTTTGATTTTGTAAGAATTTATGGAATATTTTTAGAATTTTGAAAAATTTTAAATTTTTGATTTTATTATAATTTTTATAATTTTGGAAAAAGTTACAATTTTTGATTTTGTTATAATTTATGAAATATTTTTAGAGTTTTTGAAAAATTTTTAGAATTTTGTTGAAAAAAGTTTAAATTTTTGATTTTATTCTAATTTTTACAATATTATTGGAATCTTGAAAGAAATATGAATTTGTGATTGTGAAATATTTTCTTGAAACGCTAAATGGAGAGGTTTTTGAGTAGTTTGCTGATTGTATAATCTTTTCACTAACTTATGTTAATTTATGATCTGTTATAATTTTCCGAGAACGTATTGATGTTTTGTGTTAGTTTTGTAATACACATCTAAACAGAGATAAAAAATACTAAAGTACATGTATTTTTAACAAAAGTAACAGAAAGTTATGTTTGATATATGTACATCGCTTCCCAAAACTAAAAACCATGTCCTCATAAAAGTTTTTTTGCCGAAAACTATATCAAAATTATTAACTCAGACCGAAGCCTTGATATCTCAGAGCTGTGAGATTTCAGCCCCTCCATATTTTTCCAATTGACTTATAAAATAAATAAAATATATGAGTAAAAAAAATTCTTTTAATTATTTTATTTCAAAATATATATGTATACGCTTTTGGAAAAATTCAAAGGTGGTAAGCCTAGTAGAATCCACTTCTCATGATCTTATCAGAACTGAAGATCTTACTGATATCAAAAATAGTTCTCAGATTAAACCAATTCCGTTTGAAGACTTATTTATTAAGCTAAAATATAAACTCAGAATGTCGGATGTTACAATTTGTATATGGCGAAATTTTTTCAATTCTTGGTTTAGAAAACGTTAATCATAAAATCATAAATCCCCATGAGAATGACGTTTTTCCAAAAAAAAAGTACTACAAGATCTAAATAAATTTAGTTTGGCATATAAACGAGCAGAATATATTAGAAATGTTTTAGGAACCGACAACTATCATTTTGTTTACAGTTCGGTACAACTTTAGAGGATATAAAAAATACATGCAACACAAACACACCATGGATAGCCATTATAAGTACGTTTGAAATTTATATATTTACAATTTTATTAATTATATTTGCTTATTTTACAGAAACATCGATTCAAAATGATGAAGAAGAAACAGCATACATTTTTATTGAACGCGTTCTTGTCACAAAACATACAGGAGACAATTAAATTTAATTAAAATTTAAAATTAACTTTTATATGTTATATCCAAAAGAGATATCTCAAACGATGGAATTCCTTATTAGATATTTTTTTAAACATTATTCTGAAAACGTGAGAGGTTCTAAAACCCATTGAATAATTTTTCAAAAATAATTTAATTTAATAATTAATAATTTATATTTATAATTTATAATTTTAATTTAATAATTTAATATTAAAATTAAGAGCAACAGAAAAAAATTGAAATATGAAGCAAAATTGAAATTTTTGTTATGCTTTATAATTTGTTTTCGTTATTATAATTTTTAAATGAATTTTAAATATTTTATTTTTATGAAATAAAGTTTTATATATTTTTGCAGTAAAAACATTTTCGTATTTCTTTCAAATACACTTTTATTGAATAATTTACACGTTATTACTTAATATGCAGATAAATCGGTGTAAAATAATGCTGAGAAATACGTCTAAAGTTGTAATTTTACAGTCAATGTTACACAAAATGAAGTTTAGTAATACACACTTAAGTGTATTTTAACTTACAACTAATTGCGTATTTTTCCTAAGTTTGAAGCGGTGGTTGAAAATTACCCTTATTACCTTAATTAAATTTACACGATTTTTTTTTAGAGTGCATAACAAAACCATTTGTTCAGTATAAATGGCATTTTTCATCCCTGTAAAGCTTCGACACAGGGATTCAAATTTTATTCTTATCTGTTTGTCGTCTTTGTCCGATTGAATTTTTTCCGCAACTCGTTTATATATACCCGCGCTACTTGTGCAGTGGCTATCGAACAATTTATTTATCTGAAATTAAATACAACAATTATTACACTGGTCAACAAAAAAAATTTTTTTTTTGGGGTTTCTGTTCTCATGCTTAAATTCTGATTCTAGACATTGAAAAACACTTAAATATTTCATATTTTGTTCGTAAAGTTTGCTTTGGTTTTTTGGGGTTTAATACGAGAGAGCTCATACGATGACGATACGATATTCACTTTTAGACATTAATTTCTTGTTATTTTACATCTTATATGTTATTGTTTATCACAAATCTTGAATAAAAAAGACTCTTGTATCTAAAAAAATGTTTTCTAATTATAATTTACAGTGGAAGTGTAGAAAAAATATAAAAATCAGTAATTTTTGCCGAAAAATTGAAAAATCGGCAATCGCTCTAGTTTCTACAAAAGCAAACTTTAATCGGGAAAAAAAATTTTTTCAGTATTTTTGTCGTAGGAGAAACCAAAATTTAAGATGTAGCAGTCAGAACCAAAATTCGTGTTGATCAGTGTTATATACACCTATCCCCCGCTTTACACGGCACTCATTTAACACGTTTTCGACTTTACACGGTTTTTGAAATCAAAATTTCCAAAAAAAAGGCAAATTTTGGTATTACACGCACTTATATCTACTTTATTTTAATAAGCCTTCTGGTATATACCACTTATGATCATATACATACAGGTTGTAATTAAAACAAGAAAACAAGAAACTTGTAACAAAAAACGCCTTTGATTGTTCAAAGCAAAATTTTGTAAATACATGTTGATGTAAATCAGAAAATGGATGTAAGAGATTCTCTATGTAATTTAATTGATTTTAAGCAATAGATCGTTATTAGCTAGATACAAAATGCGTAGGTGTATCAATGGCCATAGTTAATTTGTAAGTAAATAATTCTATCTGTTGACATACGAGTTAACGTGAGATATTATAATTATACAACACTGACAATAGCAGTGAGATCTTATTCTAACCTTTTAATGAAATATTGGGATGTGTCATATTTTATTAAATGATTGGATTTATTGTTTAGTTATCAATTCAAAAAAACTTAAAGAACACAAACAATTTAAATTAGCGTCCATCAACATCGTTGAACGCATGTTGTTGCGGTGACCGTGATGTTAAAAGTTTTTATTTGTTGTTTTGAAACATATTGTAATTCCTACTACACAACACATTTTATTTAAAAAAATAAAAACAATGGTAAATAAATTAATGATATGGCTTGAAGACCAATATCAAAGACGTATTCCAATTGGTACCAATATCATAACTAGTAAGACTTTAAAATCTTTGGAATGTGAAACAGTTGCCATCTACTTAAATAGATCTACTCCATCTACTCAAATAAAATGCCTTTTAAGTTTTATTGCAAGTCATGGTTGGTTCGAAATATTTAAACACGAGCATTTTTTACCAAAATTTAAAATTAAAAAGCGCATCTACTGATTTAGATACAGCACAACAGTATGTACCCACTAAAATTGACTGAAATTAATTCCGGTACATCTTACTGTCCTGCAGCCAAATTCTATAACTTTGAAGCGGTAAAGCGTTAAAAAGTCCATTGTTTCTGTTAATTCAAAAACTTATCACTTCACCGCTTTACAATTACAGAATTTGGCTGCTGATCAGGTTTTCAATACTAAAGAGTGATTAGGCTTAGGTAGCAAAGTGTCCAGGTAAAAAGGAATAAACAAATCTTCCATTTCTTGGAATGCCAATACAAATGCTTGGGTTAAAGCCACATTGTTTATAGATTGGTCTCATAACTCTTACGTACCAGAAGTAAATAATTAGTTCATTTCTAACAATAAAACTCATTTCTCTACTAATTAAATATACGTTTCTTATTGAAAATTGAACGTAGAAGACGATGATTACATTAAACACTCTTTATTTTTTTTTATATAATTACTAAAAACTGATTTTAAAATTTTATTTGTTTATAACAATAGGAATTTGTTATTAATTTTTATAATTAACAATTTTTTTAAATTGCATCTCTATTCTTTAAAATAAAACAAACAAAAAGTGTCTATCTCTACCAGAACCGAAGTTATAAATCTTTGAAAACAAGTCTTCAAGCCAAAAATCACAAAATTCTCGGAATTTAGAACCGCTCTATTTCCCCTAAAAAACAAAAAAAAACAAAAAATCCGAAAACAAGTATGTATATCGTAATGTTTATATAGAACCCTCAAAAAATCTTCAGCTGAATCAAAAATGTCTTAGTCACATTTTGTCCTATTCTGTTCGGTATGTAAAAGAATGACCCATATATGGAACTTTTTGTCGTCCCGCGCTCGATAAATTAATTTATTTCTAACAGTAAATATCATTTCTCTATTAAAAAAAATATACTATTTTTATAGAAAATTGAACGATGAATACGATGATAATATTAAAAACTAATTTTATGGGTACACTATAAAAAATTTTTACAAGAACGTTGTTGGCATTTTGTTGCCAATACGACTTGTATTTATTACGTAACATAAATGTATTAGTTCCAGTAAATATTGAAAAATTCAATGACAAATTGTAATATTTATTACAAAAATATATGTAAATTTTACAAATTTATTTTGTAATTTTTAGTCATATTTTAAAAAAAAACTGTATATCTACAAAATAAAAATGTAAATTTTACAAATTCATTTGTTGGTTTTACACAATGTTTTGTATTGTTTTTAAAGAAGAATTTGTACTTTTTCAAGAAAAAAATGTATGTTTTACAAGAGTTTTTGTATTGTTTTTAAAATCAAATTTGTATATTTACATAACAATAATGCAAAATTACACGTTGCATTGTATTTTTTACAACATTTGCAATAGTGTAAAATTTCATGCTTTATTGTATTTTTTACAACATTTTTACCTGGTTTATACTGCAGGCATAAAAATATTTTGTATTTGGTGTTCTTAATATTTTCCTTATCTTTATGTCACATGAAAATTTTTAAAAGTTATTTTGTAAAGATTAGTAAAATAATAACTTCCAAATAAAAAATATTTCCTAAAAAACAGTAATTAGTGCAAAAAAAAAGGTATATTTATTAAAAAAAAACGAATTCAGTTCAAAAAGTTTATTATAACAAAAGAAATATAAAATATTGAAAATAAAGAAAATATATAAATTATTAAAGAATATTGAAAAAAATACTTTAAACATATACTTATATTTATTACTTTAAACTATTTAAAAAACTACAATTGTGTGAAAGAGCCATAATTTTTTTTGTACAATTGACACATCAATTAGTATCAACTGCGCTTGCCTAATTGACATTTGATGTGTCAATTAATGTTCTATAACTGGCACATAAACTGTCAATTAGGGATGCTCATTTCCTAATTGAGAGTTAATGTATCAATTAATGTTGTATAACTGACACATCAATTGTCAATTAGGCATGCGCATTGCCTTATTGACAGTTAATGTGTCAATTGATGTTGTACAACAGACGCATAAACTGTCAATTAGGCATGCGCATTGCCTAATTGACAGTTAATGCGTCATTTATAAAAAAAATATAGGCCTTTAACGCTTTTATAAAAAAATAGTTCATTTAATTTTTAAGCAACTAAATTTTTTAAAATAAAAGTAAACAGAGTTTTTGGAAATAAAAAAATAATTCTCTTAAACTTAAAACTATTTTGTACTCATTTTATAATTAAAAAAAACAGTGTTTTTGGTAAGTATAGCAAAATTTTACACCTTACTTATTTCACGAGTTATTTTATTTATATAGTTTAATACACGAATTTTGTTTTTAGCGGCGTTTTTGGACCCTTGATCAGATGGGTGTATTTTAAATATGAACCTTTGTATAAATTCCAATGTGCATGCAATTCCTTTAATATATTGTATGTTCAGCACAAAATACAAAGCAAAAGCTACCATCAGGGCCTCTTTAAAATCAAAATGTTCCTCCATTATATATCCCATTATATATTCCTACATTCTTCAACAGTAACTTTGTACTTTGCATTGTCAGGTAAATCTAAAATAAATGTTTTTGAAATTACTAATTATTTTGTTTTGCAGGTCGACTTCTGTTCAAAATTAGCTGCCAGATCAAATACACAAGTGTATACTTAGTATGGAAAAAGTAACGCATATTTTTGATTTGAAGTCAGATTATTGTCAATAATTTTGTACAGAATACTTATAAAACAATAACACATAAAAAAATGTTAAAATTAAGAGTTAAGTTTTAAACTTTAAGAATTTTTTTTCGTCGACTTGTATTTAATACTAAGATCAGATAAAATACTTAGGTAATAAATACCAGGCGACGCCGACTCAAAAAAAGCTTTTTTTAATTAAAAATAAAATTATAAGAAAATTATTATAATATATTTTAAAAATAAATAATAAAGAGTTATTTTTCTTACCACACTCAATTATTACAGGTGCCATATACTTTAAGTCCAATCCTAATTGTTCGTCCTGAAATATTTAAAATTAGTATAAATATTTATAAATAAACATAGAAAATTACCATTTATTTATTATTTTATTCATTTCAGCTACATAGATATCTAGAGAATTAATACAAATATTGAAAAATTCTACCCTATTTTATCATACATCATTAAAAAGCTCTTTAAAAATGCTATTCCTTGGTACCAACAACCTAATTCTAATTTAAAATATTATTCACAAAATTTTTTAAAAAATGATCTTGGTGTTTAATTGAATTTTAATTTAGGTTCTTATTATTTATATAACATTATTAATGTTTATATTTTAAAAATATGGGCAAGCTAATTAAAATAATTAATTTTTAATTGACAATACAATAAAAATAAATAATAAGAACCTAAATTAAAAATCACAAAATTTTGTTTAAATAATAAGCATTAAATTTTAGCTACTGATTGTCCGCTTGATTTCAATTTAGGAACACTAATAATTTTTAAAATAAGTAAAAAAACAAAAACTGCTCTTTTGGGAGCCCCGTAAATTTTAAAAAAATCATAAAAATGGTAATAAAGGTTTTGAGATTTGTTTAATATTATGTTTATTGAGTCTCCAGATATATCTAGCTGGCAAGTTTTAAGCTGCAGGTATTGCAAAACAATCTTACCTCTTTTTTAAAAATAAAATGGCCCAGGTCTTCTTTAAAATGTTTGGCCACAAGCTGAAGTGCCGTTTTTATTTCTTGTTTTTCTGATGGACATTTATGAAAATTTAAAATTTTTGTTGATTTTTCTTTTAATAAATTTTTAATTTTATCAGATGTTAAAAGCAATTTAGTAACTTCATTAAAATGCCATATAATATTTTTTCCTATTTTCATAAATGGCCATTTAATAATAAGATCCTGCAGAGTCGCAGGATTGTCGAAATCATTTAAAAGTTTTCTTTGCGCAACAAAGACATTAAACTTGGCTGTCTCATCCAGAGTATTAAAATCTTTGGTTTCGTTTTCTAAAATATTTTGGTCTTCTTGATAAGATACGCATTTCTGTCAACTAATTTATAAAATACCGAGTGCTCCCCATTCCCTATTATTTGTCCATCGTCGTCGACATCTTTTAGGGATGGACATTTTTGAATTAATTTTTGGTATTGAATTCTTAAAGCTTTTGTAGGTATCCGACTTGGATGTTGAACTGCATTTCGCATTTCGTAAATTACAAATCTAATAACTTCGCTTATTTCAGAAGCTTTTGGGTTATTACCTTCGCATATTAATTTTAGGTACGGCATTTAGTCAAAATTAATTTCAAAATTTTGCCAAAATAAATCCGAATTTTCGTCACATGTTATTATTATGTTTGGAGTTGTATTAATCGTCTCATCAATGTTTGGCAAGCTCTGATGATGGTTTATTAATGAACTATAAAAAAGAGTTGGTTGATTAATGTCAGTCCTTTACTTGAAACGAAAGATCTTTGCTGATGAGCAGGTAGGCAGTTCTTACTTTTTTTTATTCGCTAATAAGTTTATATTTTCTTGTTTATTATCGACATCGTTTGATATATTAGTTATGGTACTCGCACTTGGACTAAACAAATCTGAAGGATCGTTCCACTTCTGACCAGCTTCCATTAATATTAAAATTTCATCATGCATCAACTTTAAAACTTCATCCTCGTCTATTTCTGTACCATCTTTCATAAGCCTCAATTTTTCTCCATTTATTTTTAATTTTTCTGATGCTACAAAATAATAATTTAAATTAACAAAAAAGGATCCAAATGACTAAGATAGGTAATATCTCGGGTTATATACCCCACCAGTACCTTATTTATTTCTAAAATTTGCCAATACTAATTCTTCAGTTTCTAAAAAGCACATTTTCAGTTTTTATTTTTTTTTCTGAAGACGGATACGAAAAAATTTATGAAGGTGCATAACTCGAATACCCTTTTGAATAAATTTTTTTGCACGATTGGTCGTAAAATGCCACTTTTTTGCCCGATAAATAGGGCGTAAAGAAGGCTTTTTATGCCCGGGGGCGTAAATAATATTTTTTGCCCGTTATTTAAATTTGGATGATTTGGAAGGGATGATTTTAATAATATTTTCATGACATTTTGTCAGAAAATTTAATTTAATTCATTTGATGTCTAGCATTTTACGACCGATCGTGCAAAAAATGTTGTATGTATCACGGGCGCAATCCGCGTGTTTCCCTCGACCTGAGGTCTCGGGAAGCAACTTCGCGCCATCGGTCAAAAAACGCTTTATTTACGCCCTTAATACATAAATAACTATTTTGTCATTGTAGCTTTTAAAAAAATTTAAAAAAAGTGTACAAAAACCTATAAAAAAGATTCGCGATGGCATATGGGCTATTATTTTGAAAACGTACATCGAAAAAAAAAACAACTATTTTTTAAAAATCTGAAATTTTGATATTTTGTTGGTATTGACGAAAGGAAAAAAGTAATTTCTGCTTTTATTTTTTGTGTACTCTGAATCGGAGTTATGCGCGGTTGAATTTTGAGGCTTTTTCACGTAGTTTTTGGTAATAGTGTCAATGTTTTGTGAATAGGTGCCACAAATTTCATCCGACTTACGTATATTTTTGCAAGTAAAAAGGAAAATAATTGAATAATTGAAATAAGTAAGTTTAAAATTAATAACTTTTCTCTTTTCCGCTAGGCGGCGCGTAAAACCTTGGTTTACTTCAAAGCTCATATCTCAAAAACTAGGCTTTTTTTTTTTTGTTTTTCACAAATTTTAAAGTAAACATCTGCAGCTATGAAATTGAGAAATAAAAAGTCAGCAATTCAATATGGATTTTTTCTTACGATTTTTTAAAGTTTGGTATATGAAAAATTCACATGTGTTTTTTTATTAAGTTAATAATCCTGTACTAAATGTGGATCTAATAAATTAAACATTTCATATTTTAACACCTGCAATAAATTTGAACCATTTTTTGTGTATTTCTGATTGAGAAACAGGTTTTTATTCAGAATAAGAATTGGAGATCCCAATGATCGAAGATTTTGTTATAATTTCAACATCACCAACACTAACATTAGAAAAAAACATTAAAAAAATTTTTTCCTATAAACATTATAATTTAATCAATATTATAAATAAATATATTAAAAAATTAATTTATATATTTTTTTTTGCCTTTAAATTGAAATATTTATGATCATCAGAAAAAGAAAACATTTTGGCAATTATTTTATCGGGTGTAGTGTTATCCGGTAAAAAACAGGGGAATCCTTGAGTTCTTTGTTTTCTTCCAAGAACATTTCGTAGATGTCGGTGAGGGTCCATAACAACAACCGCTTTGATTTCTTAATTTTTGTCGATCCTTCTGTAATAGTAACAACATCTTTAAGGCCAGGCATTGTTCTACTAATTTCCTCTGATAAGAAGTATGTTTGAATTTGTTTTACTATATTTTGTGACAAACTGTGCACTTGTTTGCTTTGAGGCCAACTGTAAGGATCTACTGTTTCCAACAGATCCATGGCGAATTCTACCAGTCGTCTTGATGCATTAAATTCATCCTGGATACGTTGATTTGACCAAAATTTACGTTGTAGAGTTGTCAACAAAAACACTTGTTTTGATTTACAGCTGGCATCTTTAAACTCTTTTTTAAGGTTCATAAGCCATGATGTATATTCACATTCCTCGTTTGGTGATAACACTTTAACTGAATCTACTTGAAATATTCTTTGACTTATTGCCGATGTCACACTTGCAATTTTTTTATAACTTCCTGTTGTAATATGATTTTGTTTGATAGGAGATTCGGCTAACCTTCCAAGAACATTGTTAATATCTTCTAAAATGTCATTAAGTAGTTCAGGAACTGGTGGAGATATAGTATCAACCGAAACTGTTGAGGGATCTAAAGATGCTGGAGGTATTTGAATATTTTCGTTCGTTGGAACATTTTTAACATCCTGATTTATAGAAATAATTTCACTATCGATAGTTTCCGAATATGAAAGCTGCTGTATAGAAAATATTAGTTGCATATGAATTTTTATTCATTTTAATAAAATAATTAAATTTACCTTATTTTTATAGATATAAGTGCGACATGTTTCACATATAAAATGGTCATCACGCAAAGTAAAATTTAGGGTCGCAGCTTTTTGAATAACAGCTGGTGTGACCAGTTTCACATTTTTTGATGTCCGCTGATGATTTTTGAGACCGTACAAGTTACAGCACAATTTGAAAGGCATTTCTATTATTATCTTTTCTAAACGTTATGTCTTCTAAATATTTTGGAATATAATTGATTATAAGGCAATCCAATCAATATATATATATACCCTTGAAATAGTTTTGACATAGGTAGAATCAGGTAAAATTAGGTAGGTACAATTTAATATATTTTGATTGGATGCAAGTATAATTTGGTCAAAAACCGTTTGTGGGTGTCATTAGAAATTTTAAATGTTCAAATTATGAGCCTCTAATGAGATTTTAATTAGTAAAAAGGGGCTGAATAGACATTTTTTAAAATGAATAAACATTTTACACACCCTTTTAATAATTTAAATTCCTTTATTTTACCACTTAACTTAAATTAATTTTTAATAAGTTTTTAACCATTTAGCCGCACAGAAAATGGTTCAAATTTATTGCAGGTGTTAAAATATGAAATGTTTAATTTATTAGATCCACATTTAGTACAGGATTATTAACTTAATAAAAAAACACATGTGAATTTTTCATATACCAAACTTTAAAAAATCGTAAGAAAAAATCCATATTGAATTGCTGACTTTTTATTTCTCAATTTCATAGCTGCATATGTTTACTTTAAAGTTTGTGAAAAACAAAAAAAAAAAGCCTACTTTTTGAGATATGAGCTTTGAAGTAAACCAAGGTTTTACGCGCCGCCTAGCGGAAAAGAGAAAAGTTATTAATTTTAAACTTACTTATTTCAATTATTCAATTATTTTCCTTTTTACTTGCAAAAATATACGTAAGTCGGATGAAATTTGTGGCACCTATTCACAAAACATTGACACTATTACCAAAAACTACGTGAAAAAGCCTCAAAATTCAACCGCGCATAACTCCGATTCAGAGTACACAAAAAATAAAAGCAGAAATTACTTTTTTCCTTTTGTCAATGCTAACAATATATCAAAATTTCAGATTTTTTAAAAATCAAAAATTTAAAAATCAACAAAAAAATGTACGTTTTCAAAATAATAGCCCATATATCTTTAAAAACAAAACAGTACAGTATGACCCTAAGCGTGCAAACGATTAATATCAAGTTTCGGTAACCAAATCTCAGCTATTTCTTATTTTTTTTAAATGAAATTTTGCATACACATACAGTAATGTAAAATGAAGAAACGCTATATCTCGAATTTAAAAAAAAAAAAGGATTTTAAGAAAAATATATTTCTTTATTAGCTTCAAATCAGAAAATCTGAGATATAGCGTTTCTTCATTTTACATTACTGAATATCTATGCAAAATTTCATTTAAAAAAAATAAGAAATAGCTGAGATTTGGTTACCGAAACTTGCCTAAAAATAACATGGGTGTTATTTGCAAAATCATATAGACAAAAGCTCGAATGATACCGGGGCCTTAATAAAATCATTTTTTGTAATGAGTGCAATCCCAATAAAAGCCAATGAAACGAATTCCTGAATTCGTTCCAATGCGTTTTCGTTTATTGGGATGCGTCTTTTCATACTTTATTAAAAGAATTTCTTACCTTTTAAAATAGTATTCTCATAAATATTTTCTTCATTTTTTAGCAGCACAGCAGTACGGCCAGTTCGGTCCATCGTCCATATTTTGAACAAAAAATTCGAAGGTGTCTTGTCCATTCTATAAGAAAAAATCGACGGATCTCTCATTCCGGCAATACTTGAACGATTGATAAAAAGTAATGTGAAAGGAAATTACATGGTATTACAATAGCTATCTATGTAATCAGCTACGAAATGCCTAATTTTGTGTAACCGAATTAAATGACTTGAAAAAGTTCGACTATTTGAAAAGCACTCTTGCTTTTTACAAATATTTTTTAGAGGACAAAACACACTTTCTTTATTGCTTAAATGCTTTTTTAAATGAGACACCATTATTGTATAATTATTAGTTTTAAAAGCGCAAGAACTAACCTCACATTTATTTGAAAATGTATTGCATAAAGACACTTTTAAGTTTTGATTTTCACGATTAACATTATGATCTCTGTAAATGTGACTTTTAAAGCTTTTATAATTATTTAAGGATACCTTGCAGTTTTTATACGCACAAATAAACAGCACTTTTTAGCATTTCTATGAAAATAGGTATGTGCATTAAAACTGCTTATAGAAGTCAAATTGCAATTGCAAATATTGCAAGTGTACATATTTTTAAAAATTTATATTCTACTTACGTTAATAAAAATATAGTGTAACACCATCAAATTTTATTTCACTTGTAACAACTATAACATCACTATTTATTAGAGCACATTACATTAATAAATTATTTTATTCTCTTCCATTTAATTATATCAGCTTTATTTGTATGTTTTTTCGATAATAATAGTATGTATTATTGTATTGTTTTTTAACCTATAGCCTAATGAACTTAACCTATTGCCTAATGAAACTTTTATTCAATTGGTATGATTCCAATTGGTCAAATTATTTTGATTTCATTAAAATTATTTTCAAATTATAATCACATTTGCTTTGATAAGTTTTGTTCAAAAATCAAATTTTGAGTAATTCTCTTATTTCGTTTAGTTGAACTTGGTTGATTGTATGAGAAGGGCGTTTTTTATCATCAGGGTTTTTTTATTAAGAAATTTGATTTATCAATTAAAACAATAAAGATTTATTGTTTTAATTGAAGAAAATGTTTTTATTTTTTATAATACACAATTCTTTTTTATAATAAAATCTTTGTCAGAGAATAAAGTATTGTAATCGATTCGTGAATAATGAATTTTATTCTCTCGCAAATTAAAATTCTCGCTCGTGCCTCGCTCGAATTTTAAACATTTGCTTGAGAATAAACTACTTCATTATTCACTCATTGATTAAACTACTATATTATTTGTATATATAAGGCCTGCAAACGGCATCAACTTGTTTAACAATATGCACCTGCGTAGTGTGTATATAGCCAACGCTGTAGTACACGAACTTATGTGCAATTACTATAGATTTTGTAAATTTACAGTTAATTTTGTAAAATTACAAAAATGCGTGTAATAATACAGCAGTCAGGTATATTTTAATGTACACGTTGTAAATTTTACAAAATAAAAGAAAATATACAACAACACATGTATATTTACATTATCATGTTGTAAATACGCAACAAATTTATAGTAAAAATTACATTTTAGTATGTAAAATCGCACATGTATGGTATAAATTCATTAAAAGTTGTACAAATACAAAATTGCGTTGTGATTTTTCATAATAATTTGTGTTTCTACAATAAAAATGAAAATGTGCAAAAATAATTGTGTATTTACTGTAAATAATTTATTGTAAATATAAATTATTTATTGTAAATATCGCATTTTTAATTTGTAAAATCACATTACTTTTTATAGTGTAGGGCAATGGTTAAAATTTAATTTTAACATTTTATTTGTTTATAACAATAGGAATTTGTTAATAACTTTAGTTGAAAATATTTATTTTTAAAAAATTCCATCTTTTAACTTTCAAATAAAGAAAAGAAAAACCTTTTATCTTCTATAAAATCGAAGTTATGAATTTTTGAAAATAAGTCTTCAAGCCGAAAATCACGAAATTCTCGAAATTTAGAACAGCTCTATTTTCCAAAAAAAAAAAAAAAAATCCTCGAACACGTATATCTTTTTTTTCGATAGAAAACCTCTAAAAAAAATTTCAGCCAAATCAAAAATGGGTCGGTCAGAAAGGTGTTCGGTTTATAAAAGAATTACCCATACATACTATTTAAACTAAACCTAATAATAAAAATTCTAAGAACTAATAACTAAATTTATAATACCTATAGTAAGTAATATTAAATAACTAATGTATTAACTAATTAAATTCTAAAAACTAACAATTAAATTTATAATAACTAATAAGTAATAACTAAGAATAGATTTTTAATTTATAAAAACTAATAATTATAATAACTAAATTTAATTTTATGTAGATAAAAATATTAATAAAAATTGTATTTAAAAAACTTAGGTTTGGTATCGACTACAGGCGCTATATATATTAAATAAAATGTCCCTTTTACTATGATGTCATTTAAGTTTGGTTTCACACCGTAACATTTACTTCGGTCTGAAATACCTAAGTATTACATTCATGAGCCACAAGTGAAAGTCTTACCCCCATTTTTTTGGCATTTCTCGACGTTTTATGACCTACTGATTCTAAAAAAGCAAAAACAAAATAATGTGTGTCTGTCTGTCGGCAGGCCGGCCGTCATTACCTACGCTGCAGGGAAAACCGCTGGAGGGATTTCAAATTTTTTTTTCTAAAAATAGGTTTACTCAAGGGACAGGTTCGAGAGGATGCTGCGTTCGATAACTGTACCGGAAGTGTGTCAAAAACAGCAAATTTTCATATTTTTGGCTTAAAAAACGTTTATTTTAAGTGATTACGAGTAGGAACATTGAATTTGGAGAAATCTTGATGGTCGGGATTGGTAGCAAAGTGTCCAGGTAAAAAGGAATAAACAAATCTTTCCATTTCTTGGAATGCCAATACAAATGCTTGGGTTAAAGCCACATTGTTCATAGATTGGTCTCATAACTCTTACGTACCAGAAGTAAAATAGTATTTAATCAAAATAATATTTAAGGTTCTTCTTTTATTGGACAATGCTCCATGTCACCCTCAAGATTTGCCGCTTACAAATGGATAAATTGTTTTTCTACCCAAAATTAAAACTTCTTTATTGCAACCATGATACCAGAACATAATAAATAATGCAACTACTTTCAACAACATGATCCAAATATTGAACTAGCTCTCCGATTTCTGCGAACTGTCAACGAATTTTTAAGTTAATATGAAGATGTTTGCAAGATTTAGCTAAAAAACAGCACATTTATTAATTACAGATTTAACTTCCAAGTCGCACCGAACTGAATCAAGTTAAGTTAGGTTTGATTTAGGTCAACATGCTAGTATGTGCATGAATAATTACTTTATATTACTTCGGTCTGAAAGACCTAAGTATTACATTCATGAGCTCAAAGTGAAATTCTTACCCCCACTTTTTTTGACATTTCTCGACGTTTTAGGACCTCCTGATTCTAAAAAAGCAAAAAAAAAAAAATGTATGTCTGTCTGTCGGCCGGTCGGCCGTCGCTACCTACGCTGCAGGGAAAACCACTGGAGGGATTTCAAAAAATTTTTTTCTAAAAATAGATATACTCAAGGGACAGGTCCGAAAGGACGCTGTGTTCGATAACTGTATCGGAAGTGTGTCAAAAAAATCATTATGTGTGTCAAAACAAGGAAATTTGCATATTTTTGGCTTAAAAAACGTTCATTTTAAGTGATTACGAGTAGGAACATTGAATTTGGAGAAATCTTGATGGTCGGGATTGGTATGTGAGATCAAAAACTAGATTATTGCGTTATAAGTTTGTCAAAAAAAAGTTGTCAAGTGTGTCAAAAGAAAGATTTTTATTTATTTTTTTACCTAATTTTTTGGAAAAAAAATATAAAATTAATTGTTTGTTTGAAATGAAGTTTTATTATTATTATTGAGAATTATGGCATTATAAGTTTGTCAAAAAAGTGTTGTCAAGTGTGTCAAAAGAAAGATTTTTATTTTTTTTTTACCCAATTTTTTGGAAATAAAATTGTTTATTTAAAATGAAATTTTATTATTATTATTGAGAATTATGGCATTATAAGTTTGTCAACAAAATGTTGTCAAGTGTGTCAAAAGATTTTTATTTAGTTTTTTACCCAATTTTTTGGAAAAAAAATAAATTGTTTGTTTGAAATGAAATTTTATTATTATTATTGAGAATTATGGCATTATAAGTTTGTCAAAAAATGTTGTCAAGTGTGTCAAAAGAAAGGTTTTTATTTATTTTTTACCCAATTTTTTTAGAAAAAAATAAAATTAATAGTTCGTATGACATGATATTTTATTATTATTATAGAGAATTATGGCATTATAAGTTTGTCAAAAAATAATGTCAAGTGTGTCAAAAAATGATTTCATTTAATTTTTTAGCCAATATTTTGGGAAAAAAAATGTAGCTGTTTTTATGACGTAAATGTAATTTAAAATGAAATTGGACATGGAAATTTTTGAATTTGTTGTAGTTTTTGAAATATTTTTGGAATTTTGAAAAAGTTTGTATTTTTGATTTTGTAATAATTTTTGCAATATTTTTAGAATTTCGGCAAAAGTTTTAATTTTTGATTTTGTAAGAATTTTTGAAATATTTTTAGAATTTTGAAAAATTTTTAGTTTTTGATATTATTATAGTTTTTGGAATTTTGAAAAAAGTTTTAATTTTTGATTTTGTAATAATTTTTGCAATATTTTTAGAATTTTGGAAAAGTTCGAATTTTGTAAGAATTTTTGGCATATCATCAGAATTTAGAAAAAGTTTAAATATTTGATTTCATTCTAATTTTTAGAATATTTTTGGAATTATGAAAAAGTTTGATTTTATTTAATTTAACAATATTTTTGGAATTTTGATTACAATTATCCGGCAACGTATTGATGTTTCGTGTTAGTTTTGTAATAAATTTTTAAACAGAGTCTATCTCTGAATACTTGTACTTTAACAGAGAGTTATGTTTGATATTCATCGCTGCCCAAAACTAAAAACCATGTCCTCATAAAAGTTTTGTTGCCGAAAACTATATCAAAATCTTTAACCCAGACCGAAGTCTTGATATCTCAGTGCTTGAGATTTCAGCCCCTCCATATTTTTACTGTTACAAATAAGTTAATTTTTCCAGCGCCGAACGACAAAAATTTATAAAATTTGTTATCGTATTGCGCTCGATAAATTAGTTCATTTCTAACAATAAAACTCATTTCTCTACTAATAAAATATACGTTTCTTATTGAAAATTGAACGTAGAAGACGATGATTACATTAAACACTCTTTATTTTTTTTTATATAATTACTAAAAACTGATTTTAAAATTTTATTTGTTTATAACAATAGGAATTTGTTATTAATTTTTATAATTAACAATTTTTTTAAATTGCATCTCTATTCTTTAAAATAAAACAAACAAAAAGTGTCTATCTCTACCAGAACCGAAGTTATAAATCTTTGAAAACAAGTCTTCAAGCCAAAAATCACAAAATTCTCGGAATTTAGAACCGCTCTATTTCCCCTAAAAAACAAAAAAAAACAAAAAATCCGAAAACAAGTATGTATATCGTAATGTTTATATAGAACCCTCAAAAAATCTTCAGCTGAATCAAAAATGTCTTAGTCACATTTTGTCCTATTCTGTTCGGTATGTAAAAGAATGACCCATATATGGAACTTTTTGTCGTCCCGCGCTCGATAAATTAATTTATTTCTAACAGTAAATATCATTTCTCCATTAAAAAAATATACTATTTTTATAGAAAATTGAACGATGAATACGATGATAATATTAAAAACTAATTTTATGGGTAGGGCAATGGTTAAAATTTAATTTTAACATTTTATTTGTTTATAACAATAGGAATTTGTTAATAACTTTAGTTGAAAATATTTATTTTTAAAAAATTCCATCTTTTAACTTTCAAATAAAGAAAAGAAAAACCTTTTATCTTCTATAAAATCGAAGTTATGAATTTTTGAAAATAAGTCTTCAAGCCGAAAATCACGAAATTCTCGAAATTTAGAACAGCTCTATTTTCCAAAAAAAAAAAAAAAATCCTCGAACACGTATATCTTTTTTTCGATAGAAAACCTCTAAAAAAAATTTCAGCCAAATCAAAAATGGGTCGGTCAGAAAGGTGTTCGGTTTATAAAAGAATTACCCATATATACTATTTAAACTAAACCTAATAATAAAAATTCTAAGAACTAATAACTAAATTTATAATACCTATTGTTCAGAACCTTGAAGGGATGAAGAAAGTAACAACAACAATAGAAAATACGTTCACTATTTATTAAAACGAATTATTGTAGACGGGTTAGATTTATTGATTTATGTATATATTAATTTACAATACTTTAAACACTTTATTTATGTAAAATACTTACACACATACAATCAATTACGAATTTACAACGGCATTTATTTACATAATCAATCTAATGAAAAACCATTTAAATATATATAAAAATTTAGTATTGTATCAGACTTCAATTAAGAATCAATAAACAATTAAAATTGTCAGTTCATTGTTTCATATACCTATATTACAAAATATTGGTTTGGGTTACTCGGAATAATCCTAGTGAAAGTGAAGGTTTCCAGAATCATCATCCTAACAGCATAACATGGTCCTTCGAGCTGGGATAGCAAGGAAATTTTGGAGTTCAAGAAGGATTTTTCGAAGACTGTACAAATAAATAGGAAAGCCACGCTATTTCAATAAGCCCGCCATCCACATTTCGTACTACGATAAACCGATAAGTATAACATTTATTTTGTTTAAACTATATACTAAACTATATAAATTCGATCGATAAGGAACAATAATTAAACTTATAAGTTTTTAAAAATAAATAATGTTTCTAAATCTGTGAAATCGAAAATTCTTGAAAAAAAAAGTAGCGGGACAAAGGTAGTCAAAACTGTTAGCTCTGTTATTTTCAATACATTAATGAACATTTAGATGATTTCGATTTATAATATTTAAAATAAATATTATTGTGATTTATACGTTAATTAAAAAAGAAGTTCTGTGGTGTTTTAAATGTTGTAAATATATGTGATAGTAATACATTTAATTGTGTAAAACTTTATATATTATATATTTTTTGTTTGTTTGCAATAACGTGTCGTTTTTTGAATAATGAATGGGTTAAAGAAAAGACGTAGTGTGCTGAAGGGTCAAATGACTAGATTGACGGATTTTGTGAATAATAAAATCAATGAAGCTACGTTGGAAGAATTAGAGTTGCGTGCGGAACGCTGTGAGATGTATATGGGAGATTTCGTGAAAATAGAAGATGCCATTTTTGCTATTGATGACAAGGAAGAATCTGGTGTGCCAGAATTCGAAGAATATTATTATCATGCACATTCGAAAATCAAGGCGAAAATTCGGGATATCCAAATGCAAAATCAACAACCAAATCTCGTTGCAAATGATACATTAAACAATACGCTAGCTTCAACATCTGCCATAGAAAAGCTACCGCGACTTAAGATTCCGACCTTTGATGGAAGCTATGCTGATTGGCAATCATTCTACGACCTTTATACACAAGCTGTTCATAACAATTCTTCGGTATCAGCAGCTCAAAAGTTTCAGATTCTAAAAGGTGTGTTACAAGGGGATGCTTTACGTACAATTAAGCATTTTTCGGTAACCGATGCAAACTATATCCAGGCATTTCAGATGTTGAAGGAGACGTTTGACAAGCCAATTATGATTATCCAATCATACATATCTACATTCGTTGGTCAACAACACATTAAAGAAGCAAATGAATCAAATTTTGAACGACTAGTTCAAACATATGAGGAAGTTACTCGAGGACTTAAGGCTCTAGGTTCATATGCTGAATCAAGAGATCATTGGATTATAAATATTGGATTGAGCAAATTAGATGTCGAGTCACAAAAGTTATGGAGTTCCATAGTAGTTCAGAAATCCGAGCCAACGCTCACTGACTTCTACACATTCTTAAAAAAAAGAAGAGATAGTCTTAAAGCATTTAGTTGCACCATAAAATCGCGGTCTAGAAATCAACGACCATCAGAACGTGTTAGTTCAATGCATGCTGAGAGTCAAGACTCATGCGAAGCTTGTGAGGGCCCATCGCATCATCTAAGTAGTTGCAATGCCTTTAAGGAAATGTCAGTAGAAGATCGGCGAAAATTGGTTGGGAAAATGCAGAGGTGTTTCAATTGTCTATCGAAAGGTCATCGGGTATACAGATGCAAATCGCGGTCTGCTGTCACGATTGCGAACGAAGACACCATCATCTTCTTCATCTAGCTGAACCACAAACACCTGATCCCATAAAACCCCAACAACAATCAACGTCACAAGAAGATGGGGAAAGTAGTGTTTCATTAAATATTTCTGAAAATGGTCATATTTCTCATAAATGCATTGCTGTGTTACCCACCGCACTGGTGAATATCAAGGATAGTTTGGGAAGTCAACAACTTTGTCGTGCCTTATTGGACTCAGGATCCCAGAGATCCCTTATTTCAGAGTCCTGCGCTCAGAGACTAAGGTTGCGCCGTAGGAACGCACGAATTGTTGTGACAGGTCTAGGATCCAATGCAGCAGCGACAACAAGAGGCATTGTCGATCTTGAAATCAGCTCTCGTCTCCAATCAACTCAGAAGATCAACCTGCAAGCACTTGTCATATCAAAAGTAACTTCAAAGCTACCTTCGCGGAGAGTTGATGTAACAAATTGGAGCCAAATTAACGAGTTGCCGCTGGCAGATCCTGAATTCAACGTACCGGGAGAAATTGACGTGTTGATAGGCATTGATCAATTCTTCAATGTTTTGAAATTTGAACAATTAAAATTTGAAGACTTGGCAATTACTCATAACTCCATATTTGGGTGGATATTGGCGGGATCTGTTCAACAAGAGGCATTAACCAGATCCGTCATTAATTTACATATTGGAGACGATGTGGACAAGTTATTGAAGCAGTTCTGGGAAATTGAAGAAGTTTCTAGTATTGATGCACAAACTAGTGCAGAAGAGTTCTGTGAAGAACATTTTAAACAAAATTATTCTAGGGCTGCTGATGGAAGGTTTATTGTTCGTCTTCCATTTACAACTGATGCTATAAATCTAGATGCATCTAAAGATAGAGCTGTAAAGAGGATGACATCAGTGGAAAGACGTTTTCAGAAGGATCCGAACTTTCATTCACAGTATTTGGAGTTTATGCGCGATTACGAAAGGCTCGGGCACATGGAGAAAATTCCTGAACATGAAGCAGATGGAAACAATCGCCATCGCTTTTATCTACCACATCATGGAATCATCCAAAATTCGGGAATGAAGAAAAAGCTTCGCGTAGTTTTCGATGCGTCAGCCAAGAGCCTTCATGGGACTTCTTTAAACGACCGGTTATCAGTCGGGCCAACGATTCAACAGGGGCTTATTCCTGTTTTACTCCGATTTAGATTTCATCGCTTTGTTTTTACCTGTGATATTGAGAAGATGTATCGGCAGATATTAATTCACAAGAACGATACTGATTACCAACGCATAGTATGGCGCGAAGATCAATCAACACCAATGATGACTTATCGACTCTTAACTGTCACTTATGGTACATCATGTGCTCCATTTCTCGCAGTTCGTGTTTTACAACAAGTTGCTGAGGACAATGAAGATATTTATCCAGAAGCCGCTGAAGTTATACGACGAGACTTCTACGTAGACGATCTGATGACTGGCGCTGCTGATATAGAAGAAGCAACAAAACTTCAAGAAGCCGTCATTCAATGTCTTAAGACTGCAGGTCTCAGCCTAAGAAAATGGTCTTCGAACTCTTCAAGGGTTTTGGAAAATATCACAGAAGAGGATCGTGAATTAAAGACCATTAGTCTATTAGATGATCACAGTGTTAAGGTTTTGGGAATCCAATGGGATCCATCTGCTGATCAGTTTAAATTTCAATGTTCAATGGATGAAACACCAATTCTTACAAAGCGAGGATTTTTATCAGAAGCGTCTAGGTTGTTTGACCCATTAGGTTGGCTCGCACCATGCACCATCATTATTAAAAAAATGTTCCAAAAACTTTGGTTACATGATCTGAATTGGGATGATGGTCTGCCAACTGACTTTGTTAACAGTTGGTGCAACCTTCGAAATGAAATGTTGAATGTAGACCAGATAGAAATACCAAGATGGTTACCAACCTCAACGTCCAGAATAGAGCTGCATGGGTTCTCTGATGCCTCTGAAATGGCATATGCTGCAGTGATTTATGCCAGAACCTATCATAACGGAGCCTGGATCACGAATTTGTTGATGTCTAAAACTAAGGTTGCCCCCATTCAGCAACTTTCAATCCCACGTCTGGAGTTGTGTGGAGCCAATCTTTTGATTAAATTGATGCTTTATGTACAAAAGTATCTTACTACGAATGATGTTACGATAACCTATTGGACCGACTCTACTATTGTGCTGCATTGGATTTCATCATTACCACGACGTTGGAAAACTTATGTGGCAAATCGAGTGTCGAACATCCTCCAGCACTCTAAGGGTAACCAATGGCATCATGTTAAATCTAGTGAAAATCCCGCCGATTTAGCGTCGCGCGGTGTTGTTCCTTCGAGTTTATCGCGATCGCGTTTGTGGTGGCATGGGCCTGTGTGGATGCAGTATGATGAATCTCAATGGCCAGCTGAAGCTGTTATAAAGATCAAAGACGATGTTGAGCGAGCTGAGGAGAGAAAACTAGTCGTGCATGTTTTCCAAACTACCACCGAAGATTCTGTCGTAGCACTACTCGTGAATGCGGTGTCTTCATATCCAAAGATTGTACGAGTCTGGGCATATGTACGGCGATTTATTATGATCTGCCAAAAACGGTTCAAACGGGATGTCTCAATGCTTCTTACTGTTGAAGAAATCGTGAAAGCTGAAAAGGATCTAATACGACAATATCAATGCATGGATTTTGCAGAAGAAATACAATGTCTGAAAAAAAAGAAGATCGTCCGCTCAGCCAGCAAAATTGAATCACTCTCGCCTTATCTTGATGATGACCTCATTATTTGTGTTGGAGGGCGTATTCAGAATGCTGAGGTTTCTATGGCTACGAAACATCCCATAATTCTCTCTGGTAAAAGCAAATTAGCTGAACGAATTGCTACAAATGAACATTTAAGGAATTTGCATGCTGGACAAACTTTGCTGGTCTGCACATTGCGGCAACGGTTTTGGATCATAGGGTGTAAGGATTTGGCGAGAAGAACAGTACGAAGCTGCATGAGATGTTTCAGGTTTAGCCAAAACTTATGTCACCAACGAATGGGTAACCTTCCTAGCGCACGAGTTACATACTCTCGTCCATTTCTAAGGGTTGGTGTTGATTATGCCGGCCCAATTCTTGTTAAACCAGCAAAGGGACGACATAAGGCACATAAAGGTTATATATCTATTTTTGTGTGCCTTAGTACCAAAGCCGTACACATAGAGTTGGTTAATGATGCATCAACCGATTCCTTTCTTGCTGCAGTGCATCGATTTTGTGCAAGAAGAGGGGTGTGCAGCGCGTTCTATAGTGACAATGGGAGCAATTTTATCGGAGCTAATAACAAAATGAAAGAATGGTTCCTAATGTTAAATAAAAACACTAATCATATTTCTTCATCTCTTTTAAGGGAGCAAATACAATGGTTTTTTAATCCTCCAGCAGCGCCGCACTTTGGAGGGTTATGGGAAGCAGCCGTCAAGTCGACTAAGTTTCACTTAAGACGTGTTCTTGGCGAGTCTATTCTTACTTACGAAGAGATGAGCACATTACTTGCACAGATTGAAGCTATCTTAAATTCACGTCCCATCTGCGGTACGAGCTCGTCCGATGAAGAATTTCTCACCCCAGCGCATTTCCTGATTGGTCAACCACTCACAATGATCCCTCAGCCAAGTTTGGTCGATGTCAAGATGTCGCATTTAACGAGATGGCAAATGACACAGAAGCTAATCCAGCACTTCTGGTCGAGATGGCACATTGAGTACCTAACAAGCCTTCAAAGCTGCAACAAGTGGTTGAAAGAAGAGAAAAATTTGATGATCGGAGATTTAGTTTTGGTCAAGGATGAAAACTCACCTCCAGCAAAATGGCATATTGGCAGGATTGAGAAGACTTACACTCTAAAAAAAAAACGTGTAAATTTACATTTATTATAAATGGCATTCAGTTACCATTTATAATAAGGGTAATTTTCAACCACCGCCTTTATATCAGTAAAAATACGCAATTAGTTGTAAGTTAAAATATACAAAAGTGTGTATTATTAAACTTAATTTTGTGTAATATTGACTGTAAAAATACAACTTTAGACTTATTTTTTAACATTTTTTTACACTGATTTATCTGAATATTACGTCACAATGTGTAAATTAGTGAATAAAGGTGTTCTTGCAATAAATACAAAAATATTTTTGCTGCATAAAAAATAAATCTTTATTTCATAAAAATAAAATCATTTAAAAATTTATTAAAAAATTATAACATTTAAATTATAAGAAAAATAATGAATTTTTGAAAAATTATTGATATGAGTTTTAGAATCACTCACATTTTCTGAGTTATTATAAAAAAAAGTTAAACTTAAGTCTATTATTATAATTAATCCTTTGTGTTCTGATGTAAAAACGCGTTCAATAAAAATATATGCCCGTTCTTCATCGTTTTGAATTGATGTTTCTGTAAAATAATCAAATATAATTAATAAAATTGTAAATATATTTAAAACGAGCTTTCGAACGTACATAGTGTCGATGATCTGTTAATGTTGAATGTGTTTTTTGATCTCCCATAAAGTAGTCATATCTATTCTTTGAAAAATATTTTTCAAATAAGCTCTATATATATCTGCTTATAATATGAAAAAAAAACTTATATTAGAAGTAAAACACTTAATCATTATAAGTAATTAATCCGACACTACACACAACATTATAAAAACAAACCGAACTTACAAAAAATGTATAACAATTAACAACTTCTGATTCCAACGAATTTTTATTTTTATTCGCACATTGTAATTCGAATTCGTAAATTTACAACAATGGAAGAGTAAAAAAACCAAATATTCAAATTTTAAATCTTTGGATGCATTTTTACACTTTTTGTCGTAAAAACACAACAAAAAAATTAAAATTTACGTATTTTGCCGTAAAATAATTACAATACACCTTCTTGGTGGAATTTTTAACTGCGAGAGGAATATTACTTAAAAAAAGACGTAAATTAAGGCTTATTATAATGGTAAATTTACGTCTTCATATTTCGATTTTTTAGAGTGTACCCTGGAAAGGATGGACTAGTCCGTGTGGTGTCAGTGAAAATAGCCGGAGGGTCATTTGAACGCCCTATACATAAGTTGTCGAAATTACCAATAGCTGTTGAAGCCGAGGGTTCAAGGCGGGCGGAATGTTCAGAACCTTGAAGGGATGAAGAAAGTAACATCAACAATAGAAAATACGTTCACTATTTATTAAAACGAATTATTGTAGACGGGTTAGATTTATTGATTTATGTATATATTAATTTACAATACTTTAAACACTTTATTTATGTAAAATACTTACACACATACAATCAATTACGAATTTACAACGGCATTTATTTACATAATCAATCTAATGAAAAACCATTTAAATATATATAAAAATTTAGTATTGTATCAGACTTCAATTAAGAATCAATAAACAATTAAAATTGTCAGTTCATTGTTTCATATACCTATATTACAAAATATTAGTTTGGGTTACTCGGAATAATCCTAGTGAAAGTGAAGGTTTCCAGAATCATCATCCTAACAGCATAACACCTATAGTAAGTAATATTAAATAACTAATGTATTAACTAATTAAATTCTAAAAACTAACAATTAAATTTATAATAACTAATAAGTAATAACTAAGAATAGATTTTTAATTTATAAAAACTAATAATTATAATAACTAAATTTAATTTTAGATAAAAATATTAATAAAAATTGTATTTAAAAAACTTAGGTTTGGTATCGACTACAGGCGCTATATATATTAAATAAAATGTCCCTTTTACTATGATGTCATTTAAGTTTGGTTTCACACCGTAACATTAACTTTGGTCTGAAATACCTAAGTATTACATTCATGAGCCACAAGTGAAAGTCTTACCCCCATTTTTTTGGCATTTCTCGACGTTTTATGACCTACTGATTCTAAAAAAGCAAAAACAAAATAATGTGTGTCTGTCTGTCGGCAGGCCGGCCGTCATTACCTACGCTGCAGGGAAAACAGCTTGAGGGATTTCAAATTTTTTTTTTCAAATTTGTTGTCAAGTGTGTCAAAAGAGAGATTTTTATTTATTTTTTTACCCAATTTTTTGGAAAGAAATAAAATTAATTATATGTTTGAAATGAAATTTTATTTTATTATTCTTGAGAATTATGGCATTATAAGTTTGTCAAAAATTTTGTCAAGTGTGTTAAAAGAAAGATTTTTATATACTTTGTTACCCAGTTTTTTGGGAAAAAATAAAATTAATAATTTGTATGACATGAAATTTTATTATTATTATAGAGAATAAGTTTGTTAAAAAAATAATGTCAAGTGTGTCAAAAAATGATTTCATTTATTTTCTTAGACAATTTTTCGGTAAAAAAAATGTAGCTGTTCTTATGACGTAAATGAAATGAAATTGGGCATGGAAATTTTTGAATTTGTTATAGTTTTTGAAATATTTTTGGAATTTTGAAAAAAGTTTGTATTTTTGATTTTGTAATAATTTTTGCAATATTTTTAGAATTTTGGAAAAAGTTTTAATTTTTGATTTTGTAAGAATTTTCGGAATATTTTTAGAATTTTAAAAAATTTTAAATTTTTGATTTTATTATAATTTTTGGAGTTTTGAAAAAAGTTTCATTTTTGATTTTGTAATGATTTCTGCAATATTTTTAGAATTTTGGAAAAGTTTGAATTTTTAAGAATTTTTGGAATATTATTGGAATTTAGAAAAAGTTTAAATATTTAATTTTATTCTAATTATTGGAATATTGAAAAAAGTTTGATTTTATTTAAGTTCTACAATATTTTTGGAATTTTGAAAGAAATATGAATTTGTGATTTTGTAATATTTTCTCGAAACGCTAACTGTAGAGGTTTTTGAGTAGTTTGCTGAGTGTAACATCTTTTCACTAAATTATGTTAATATATGATCTGTTATAATTTACCGGCAACGTATTGATGTTTCGTGTTAGTTTTGTAATAAATTTCTAAACAGAGATAAAACAATACTTGTACTTTAACAAAGAGTTATGTTTGATATACATCGCTGCCCAAAACTAAAAACCATGTCCTCATAAAAGTTTTTTGCCGAAAACTATATCAAAATCCTTAACCCAGACCGAAGTCTTGATATCTCAGAGCTTGAGATTTCAGCCCCTCCATGTTTTCATTAGTAACTCCTCTATTTCATGTTTTGTTTTAGCAAAGAGATTTATTTAAGCAAAGAAAATAAAATTCAAAACTATTTGCACAGAGAATTCAATAACAAAAACTATTATAACCTTTACGTTTTACAGAAAAAAGTCGGGTGTGCCGATGAGTATTAATGAAAAAATGTTAATGCTAAATATATATTATAGCCGAGGGTGAGGCAAAATGTTATTTGTATGGCGATCTGTTAAATGTAAAATTACGACAATGCAAAAGGTATATTTGGGTAGGTAGGGATGGAAATTATAGAATGAATTAACGAGAATCTAATCTTTGCTGCTAACGCGACCGGTTTAGTTGTTTGAACTGTAAAGCCTTAAATTCCAGTCAATACACCCTATGCTGACCCTCAATCGTTCTGCATTCATGTTTAACAACACGTAATTTGGCGGGCATAACAGTATGTTTTAATTTTTCCATTTTTCCCGTTGTAATTTTTTTATTTTAATTTGATTAATTTATGAATATCATATATATAAATATCAGGGTCTGGTCCGGATATCCCAATCAGGACGTGATCCGATTATCCCAATCAGGGACTGATCCGGTAACCCCTATCAGGACTTGATAGGGCAAAAGCGTTACACTCATAACCAGAGCCCAATCAGTCTGCCCTATCAATGCCTGATCCGGACTAGGGCAACCCTAATCAGGACCTTACTTGAACCCTTTTGGCAAAAAATTATTTCGAATTATCACCACCCTTGGGAAATTACTACTGAAAATGTTTTGCCTTAGTTTTATATAATTTAACCCAATGAAATTCTCTAAAATGTAATGACATCATTCAATTTCACCAATAACATTTGAATTATACTAATAACAAATATTTATACGTCTGGCCAACTGGGATGTTAATAATTATCAAATAATTTTTGAAATTTTATTCAGCGTATGGTTTTTGTTGTGACACATTAAAAATAAAAATAAAACTTAAAATAGGTAGATTTGCCTATGAAATCTACATAAAACAAAACATGAATACACATTAAAGGAGCTTACAATCGATTTGATTGCGCGTCTTTTAGTTAAAAATTAAAAAGTAAAATATTTGAACATTGGGCAGTATATTTGAACATTAGCTGTTTACATCGAGTGAGTCTATCCATGCTACTACATCGGGAGCTGCCAATTGGATGTCTGAGACGACGCCATTGTATCATCGAATTGGACACACAGTTGCAATGTGTTTTATGGTTTTTTGTGGAGCGCCGCAGTCACATTGAAGGGACTCTGGACACTATTTTTGAAATAATTTACTGATATCGCAGTAGGCCAACGTATAATTCATAAAAAATATATAAAGAAATGAAAAATGGCACAAAATTTCCAAAGGAATTCCCCCGTTCGTTGATAAATTCTCATAATTTTTTGAAAAATTCCTCAAGCAAGTGGTATTGATAAAAGCCCTCGGTCTACGACCTCTTGCTTTTATCAATATACTTACTTTCAAAATTTTTGGCAAACAATTATTTCGAATTATCACCGCCCTTGGGAAATTACAGCTGAAATTTTTTTACCTTAGTTTTATTTTAATTTAAACCAATGAAATTCTCTAAAATGTAATGACATCATTCAATTTCACCAATAACATTTGAATTATACTAATAACAAATATTTATACATCTGGCCTACTGGTATATTAAAAATTATCAGTCTAATTTTGAAATAATTAACTGATATCATAGTAGGCCAACGTATAATTCATAATTAATATATGTAAAGAAATGAAAAATGGCAAAAATTTTCTAAACGAATTCCCTTCGTTCGTTGATAAATTCTCATAATTTTTTGGAAATTTCCTCAAGCAAGTGGTATTGATAAAAGCTCTCGGCCTACGGCCTCGTGCTTTTATCAAAATACATACTTGCTTTCGAAATTTTTAGCAAAAAATTATTTCAAATTATCACCGCCCTTGGGAAATTACAACCGATAATTTTTAAAATAATTAAGCTTGTGATTTGTATGAAATGCACATGTTTATTTTTGAAATTTATTTTTTCATCTTCGCTTTGTTCTATTAGAAAATTGTTCTATAGAAGTAACATAACAACGTAGAATTTTGTGAAAAACTATAACTTAAACTTAAAAACTATAAACATTCCTGTTGAAATCTACAATCAACATTGAGGCAACTATCAACATTTTTTGGTCCTTCGAGCCGGAAAATAATTAAGCTTGTGATTTGTATGAAAGCACATGTTTATTTTTGAAATTTATTTTTTCATCCTCCCTTTGTTCTATTAGAAAATTGTTCTATAGAAGTAACATAACGACGTAGAATTTTGTGAGAAAGTTCCAAAGTTCAAACCGGACCCTATATTTGTTTTGTTTCTTTTTTTACTTATATAACAAAAATAATTTTATTCATAAAAATTACAATAACGGCATTTAAATTTATCGATAATGTAGTTTTTTAACATTATTGCTATTGTCTTTTAGACGTTTCGTTCAAATTCATGTCATTCCGATATTAATAAAAACATAAATTATTTATTTGACAGGTAGTGCGGTCATTAATATTCGTTTTTGCATCATTATTTTTTTATGGTTTTATTTCTGTAAATTCCTGTGAAATAAAATAAGGAGAAACAAAAGCTACTATTTCAGTATTAGTATTTTCTGATTATATTATTATTTCCAACAATTTGTGCTTGATCTTGGCTTGCCATTCGTGATTCGACAATATATTTCGTATAAAAATTTATAGTATGCCTCACAATATATTTTTGTAAAATTAGTTAAGCAGACGGTGCATTATACAGAATAGATTAGAAGATTGGATTGTGATGGATAAAGGATTAGGAATGGATGAGGGATGGATTTACTAATCAAAGCCGGATGAAAAATGGAAGAGCGAGTTGGTGTGTGGGAGAAGGGGGAGGGCGGAGCCCGCTGTATGCCCCTGGTATAGAATAAATACCGACCCACCCATAGAATAAACAATTTATTAATAACGAAATTTTTCGTAATATCAATAAATAGAGTTCATTGAATTAACGAACAGCAGCTCATTAATCGATATTTACTAATATAACGAACATTTTTTTGTAACTGGTTTGAGTTCGAGGTCATGTAAAGTAAAAAACAAACTCAGTATGAAAGTTTTCAATTTTTTCTGACTGATTTCCTTTACTAATTTTCAATTGAGGTGAAGTAAAAATCTTACCAAAAAGTTAAACCAATTCAACTTTCTTGATAAAAATAGGGAACATTTTCTATACTTCTCCTCTCTATAAGTTTGGTTTAACAATAATTATAAAAGCTACCTACCAAATCGTTGAGTTGATATGAGCAAGTTCGAATTTTTTTTGTTTTCTACCGTAGTTTTTCTTATAAGGAAGGATACATCATAAAGATATCTATACCATATCAAAACCATATTCTAACAAATTACATCAAATAATTTTAAACCTTCACAACATCATTAATATCATTCAACTCTAAATACATTTTTAGATTATACGAGCTCTAAACATAAAATGAAAAATACAATTATGTTAATGATTTTATTATTCAAAATGATAGCAGATTTTTGTTAAAAACTTCCAGCTTCCTCGTTGTAGTAGGGAAAACCGATTCATTACAACTCATTTTTCAATTTACAACATTTTATAAAAAAATTGACTGAATGATTGTAATAATATCTCGAAATAATATCTCGTATACGAAAGTTTATGTTGGAAAAAATAACCAATAAATTTGTATTAATGAAAAAGTTTTATATGTATTTGAGTTTGCATGATTTGTCTTATGTGTTGTTTGGATAGAATGTTTGGCTCAGCAATTGTATCTGCTGGTGAAAACCTCATTACCAAATCACATATTGAGATTACCCGTTTAAGTGTTAAAAACGGAAAATATATAAAACATGAAAACTCCAAAATTTTACCGTTTATCATGTTGTTGTTAAAGTGCCTACAAAACATATTTGTGAAATTCACAAAAAAATTGTTAATATTCTTTCATTGTTTGTGCAAAAACTTGTTAAATTTATGATGATTTTTTTTTTAAATTTTATATCACAATCCATATGTTGTTCACGAAATGAAGATGATTTCAAGAAGATGTTCCCAAAAAGATGATTCTCAGAAATTTTCGAGTTTTCTATTTAAAGAAATTTTATATTGATCTCGAATATTCTAGATATTCATTAAAATTGTATTTTAAAAAATTCGTTTTGTAGAACCGCATACAATTTAACTAGTGGCGTAGCCAGAATTTTCCATTGGGGGGGGGGGGGGGGGGGTCATGGATTATTTTATAAGACTTAATAGTTTAACCCAATAAACCAATTAATTAGTTTTATTAATAATTCATTACAATAATATATACTTCATTTTAATGTTTCCTTAATTTTAATTTTTTTAATTAATGATTTTTTAAAAAATATATTAATGATTATTTTTAAGTATCTTAAATTATTTTACATTAAATAATTAATTGGAAAGAAAAAGATTTCTTGCCTTGTAAACTATGTAAAATCTAAATCTATTTGTAAAATTTAAAGACGCAAGAACACAACTTCTCTCTTCAAATTTAAATTAACACTGAGCAATAAATGTTTGGAGTAACGAAAAAAAGTAGCTGATTCGTTCAAATAAGTAATTTAAAATAAAAAGAATACCAGTACGTCTATTCCTGCATTTCCAGGGAATTGGGAATTGAAAAAAAAGTGCAATAAATGAAATAAAGGAAATTTTCTAATACGAAATGTTATTTCCCGCGGCACGGAATACTAGTTATGAAAAAATTACTGGAATTTATTTCTCGATTCCTATTTCACGATCTACAGGAATAGGGCTACAGATGTACTCATAAAGAAAGAATAGTAGACAAAATAATAGACCAGTGGGCATAAATAAAAGACGCGACCCTGATTATGGAATGCGAAAGCGATAATAGCACAATTTTTGGCGTAAGTGTATTAGTAATGATATTGGTCTAAAATCAATTACTTTTTTATAAATCTACTACGTTTGTTTAAATTATTTTGAAACAAAAATTTGTTTGACGGTTCAAGAAAATTGTTTGTTATTGTTTTACAAATAGGATTCTTGTTATTGTTTTAATAAGTTCAAATAGTTTTTGTTCAACCATTATGCAAAAATATTATTCGATTATAATCTTGTTTACAATAAAAGTGAATAATGATTTGTTTTTGTTAATTATTATTTGAATTGTTAGTTGTGTTAATATGTGAATGCATAGATATAGTTACATTTAATTATAATGCCACACATCCAAATTCTTTATTAAACAATGTTGCTCTATTTCAAGTAAATCAAAAATATGTGGCAAATCGATGTAATAAAAAAGTGATTAATGTTAAGCTCCTGAACACATCTATAAATTTCATCTATGAATATTGCCACAACATGAAATGCTATCAAACTTAAACATGAGCTCTCCATGTATTTCATGTATTACGGAAAACTTTAAATTTATTGCAAAAGTAACATATGTACTTAGCAATAAAATTAAGGGCTGAAATATTTAGCGAATTATTTGTTATTGTTCGTTTGAACAAAACAGTCAAGTACGCCCTCTTTTTTTTGCTATAATCCACCAAATTCAAACAAACAACTTCATTTTTCAAAACAAAACTTAATTCTCTATTTCTTACTCACCTAAAAATCTTTTTGGTTTCAATCTAATATCCAACACAGGACAAGCAATCCATATCGGCAAACTCAACTAAAAACAAGAGACATCATTTATTTTAGAATAGCAAACCTTATCAAGCACTATCAACTCTTCCACCTTAATCACCAATTCACCGCAGCTAACATTATCAATCAATGTGATCAACGTATCTGCCGGCAACCAAAACAACAGTAACCATGTCGAAGACTGAGTATATATTAATAACTTAAACCTATTACTCAGTGATTTTAGCAGCTATAAAATTTTAAAACGTGACATACTAACTACAAACTAAAACAATCCACTGTTCACATTTCTATCCAAGATTCTCAAACACATTTCTTCAAACATCTTTAACTTTAAAAACTCATTTGTCATCAAAACTAAATAAGTCTCAAATTATTTCATTAACCAAGACCAAAATTTAATCTCCTTTGACGCAGTAACCCTTCTCACTACCCATCCCATTACTATTAGCATCTTCTACGATATCATTTAAACTCGTAACAATTTACAAAAAGAACCAATTTACATGCGACAAATAAATTAAAATTAATTTTGGTTCCATTTAACCTAAAAGTTATAAACCTACAATAAATTAACAAATCCTTCAAGAATTGTACCTTCTTATGCACTTTCGACTCATAAGCAATATGAAAACATTACCTCAAAAGGTAATGTTTATTTGACATATCACAGTGAAAATTAATACCCACATAAAAATTTCCACAAAATATTGGTCTACTGTCATTTCATTACTCTTTATTTTAATTACTAATACAATTAAGAAAACTTTTGTGTTTTATAAACAATATTTTTTAAAAGCACCGTGCTTTCAACGTATATCGCATTCATAGTACATTATGATGCTAGGACGTAAAGCTAAAGATTTTGGACGTATGTGGAGTTTGCAAATCGAGGCGCTAGCCGAAATAGCTTACGTCCGTGCATCATGTACTATTTTTTATTCGCCGCTAGCAAAATATTAAAAAAAAAATGTTTATTCTAAATGAAAATTATAAATTTGCATAAATTTTGATATAAAAATATGTGGAACAAGTTACCTTTGACATAATATTTGTTATTTTTTCCAAATTATTATTTGCTCTTATTCGGTTTGGTGTAGTCCAGGTATGACGTGGCAGATCGAAACCAGGTTAGGTAGAAGTCGGGTTAGTAATAGAAAGGCCAGTTGTGTTGTAATAATGCCAGGAGGTGTCCCAGGCATCCAAGATATTAAAATTAGTTGCCAGCAGGTTGCTGGCAGTTTTATGTGGAGAATTTCTTGACTTCAATCGACAACGAGTGTGGTCACCGTAATATTCGTGCAAGGGTAACGTGATGTTGTTAGTTACCTTTTTATATTAACGCATGAGAGCATGCGAGCGCCTGAGTGCAGGTGGAGCGATATTGCTTAACACAGGGGCCAAGGAAAACGGGTGGATCTGATAGCACCACTTATAGTACGCATCGTGGCATCCAGCTGGCAGTCAAATTTTTGAGTATGTGTGCTAGTGAGTATGTGTGCTATCACTATGACAACATAGTGGGGTGTGGGGTTCTATGGAACAAAAAGAAAGCAACTGTTCAATTCATTCGTAAGATACCAGGGAAAAAAATCATAATATTAGAATATTAGAGCAATTCTTCTAGATTACAGAAACTTTAAAATTTCAATAAGGGGGGGGGGGGTTTTAAACCCGATTAAACCCGTATGTCGCTACGCCACTGGGAAAAGGGAAATTCGAATATTTCTTGTTATAAATAAAATGTATTATATATTTTTAAAATAAAGCTTTTATTTATTAAAAAATCTTGTCATCATTCGCGCTATATAATATAAATGTTGAATTATGTATAATCAGTTTCATTGATGATGGATCGTTAACAATATTACTAAAAACGTAATTCAAAGATCCACATTGATGCATATTCTTCAATTTAATTAATTAAATGCAGGATCACAATCAAATCTAATGTATGTATACATATATATTTTGATTTAAAAATGCACTTAATAAAGATAATTAAAAACACAATCCTTGATCATAGTTTTCTCTATTTAATATTTTAACAGAATTGATGAAATGTTACATTCTTAAATCTGCAATATCTTTACAGTCGACGATGAAAATAAAACTTTTCATGTTTAGATACATAAACTCGAAATAAATTTAATTGTAATTTTTAAACAATTTTTATAAACCACCATTTATTGATAAAAATTAATATATTTATTTAAAGTTAAGTTGTTTTATCACTGATAAATTATAAATGGATTTATTAACTATTTACATATAATAACATTTTTTTCATCGCCAAAAAATCACCAAATTTAGTTTTAAACGAAAAATTATCATTTAACTCAAATATTTTGTATAATACTATTTTGTAAAATTTCAATCAAAACATTTCAAAAATTCAAATCAACTATATATATTTCATTCACAATATTTTGATCAGTATGTCATGTTTTCTAAAAAACAAGTAAAATTTTGAATGTATGTAAAAATGATATTGAGCAATTTGATTCATAAATTTAGTATGCCATTTTTCAAACAAAAATTTTAAGAATGAAAAATATGTTTTTATTAATGATTAGTATATTTTGGTAATCTGACGATGAATGTTTACATTCGAAACATGTTATAATAAATATATACCAAAAAAAGTTTGTTCCGTTGATTATAATTACAATAATTTATTTATATAAAGACTCGGCGTCAGGCCTGACAGGAAAAGGGGAGGGGGGGGGGGGGGGGGGGGGGTTCTGAGGAACGAAAAGAAAGCAACTGTTCAATTCATTCGTAAGATACCAGGGAAAAAATCTTAATATTAGAATATTAGAGCAATTCTTCTAAATTACAGAAACTTTAAAATTTCAATGGGGGGGGGGTTGAACCCGAACAAACCCGTATGTCGCTACGCCACTGAATTTAAGATGGAATGCGGTAATGTAAACAAAGAGAATTTATTGTAAACGAAACCACTGTATTCTGATTTGTGAACATAAAATCGTGTAAATAAAAGTAAAGTGAATTTTTAATTGCAAATAAAGTTTAAAGTGTTTTTTTTTAAAGCGATATTTTGAACGTTGTGTTTATACTACACATTTTTACGATAAGCCGTTAGAGTTTCAGAACCTATTGGATGTACATTCTATTTCAAGAATATTGTTTACTGTTGTTTGCCGGTTGCTGTGAAACAATAATGAATATTTAAATGTTTAAATATTTTTACTTGGGTTTTGCTTACTAATCAGTGATCAAATCTAGAAGAGAATTTGAAAATAGCGTTTATCGAATAAAGAGTTAGACAAGGAAGGTAGAAAAACGCGAGGATATTAATATTATTATAGATTCAAAATTAATTTTGCACAATAGAAAAATCAAATTTTAGGATCAAATCAGGACTAACTCGCATAGGAGTTTCATAAACTGTTAAATTGTTTTGAACTCTTTTTAGTACCTATAGCAAAACATTTTTCACGCATACAATACAATGATTCATCGAACTCTTTAACACCCCATTCAACAATTAAATTTAATGCATTTAGGGACATATTACTTTAAAATTTAATCACGTATCTCAGGTTGCAAAGGTGAAAGGCTGCTTGAGAATTGCAAATATCCAACTAGCTTTAGTTATAGAAAGCTCAATATTTTCGATACTTACAATATATACATCAATGTATACATCAAATAATCATGACATTATCCATAGAGACCTTTCTTCACTTTTAGACTTAGAAAAGGCAAATTTTCAACATATGTACTATAATTGCAGAATAAAATGTGGATATCTTTTATCCTCTTGTAGATTTTCTTTCCAAATTATTCAACCAATTTTCACAATGATTGCTAAAGTTGAACGATTGTCTTCTCTCTCACTATTTCATTTAATTTCAACTGATCATTCAATTTATTACGAAGCCAAAATGTGTTCTTAATAAACAACCCATTTTTATCATCTTCTAATGAAAGCTTAAATCAACCCAGTTTAGAACATCCTATTAAAATCCTAACATGTTATAAATAGGAAGAATAAACACCCTAGAATAAAAAAA
Organism: Diogma glabrata; assembly: GCA_963693315.1. Classification (NCBI taxonomy): domain Eukaryota; kingdom Metazoa; phylum Arthropoda; class Insecta; order Diptera; family Cylindrotomidae; genus Diogma; species Diogma glabrata. The sequence continues at coordinate 382,739,231 of OY856186.1, read as the reverse complement.
ATGTTATTTGTGTTGAAGCGAGATTTAGCGATTTATTTAATAAAACACCTGCGTCCCCATAATAAATGTAACAAATAACTTAAGTTAGTGTAGTAGTAGATCTTTTTATTGGTAGTTTAGTAGAAGAAGAGAAAAAAGAAAATTGTACGATGGTATCATTTAAATTCAAGACAAAATAAATATATAATACAGATTACATGTTCTTCTGTGTCCGTATATATCACGTATGGGTATGAAACTATAAGATAAGATAAAAATGAAAGCAAAGGAAAATTGACTATTAAATTGAACAAAGAATATTGATGGTCTCATTGCATCACGCCTTTTCTTTATTTATTTTTCAATGAGTTGATATTCAAGTTATTTATTCATGCATTTACAAAAGATTTATATATATGGGACGATCCACGTCAAACCACCGGGCCACCGCTGTGACCAAAATTTGGAGAGGTTTAAAAAAACGTAAAATGGCTCAAAATTTTTGTATTGATGTTCTCTTTCTAATGACACATAGCGTTTTAGAATTTTTCAAAATAGCGCCAAAATGAAGGGTTAATCCTGACATTTTTCAACATCGTACGTGGAAACAGATTACTAACAAAAACCAACAATTTTAAAAAACCAACAATTTTTGGGGTGCTATTAATAGAAGGTCTGCAGGGTCGCAGAAGCGAGTGAAATATAAAATAATATATCATAAAATATTAGATCTATAAATATTTCACCGACAAAACAAAACAATAATCTATCAGACTATCAGATGATTGATATTTTCAACATAAAAAAAGTCTATCTAGTAATGTTTTCCGCGCCCGTATATATATATTGTTGTTCAGCATAAAAAGCTGCACAACATACTCCATTTTCAAGGTCATCGGGAGTGACGGAAGAATTCTATATATTTACCAAAATTTATATGATTAATAAAAAAATCAAAATGGCGGCTTCAAAATGGTCCCAATTCATCAAATTGGCATTTTTACTACATATAACAAAAGCTGCTTATTTTTACCATTCTACGGATTGAAAGTTATTTTTTAGGTTTCTAAGGAGTTGTAATATCAATTTCTTAAAGAACTTCAGATATTATTCAAAATGGCCGGAGCGAAATACCGTCTTTTTTATGACAATCACAGTCATATTAGCAAAAATAAACTTTTTTATAAAAATAAAATTAGCTTCAGAAAACAAAAAGAAACATAAAAGAATAAAAAATAACTCAGTTATGGCTTTTAAACAAAAATACATACATTTTTTTTGTCAATATACATATACATACTTCAATACACAAATTTTGAGCCATCTCACGGTTTTTTAAACCTCTCCAATTTTTCCTTTTCTGTTTTTATATAATAAATAATAAGCCAACTCGTGTAATAAAAAATTAGCCAAATTCATTAAAATTATTAATTAATTGTATGCACAAATAAATTAATTTTTAATAAATATTATCTTATATATTAATACGCTAACTTTGTACAGCCTAAGACTTTTTATTCGAATTTTCGCTTATTCCAAATTTTCACTGCTAACTGATATTAGTGTAACCTAGATCAGAGTGATTTTTGGGATTTTTCGGATCATAAATAAAAAAGTTATAGACGAATTATAATGTATTTTTGAATTCAACTGCCTCCCCTGAAATCAAATCAAATGGATCAAATCGAATTGTCCAAATCTTTTCTTTCTTTATAGTATTACTTCGGTCTGAAAGACCTAAGTATTACATTCATGAGCTCAAAGTGAAATTCTTACCCCCACTTTTTTTGGCATTTCTCGACGTTTTAGGACCTACTGATTATAAAAAAGCAAAAAAAAAATTTATGTCTGTCTGCCGGCCAGCCGTCCGACCGTCACAACCTACGAAATCTAGAAAATCGCTGGACGGATTTGAAATTTTTTTTTTCTGAAAATAGGTTTACTCAATGGAAAGAGCCGAAAGGACGATGTGTTCAATAACTGTACCGGAAGTGTGTCAAAACAAGGAAATTTGCATATTTTTAGCTTAAAAACGTTCAATTTAAGTGATTACGAGTAGGAACATTGAATTTGGAGAAATTTTGATGGTCGGGATTGGTATGTGAGATCAAAATCTAGATTCTTGCATTATAAGTTTGCCAAAAAAATGTTGTCAAGTGTGTCAAAAGAAAGATTTTTATTTATTTTTTTACCCAATTTTTTGGAAAAATATAAAATTAATTATATATTTGAAATGAAATTTTATTATTATTATTGAGAATTATGGCATTATAAGTTTGTCACACAAATAATGTCAAGTGTGTCAAAAAATGATTTCATTTATTTCTTTAGACATTTTTTTGGAAAAAAAATGTAGCTGTTTTTATGACGTAAATGTAATTGAAAATGAAATTGGACATGGAAATTTTTGAATTTGTTATAGTTTTTAAAATATTTTTGGAATTTTGAAAAAAGTTTGTATTTTTGATTTTGTAATCATTTTTGCAATATATTTAGAATTTTGAAAAAAGGTTTAATTTTTGATTTTGTAAGAATTTTTGGAATATTTTTAGAATTTTGAAAAATTTTAAATTTTTGATTTTATTATAATTTTTGGAATATTGAAAAAAGTTTGAATTTTTGATTTCGTAATAAATTTTGCAATATTTTTAGAATTTTGGAAAAGTTTGAATTTTTAAGAATTTTTGGAATGTGATTGGAATTTAGAAAAAGTTTAAATATTTGATTTTATTCTAATTTTTGGAATATTTTTGGAATTTCGAAAAAAGTTTGATTTTATTTAATTTTTACAATATTTTTGGTATTTTGAAAGAAATATGAATTTGTGATTTTGTAAAATTTTCTCGAAACGCTAAATGGAGAGGTTTTTGAGCAGTTTGCTGAGTGTATCATCTTTTCACTAAATGATGTTAATATATGATCTTTTATAATTTTCCGGCAACGTATTGGTGTTTCGTGTTAGTTTTGTAATAAATTTCTAAACAGAGATAAAAACATACTTGTACTTTAACAAAGAGTTATGTTTGATATACATCGCTGCCCAAAACTAAAAACCATGTCCTCATAAAAGTTTTTTTCCGAAAACTATATCAAAATCCTTAACCCAGACCGAAGTCTTGATATCTCAGAGCTGTGAGATTTCAGCCTCTCCATATTTTTATATTTTCCTTTCAGTTTACGCATTGATCTAGGAGAGTATGGACGTTATTTTTCTTTGTTGTTTTATCTTATATATTAATACGTTGAATATTTAGTTAGATATATATCGTTTGTGAATGAAAGAGGATAAAAAAGTGATTATTGATTGTTGCGTTTTTTTACAATTTTGTAATGTGTGTGTTTGGTATGATAGTTTGAGATCGTAAATTTGATTGTTAGAATTTTTAATATATATTGTTTGTGAATGAAAGAGAATAAAATCTTAATTAATTTCAAATTTTCAGTGCTAATTGATATTACTGTAACTTAGGTTTTAAAGATTTTTGGGATTTTTCGGACCATAAATAAAAAAGTTATTATATACAAAAATCTTTTTATATACATATGCATTATAAGTTTACATATATACAAAAACGAAATGAAATTTAATTCTTAAAGTTTATCGTATTCGAAGAGTAGAGTTGTTTGTTTTTTTATGATAGATGAAATAAATGGTAATGTTGTGAATGAATGTTGTGAATGAAGAAATGAATGATGATTTAGAATTGAATGTGGTGAATGATGAAATAGAAATTCCCTTAGTAATTTTGAGAGATTCGCTCAAGTGTGCTTTGAATGTCATTCTAGGTAACTTTGATTCGTATGTTTGTGGTGCTTTGGATATGAGTTGTCGTTTTTGTCATGCCAAATATATAAATTTAAAAGCCTAATATGTTTGAATAAAATATTTCCTTATACATCTTATATATTATTACGTTAAAAAAACTTTCTGGAGCCTAAGGCTTTTTTATTCGAATTTTGATTAATTTCAAATTTTCAGTGCTAATTGATATTACTGTAACTTGGTTTTAAAGATTTTCGGGATTTTTCGGATCATAAATAAAAAAGTTATTATATACGAAAAACTTTTTATATACACTAGGAGGGCCCGGCGTGCCCGTTTGTGTCATCATTTTAAGGTAAGAATTGAAATAGGGCCGATCGTTACATATATTTTAAAAGTTTGTTGGAAATGGTCCTGCAATAATTCTAAATTAGATAATTTATTATATGTTCTGTTTGTTATTTTTATATATCAAACAAAAAATCGTAGCTCTTATTAAAAATCAATATTTTAATGCAATAATGTATAAGCTAAAACAAAACAAACTTTGAAACTTACCATACTAAAAGATAGACGTAACATAACTTCCACTGCAAGTATTACGTGTTACAATTTTGCGTTTTTTCATTTATATCTTTCTTTCTATTTGTTTTTGTTGCTGTTGTTGTTTGCGTACAAATTATATAATTCAGTTCGCTGCAAGTTTAACAGCTTGTTCGTTCATTATTTGGATGAAAATAATAATTTTCATTGAGTCGATTATTTTATGAATATACGGAATCAATATTGGCACTTACTCTCAATTCGAAAAACGTAATTCCCAAATCACCATATTGAATTCTATCACTGATTATTGAGCACAAACATCAGGTTTTATTAAGTCTTCAACACCTTTGCTGTTGTTATGACTGCCAAATTACGTGATGCTAACATTTATCATTTGGACAAATCTACCATCTAATGGGAACAATTGAGTTTTGAGTAAAGGTTTTTTTAGATTTTTGTAGTCACCTCCGACAGTAAAAACTAATCCCTGAATTCAACCCGGCTTTTCCATTCCCATTCGTGATACTACACCATTGGCTCGTTTCATTACATTTGTAATGTTTACACACATAAAACAAGTGAGGATCATGGTGTATTTTTTTCATTTATATAAATTTATTTCTCAGTCAGCTGTTATAACAGTGATCCTTTTCATTGCCAATGTTTAACTAGATGGTGGTAATAATATATGTTGACGCCCCTATTAAATTGATTATTATCAAATGTAGCTCGATTTAATGCTAATGAATAGGTTAGGTGGAGTTTTTTTATGTATCTAATTGAGTGTGATCGTGGTTGAATACTTTTCGATGTATAATAGACTAAGAGCCCGCGACGGCCAGACCTTCGTTATTTTATAAAAGCTGAAAGTTTTTCTGCACATACCCCCTACTCAGGTAGGAACGATAAGCGAAATATGAAGTTTGGATCATAGTGGCTTTGGCAGGGAGCAGGTTCCAAAGGGGCCTCCAAAGTTTCGTGAAAGTATAAAATGTAAATTTTTTATATATTCTTCGGGATAGTATTAGAAGTCACGTCACCCAATGCCAGACACTTACTATCGTGGTAACCCCCTGCCAGACACCCTTGAACTATAAAGTTTAAGGGTGTCTGGCAGGAGGTTTCCACGATAGTAAGTGTCTGGCATTGGGTGACGTGACTTCTAATACATTCCCAAAGAATATATAAAAAAAATTAGCTTTTATACTTTCACGAAACTTTGGGGGCCCCTTTGGAACCTGCTCCCTGCCAAAGCCACTATGATCCAAACTTCATATGTCGCTTATCGTTCCTACCTGAGTAGGGGGTATGCGCAGAGAAACTTTCAGCTTTTATAAAATAACGAAGGTCTGGCCGTCGCGGGCTCTTACTCTATAATGCTTATCAAATCAAATTCTAAAATTCGTGATCAAATTCTAATTACTCTATTGTATATGTAAAATTAAGAGTATAAATTACAAAATTTTTATGAATTTTGTAAAGTTGTAAATTAAAATTAAATAGACAAATAGGAATAGAATAGTGCTACTAATGGCTAATTAAATAATTTTTTTTAGCATGTAAATTAAAATCATGTGATTGTGGCACAAAAAAAAGAATATATTCAATTCAATCAGTGATAAATTGTTGTTGCCATTTTACTGAGTTTTGTGTGTGCTAAGAAGTTTGATAGCTGCAATTTTTAGAAATCAAATAAATGATCCAAACAAATTCCAACATTTTGGATTTGTTTTTTTATAACACTTTCGTGCTTGGATTAGAAAACGGCCTCCAATATAGCGCGACCGTTGTTTTACCATTTCGGTTATTGGAACAAATAAATCGATACCGGCTGAAAGAAACGGAAGAATATGAATTGGATGACCAAAACTATGTTCGAAAAGTTCTTCGCATGAATGAACAGGGGAAATTGTATAGGAATGGTGTGTTTAACTTAATCTGTAAACTAGTGCATACAAATTAATTCGTCGTCAATATTTGAGCGATTTGGTTTCAACGCAATTTATATATATGTACAATTTTTATTGTCGGAGCATCAAAACAAACACAAACAAAAAACTATAATAAGTAAGGTTTATTTTTTTATATTTCTATATTATATTTTTTAGAATTCTTTAAATTTTGTTGAAATGTTGTAGACCATCATGGTCTTTTAAATTAAATTATTTTTGTGTTATTAGCGATCTTTCCTTGTTAGAGTCCGTTTTAGTCCGTAAATTCATGTATCATTTTTAAGAATTTAAAATATATCCCTTGGATAAATAGATGCCTTAGGCATCTATTCCAAACGTGAAAAGTCCCTTGTTTCACTATTTCACAGCAATGGAAAAGCAATACAGCAAATAATATTTCTATCTAGAATATTCTTTCAAATTTCAATAGCTTGAAAAATAGCTTGATTTCCACCACAACACAGCGTCGAAAATAATTCACAATATTTCTATTAAATAGCACTAAAAACTTTATTTAGAATTAACAGTGTCGGTATAACTTTTTATTAAAATATTAATTAAATGTTATTAAATTTAATTTAAATTAAAAAAAAATAATTTAATTATTTAATTTTTTTTAAAATTTAATTTTACTAAATTAAATTTTTATTAAAATATGTTTTTTTTTTCGATATTCGGTGTTTGCGAAGTAAACATCAAATTATCAAGTTATAATCAAATTTTTTCAATATTAAAATTTCTAACTGTGTTTTATTTTTTGTTTGGATTTGTTGTTAGTTATAAATTCAAATCAAATTAAAGTTAAACATTGAAATATAAATTGATTGTTTTGTGATTATTGTGTGTGGATGCTCACAAATAAAAGAACTATAAGTCGCCAGATGCGTAGCCTCCCTAGGAGCTCGCTCAGCAGCATTAAACAGATGAGTCAAGGCATTAAAATGAGTGACATCCCAACAGTAAACAGGTATGCAGGTTTACCGCCTAACGTTAATTTATCAAAATATGCAAAAACATCGCAAACTAGTTCTCCGTATGGTGAAAGTTCTAGAAAACCTGTAGAAAAAATTCCTCCAATAATTACAAAATCTTCCTCAACGGAGATTCATAAAACTATGAAGGAACTAAATATTTCAAAATATAATATACAAATAATGTCAATTGGCATAAAAATACTTACATATAGCCTATCAGACTATAACAAAATTTTTACTAAATTAAAAGAACATAACAATGGTATGTTCTCATATACGCTTGAGGAAAATCGTTTTGTTAAATTTGTACTATGTGGGCTCCATGATATGGATACAAATGAAGTTAAGAAAAGCCTCGAGAATAGTGGCCTGAGTCCTGTTAATGTTTGGAAAACTATTCCTAAAAAATATCGTCGAAACAGTGAAGATGCCCTTTATTTTGTTGCTTTCAAAAAGGGATCAATGTCTCTGAACCAATTAAAAAATATTAGATTTGTTAATAACACAGTGTGCAGATGGGAAATTTGTCGATCCACCAGCAAAGGTCCTCTCCAATGTTATAAATGTAAAATGTATGGTCATGGAGCGAACGCATGCTACATGAAGCCAAAATGTAATTTCTGTGGTGGAGATGAACATATTGATGATATGGAGTGTCCTTTACAAAACGATATTACTAAACATGTTTGCTGTAATTGTAGTGGAAATCATACATCTAACTCTATAATTTGTCCAGAAAGAGAAAAATACATTCAAATAAAAAATCATCTGAATCTAAAAAATAAGTTGAGTCGACCTTCAAATCAACCAACGTTTTCATTTCAACAACAGGATTTTCCTATTATTCCTTCAATACCTCATCAAAACAACAATAAAAATTTTAATAATAATAATAATAATAATAATTTTGTTAACAAAAAAATGCAGTTCAGTACAGTGGTTCAAACAAATGCAATCAATCATGAAAATTCAATTAATATTAATTCAGATAGCACAAATGATTTGTTTGCACCACATGAGTTATTACAAATTCTCAAAGAACTTGTTTCAGGACTTCGGGGGTGCCATTCCAAAGAAGAACAATTTGATGTTATGGCTAATATTGCTATTAAATATGTCTGTTATCCATAATTCTTTAAAAATTTGTGTGTGGAACGCGTACGGTATAAAAAATAAAAAATTTGAGGTAATTCAGTTTTTAGATAATTTTAATATTGATATATTACTTATTAGTGAAACGCATTTAAAGCCTTCTATTTCATTTTCGATTCCTAATTTTCGATTTTATCGTAATGATAGAGAAAATATTCGCAGGGGTGGTGTTGGTATTCTTATAAAAGATTGCATTAAACATTCGCTTCTTCCTGACCTTAAATTAAATTGTATAGAATCCCTGGGTATTAATATAATAAGTAGTGATAATAATCAACTTAAAATATTTTCTGTATATTGTTCATATTCGAATTCTGAGCATCTCAGAAATGATTTTATAAAAATTTGTAGTGGTAATATTCCTTACCTAATTGGTGGTGATTTAAATTGTAAGCATCCTAACTGGTTTTGTCCTAGAACTAACCGAGGTGGTCGAACTTTATATGATTATTCTATTAACTCTGATTGTGTTGTTATCGCTCCCCAAGATCCTACCCACTATAGTCCTGCTGGAGTCCCTAGTATTATTGACATATTTTTAACAAACAACCCTCAGTTGATATCCGAAGTTAACACCATTCAAGCACTCTGCTCCGATCATCTGCCAGTCCTCTGTTCAATAGTATTTAATAATCAAGTAGATCATTGCCATCGTAAATACTTTAACTATAAAAATGCTAATTGGAGCATTTATCAGAATCATATTTCATCTGAAATTGAAAATTTCAATTTAAGTTCAATTCATACTATTTCAGATGTCAACGTTGCAGTCGATTTTTTGACAGCATCCATTTCTTCAGCTCGTGATCTATCCGTACCGCTTGAGCCTGTTCTTCCAACTGATAAATTGTTATTATCTGATCAAGTGTTAAGTTTTATCAGACACCGAAATTCGCTTAGAAGATCTTACCTTAGAAGTCGCCTTGCTCACATTAAAACCTCAATAAACTTGCTAAATAGAATTATTAAATATCATATAAATATTCTTTATAATCAAAAATGGCAAACGAAGCTTGAATGCTTGGATAATGGTTCAAGAAACTTCTGGAAAACAACTAAACATTTTAAAAACCATCGCAAGTCCATTCCACCATTAGTTACTCCCAACACTGGAAATCGAATTTTCTTAAATACAGAAAAAGCACAAGTATTGGCATCAGCCAAAATAAATACAACATCAGTCTTCCTTGACGCTCATCAAATTCCAAACTCCAATATTGTAATTGAAGAACAAGTGAATGACTTTTGCACTAATTTCAATAATTTGGATAACAATGCTCCAATTTCTGAAATTCACCCTTCTGAAATTTCTGATATTTTGAAATTCCTTCCAAGGCTCAAAGCTCCAGGTGTAGATAATATTCCATTTATTTTACTTAAAAATCTTCCTGAAAGTGGAATCCATTTTCTTAAGATAATGTTCGAGTGCTGCTTGAAGCTAGGTTATTTCCCAATTCAATGGAAAAAAGCTAAAATTACTCCTGTCTTAAAGCCTGGCAAAGACCCCACTCTTGCTACAAGCTACAGACCTATTAGTCTTCTTTGTACATTGGGAAAACTCTTTGAGCAGATTATCAAAAGAAGAATGGAAGAGTTCATAACTGACAATCAAATAATTATAAACGAGCAATTTGGTTTTAGATCTGGGCACTCTACAGTTCGTCAAATCCATCGTGTAGTCAATCATATTAAATCTAATAGATCTTCGCTAAAATCTACTGGAATGATATTATTAGACCTTGAACGAGCCTTTGATAAAGTTTGGCAAGACGCAGTCTGCTATAAATTATTTATATATGGATTTCCAATATTTTTAATTAAAATCATAAAATCGTTCTTAACTGATAGAACATTTTTTGTCCAGATTTTTGATTCCATGTCCTCTATACTTAGCATTCCAGCTGGGGTTCCTCAAGGTGCCGTATTGAGTCCTTTGCTTTTTTGTTTATTCATCAATGATATTCCAAGAGATAGTGAATGTAAATTATCATTATTTGCTGATGACACTGCAATATTTGTGTCAGATGAGCTGGCGGTATCTATTATCAATAAGCTTCAATTGTACCTCACTAAAATTCTCGAATTTTTTAAAAACTGGAAACTTAGTATTAACATATCAAAATGTGAAGCTATTTATTTTACTAGGTGCAGAGCATCGCGTAAACTTCCACAACAACCCTTTCTGATTCAAAACTCTTCTTTGGAATGGAAACCTTCAACTAAATATTTAGGAATTTATTTGGATAAATCATTAACATTTAAGACACACGTCACTCAAATACAACAAAAATGTAATGCACTGTTCAAAAGTCTATATCCTTTACTCAACAGAAAAAGTAAACTGAATAGTCATAATAAGACACTAATTTACAAGTGTGTGATTCTTAATATCATACTCTATGGTGCGCCAATTTGGTGGGATATTGCTTTGTGTCATAAAAAGAAATTTCAAATTATTCAAAACAAATTTCTAAAAACTATATATAAACGCCCTAGACGTTATAGCACTTTAAGACTGCACAACGAATTAAATATAAAGCTTGTCAATGTAGTTGCTAGAGAAGCTAATGATAGATATATAAATAAATTAAATTGTATTGAAAATGAATTAATAAATGCAATTAGCTTTACTACCGCTTAATTTTTGCAACGTAGCTTTTAAGTTTAGATTTAAGTAGGTTAGGTAAATATAAGTTTTTTATTAGTTACTAAGCAGACTGAACTGCATTTGAAAATATAAACATTCTTTTTCACTTATTTTTCGCAATACTCATACTAATTAATTTCATCTGTTGTAAAGCTTACTATTAAAAGCTGATCTCAGTAAACTATTAAATGTATACAACTGTATTATAAAATTTAAAGTCAATAAAAAAAAAAGGATTATTATTAAAATATGTGTGCTTTCAAAGATCATCCTTTTTCAACTTTATTCTGAATTTCTGCAACTCTGCATGTGACATGAATTGTTTTCTATGCGGAAATGAATTTGTATGCCTCACCTGAACGAATATTGAAAGCTATCTAAAAAGGATAAGAGGCTTTGATTTTTTTTCTACAGTTTGAGCCAGATGTTTCTCTGGGATAGTATGGGATATGAATGAGGACAAACGTTGATGTTGTGGTGCTCAATTTTTTAGAGTCATCCTTAAGCTGACTGAAACATTGTTCTGTGATTGCGGGGTTGGGTGACTGAAGTAGCTCCTAATAAGGAGAAGAGAGACCTAACACAATCTAATCCTTTTAGCGTTGCTGCATTAGCATAATGGGTGAAGATTATGTAGTTATATAAAACTATTTTGAATAAAATTTACCGTTGGTATCAGATATATTTATTTATCTTAATGAATTAGAACTTCAGTTGACTTAAATCGAAAAACTCTGAACACTCTAACTTACAGTATTAATTTTTATACTCAATCAAATTCTTTATCAATCACCGTTTAAAAACAATCTAAAATACATTACCGTCTAATAAATCTGGTTGTAAAAAAACTTCCCTAAACATTAATCACTTAATCAATTTCACACCTAAATTTTTATTGAATAAACAAAGTCAAATCGTTTTTCATACCGACAACAAATAAAATCTAAGCGCAAAAATCCCTTTTTCTAAAAAAAAAAATTTTAGTAGAATATAATTTATTGTTCACTTCTGTGATCAACTTAGTTGTAAAGTTAAAAAATAAAGGATAATCATTCTGTTAAATTAAGGGTGCTCACAATCTCGAATTGAAATTAAATTATTTCTTTTCCTATAAAATATAAAAAAATAAGGGGTGAAAACAATTAGCATCTATTTACAAGTGTTTATACTGTATCCGATTCAATGATTCATTTTATTTTGTAGCACTGACGTCAAAATATTGGGTTTTAAATTTTTTAGTACACTGGATCAAAGCTTGTTGTTGATATAAACGAATTTCCTTTTGCATATAGTAACCTTAGAGTATATATAAATATAGAGAGAACATAGCTTTAAAATTGAATGAAGAGAGAGAGAGACAAAAAAATCGTGATCACACATCTGTCATAATTTCTCTTTTCTCCATTTTGATTTGTTTTTAATTACTACCACAAACTTATTTATTAAATTATAAATTAAAAACGATTCTAAATTCAAAATGCCAAAAAACATTAAATGTTTTCTTATAGTTTTGCAAATTTTTATAAAATGAATGAAAATAATCACGAGAGTAATTTAAATTTATTGTGTTATTTCTAGTGAACATTTAACTCAAATATTTTATAATGGACAAGCAATATTTTCTAACGATACGAACAAATATTTAAGTTATGTAAATATTCACAAAGAATATTATGAAGAATTGCTGGCAAACTTTTTTCATTATGGGAAAATTTATTTTTCATTGATAAAATATCAAAAATTATATGTTTGGTTATAATAAAAGCCAAAACGTCAGTTTTTTTCATTTCTTTTTATACAGTCCAAAGGAGGTAGGTAGGTAACTATTATTTTTTTTGGTGGTGTTTTCTTCTTTTAAATTTAAAAAAAACTCAAAATAATTGTACAATTTTGAATGAAATGAAAAAGTTAAGCACGTCTATGGGAAGACATAACTGTTATTCAGAGAGACAAAGAGAGGAAAACAAACAAACGATTTTACAGTTGTGGATGCACGCTAAATATTTGTTGTGGTGATCGGTTGATAGTTATACATTAAAAATTTTTTTCAAATAATCTTAATTTGTTGACACTCCATCCAGTGTAATACCTTTTTTATTATTTCCTTATTTAAACAGAATGCCACTTGACTTAAAAATTATAAATGAATTTTACAAATATACTTACCCTTTAAAAAATAGATAAACAAAAACATCCCTGTATATATTTTTTATCTGTTTTTTTACGTAATAGTGTAAAGGGATCGGTGATCACAATAACAGTAAATAATATACAAAATTTAACGCAAGGACTAATCTTTTGTAAAAAAGTAATTGTTTATTATTGTTAATTTAAATTGATTATTAAGTAAATCTGATTAACTTTGATGATAAATATTTTGTGTAGGCTCTAAGGGGTTTTGTTTTGGATTATGTTATGAAGAAAAAAAAATAAAAAATATTTGCAAAGTGAAAATTGCAGATTTTTACAAATAGAAATAAATCATCTATAAAAATAAAATTAGTTTAATCTTAGATATATTAGGGATGAGTCTTATGTACTATGAATAGTGTAAGTTATTCAATCATAACTCGAAAATTATTGAATCCAGAAAATAGATAATAAACCATCAAGGGTTTAAAGGAATGGAGAAACAAGTCCTTGTCGAACGTATTTAGATTAATCTTCCTTTCTGTAGGTGATTTGCTATCGGCCCATACAAGGTTGTACAACTAGTTCAGTAATGGTCCATTAATGGCGACCAGTAACGAAGTAATGACCGAGTAATGGCAACCATGACTGGGCCATTAACATAATTTTAATGGATGATAACTTTGGACAATAAATGCCTGCCATTCATGGGCCAGAGGAAAACAACAGCAATGGCCCATACAAGTTTGTACAGTTGACCCAGTAATGAACCAATAATGATGCTCACTATTGTATCAATGGACGAGAGCTGGCAACCATGACTGGGCCTTTAAAAAAAAACTATCATACGCAAATTTAAATAAACTAAATACAAAATAATTTAAAATAAAATAACTATATCCTATATGAAAAAAAAATTAGAACTTATTCCAATCTCATCAATATTATCAAAGTCTTTTAGCGGAGAGATGATAACTAAACTATAGGTAAAAATTTTTCAAATATATGTTTCTAAAATGGATATTACTCTAGTGAATTTTAACCAAATGACATAGATCGGCAAATTCTTGGTTGCAGTACTTGCCCAACAGGCAACAACAATTAATGCAGTTTACCATTAACGGGCCATTGCTTGGCCATTTAAAGTAAGCTGTACTGGCCATTTTTCATAAACTATAGATTGGACGGATCATGGTTTCAGTAATGGCCCAATAACAATAGCCAAGTAATATTTACCATTCATGGGCCAGAACTTGGCCATTCTAAGGCAGCTATATACTGGCTCTTTTCTGTAAACCATAGATCGGCCGATGAATGGTTCTAGTACTGGCCAGACTACAATAACCAAGTACTGTTAACCATTAATGAGCCAGTGCTTGGCCGTATTTCAAAGCCTGGCAAAAGCCGCTTGGGGGGTAGTACAACCAATACGTTGGACAATTACACATGGTTCACTCTCTGAACATAGGGAAGGAGTTGCAATCTCCTTCAAAAATGAAGATCTTGGACTGCCATTTTTACTTTCACGAATAATGATGCGATACTACAACCTTTGTTTCAGGTATAAGTATTCGCGATAAATGCAGCATCAAAGTGATCGTAGGTGATTTCGTTTTCCGGTACGGTGAATAATATTTTGATTGATATCCAGGCTGCTATAAAAGCTCTGGAAAACTACACTATCAATTCAAAAATAGTGCCATCCCATACAAGGTTGTACAACTGGTCCAGTAATGGTCCATTACTGGCAGCCAGTAATGCAGCAATGGGCGAGTACTAGCAACCACAACTGGGTCATTAACATAATTTTACTGGATGATAACTTCGGACAAAAAACGGTTGCCATTCATGGGCCAGAGAAAAAAACAACAGCAAAGGCTCATACAAGGTTGTACAGTTGGCCTAGTAACGGGCCAATAATGATGACAAGCATTGTAGTAATGACCAAATACTGGCAACCATGACTGGGCCGTTGAAAAAATATACATTAATATCATATGTAAATTTAGATAAACTAAATACAAACTAATTTAAAATAAAATAAAAATGACGGAAAAAATTCAAAACTGGTTCAGTTGCAAGAATGGCTGAGTAATGGCAAACATGACTGCCAGTACTCCGCCATCAAAAAAATATAAAATAATATTTTCATATACATAAAGTTAAATAAATTATTTACAAAATAATTAAAATAAAATAGAAATGAAAATAAATTAAAACATATACTAACCTTTCTATATTATCATAGTCTTTGAACCGACAAGGCGATAACTAAACTATATGTGAAATTTTTCACACTATGTGTTTTTAAAAGGGATAATACTCTAGTGAAATTAAAAAAAATGACATAGATCAGCAAAGTCATGGCTACAGTACTGGCCCAATAACAATAGCCAATTAATGTTAACATACAAAGTAAACTGCACTGGCGATTTTCTATAAACGGTAGATTGGCCGTTTCATGGTTCCAGTAATGACACGATAACAATAACCAAGTAATATTTACCATTTATGGGCCAGTGCTTGGCCATTCAAAGGTAACAATATGCTGGGTATTTTCTGTAAACCATAGATCGGCCGATGAATGGTTCTGGTATTGGCCCAATAACAATAGCCAAGTACTATTAACCATTAATGGGCCAGTGCTTAACCGTATGTCGATGTCTGGCAAAACCTACTTGGGATACTATCCCGGACAAAACAACATAAAACTGTTATGGATACCAGGTTCTAGTGGGAACCTGGAGAGTGAAAAACCTAATGGGCAATTTGTATATCGAAATGAAAAATAATTTCGCTAGTTGAACAGGTTCTCTTTCAATGCATCAGCTCCCAATGAGAAATCACAAAAGGCTCCAAGGTCTATCAAACGTTCACTATACAGAGGTGAGCTTGCAAACCACCAGATTTCTGCTAAGTCTGAGTCGATCATATTATAAACTAATAATGGAACTGTACTGACAGGTCATCATTATGTGAATAAAGACATGCTGAGGCTTGGAGTATGAAATGATTCACAATACCGTTTTTGTCTCGAAGAAGGTGAATCAGTCCCTCACATTATGCGAGAACGTTTAGCTCTCTCAGGGCTCCGAAGCAACAATGTATTTATGAATAAAATTTTAAAAAAGGTCATTGAAAGGCTATTGAACATGAGAATGACATAAAGAACTAAGAAGTTTATATGTCGGAGATATAAATCTGTTGTAATTATCCTTATAGAGATATAAATCTGTTGTAATTATCCTTAATTAATCCATTTTTCCCTTTCAAGGAACGGAAAGAAAAAATTGTTTCAAGTAATTAACATTATACTAAATTGATAAGCTCCAAAAATTAAATGAAAATTTAATATTTTAAAAACACATGTTAGAATATTAATAAACAAATCTGAATCGATCATTGCATCGGTAATATGTTTTTTTGACTTGTTTATTATAATTACGTACCCTTTTCATAAATCCAGTACAAGATATCATACAAATAAAAATAATAAAACAATTATTAATAATTTAGTATTTATATAGAGATAACCACCTCAAACAAATAATTATCCCTCCGAGATTTATTCAAAATAAATAAAAATAGTAGATGAAAAGAAAATTACATATGTTAATCTCGTTACCCCTTTGGAAACCTAAATATGAAAATCTGCTATTATCAACCCTTTTTCTAATTTCATTTATATTAATTTTCCAACGTCAAACAATGTTACAACAATAAATAAAATTGCAATAATAAAATTCAACGGACAGTCTTTTGAGGATTAGAATTAATCTAATAATCACATGAGATAATCCTTGTTCCTTTTTCTACAATATAATTTGTTTATTCATCTCATATGTGCTATTTTACTATTTTTATTGAGAGCAACTATGCTAAAGTAAGGTTTGAATTTTGATGAAACATAGAAAGATCTTGGTTATGGAATGAAGAAGACAACAATGTTGTATGTTTTAACTAGTTGTTTGTTACCCTTAAAGCTCAGAGTTCAGTTCAGAGTTCAGACAGAAAATAACTTTTTGTCGTTGAAAATTCACCGGTTGCAATTAAAATTGCGGCATCTGTTATGTTATATTGTTTTTGAAATTATTCACCAATTAACATTGTCTGGTTTATTTTTAATTTACAAAGCAATTAATCATTGATTTTTTACGACATTTATGAACTAATAGATATTAAAAATATAATCAGAGGCGTATTATGAATACACTCATCAAAAAATCTAAACTGTTTTTTTGTTTTAAGAACTTCTATAATATTTCTATTTTGGTCGCTTTGGAGAAAAAATAGATAATTTATTTTTTTACAACCAAGCTAGAAATTGTCATCTATGATACAGTATTTAATAATTTAATGTAGCGCGTTGCATTATTGTTTATTTATTAAGTCCTTTATTCGTCCATGTATGGAGTACTACTGTCATATTTGGGGAGGTGCTTGTCAGTCAACAATAAAATGTCTAGACTCTATACAGAGAAAAGCAATACGGTTGATTGGTAATACCAAATTAATGGACCAGCTTGATTCATGCCAGCACAGAAGAAATGTGGCTGAATTGTCAATCTACTATAAATATAACTTTAGCGAATTCTCCTCTAAGGAAATTCAAAACATCCTTTCATCGTGTGCGCAGTATAATCGACAAACAAGAGCTGCCGAGTTATCCCATCCATTTGTTGTACAAATACCTCGTTGTAGAACTGTGTCCTTCCAGAACGACTATTTTAATAGAGTGGCCAAATTGTGGAACTCAATGCTTTCCTCTGTATTTCCCGATAAATTTTACCCTCAGGCGTTTAAAGAAAATGTCCATAATCATTTAAAACAATTAGTATAGTTGTCCCTATATCCCCATTCCTTCCATTTTCCTCATCTCCTTCCTATATACATAGTTGACATGGTATCTTCGGATATTCAAAGAGTCTAAATAATGAATATTTTACATTTAGTGTGCTAAACATGTCTAACTAGTTAATAAAAAAAAAATGATAAAATTACCTAAGTGGCAGTAACGTAATATATTTATTACGCCCTAGTGCGTAATGAAATAATAAACAATTCAATATTGTCATGAGAACTGTTGACTTGAAAAACAAATTAAATTTCAACACATACAAAACTTGCGCATAACGAATACAAATTTTCAATTGAAAATATAAAGCACGATTTACATACAGCTTTTTCAAATTATTTCAAATATATTTTATGATTCTTCTAAAAATTTATGGGCAGCATGCATTAAAATGATTATAAGAAATAATACCATGGTAACAGTTTATAAAAAAAGGCGTGAAAACAAGGCGACAATAACAAATTCGTTCAAAACTTCAACGAGTTTGGGCAACTATGGTTCAAAAGATTATTTTTAACGATTATTTATTTAATTTTTTTAATTGAAAGACCTAAGTATTACAATTTACATTCATGAACTAAAAGTGAAATTCTTACCCACACTTTTTTGGCATTTCTCGACGTTTTAGGACCTACTGATTCTGAAAAAGCAAAAAAAAAATGTATGTCTTTCTGTCGGCCGTCCGGCCGTCACAACCTACGAAATCTAGAAAACCGCTGGACGGATTTCAAAATTTTTTTTTCTAAAATAGGTTTACTCAATGGGAAGAGCCGAAACAACGATGTGTTCGATAACTGTACCGGAAGTGTGTCAAAAAATCGTCAAGTGTGTCAAAACAAGGAAATTTGCATATTTTGAAGTGAAAACTTCTTTAGTATCGTTATGATTTTAAACTGGATGAAACGAAATTTTAACAGTAAAAAGAGACAGTGAATATTTTTTAATATTTTTCTTTTTTTACTTATTATTTTGCTGGTATTGTATTATGTATGTTATGTTGAAAAAAAAAATTTATTATGAAATTTTAAATTTTATTTGGTTATGTTTATGTTTAGAAGACAATAAATTTATTTTGTAATTTTATTAGGAAAAATAGATAATATTTAATAATTCATAAAAAAAACGTAATTAGTTGATAAGGTAAGTATTGAAAAACTGTTTAATTTTTGTATAAAAGAAAATATTTTATGTTTTTTTGTAAGAATTTTATTTATATTATAAATTAAAACTTTGGTCTTAATATGGTCAATATATCTTTGGAATACTGCGTCAATTACTGTTTTTGATATTGTTGTTGATACAGTGCGAATAAAACACTGTATTCCAAAAATATATTGACCATATTAATACCAAAGCATTTATTTTATACTTTAGTTACCATAAGCCTCTTGTATCATTTATCGAAAATGTAAGCTCTGAGTTTGAATAAATTTATGTAATGTATACGAATAAAATTTAAAATAATTATCAAACTTTGTATCACTATGATCATGACTAAACCTGCAATTATCCTTTTCCCGAAATTTTGCATTCGTCTCATTATCATGAAGCCAAAATTTTTGAAGGTTTCACTTCTACCACGTGTGAATTGCACACATTTTTTGCTTAAAAACTTTTCATTTTAAGTCATTACGAGTAGGAACATTGAATTTGGAGAAATCTTGATGGTCGGGATTGGTATGTGAGACCAAAATCTAGATTATTGCATTATAAGTTTGTCAAAAAAATGTTGTCAAGTGTGTCAAAAGAATGATTTTGTTTTATTTTTTTACCCAATTTTTTGGAAAAAAATTAAATTAATTATTTGTTTGAAATGAAATTTTATTATTATTATTGAGAATTATGGAATTATAAGTTTGGCAAAAAAGTTATGTCAAGCGTGTCAAAAAATGATTTCATTTATTTTTTTAGCCAGTTTTTTGAAAAAAAATATGCAGCTGTTTTTATGATGTAAATGTAATTGAAAATGAAATTGGACATGGAAATTTTTTAATTTGTTATAGTTTTTGAAATATTTTTGGAATTTTGAAAAAAGTTTGTATTTTTGATTTTGTAATAATTTTTGCAATATTTTTAGAATTTTGGAAAAAGTTTTAATTTTTGATTTTGTAAGAATTTTTGGAATATTTTTGGAATTATGAAAAATTTTAGATTTTTGATTTTATTATAATTTTTGGAATTTTGCAAAAAGTTTCAATTTTTGATTTCGTAATAAGTTTTGGAATATTTTTAGAATTTTGAAAAAAGTTTGATTTTGTTATAATTTTTACAATATTTTTGGAATTTTGAAAGAAATATGAAATTGTGATTTTGAAATATTTTCCCGAAACGCTAAATTGCGAGGTTTTTGAGTAGTTTGCTGATTGTATAATCTTTTCACTAAATTATGTTAATATATGATTTGTTATAATTTTCCAACAACGTATTGATGTTTCGTGTTAGTTTTGTAATAAATATCTAAACAGAGATAAAAAATACATGTATTTTAACAAAACGCAATGTTTGATATACATCGCTGCCCAAAACTAAAAACCATGTCTTCATAAAAATTTTTTGCCGAAAACTATATCAAAATCCTTAACTCAAACCGAAGTCTCGATATCTCAGAGCTTGAGATTTCAACCCCTCCATATTTTACTTGTATGATTTTAAGCCACTCGCTACGCTTGTGTTTTAAACATTCTGTTCTCGTTATAAAATCTACTTTGTAGTACATAATGTTCGTTTATATCCAAATGTGTTAAGCAACGTATATTGTTAATAACCATCAAATATAATAAACTTTGAGATCCTAAAAAACAATTGTATTTGATAAAGTTTTCTGGGCCCTTTAGTCAGCTTCGTGTTCGCCTAAAGAATAATACAACTCTGAGTCAAATGGATTAAAGTAACATATTACTTTATATTCATTAATATATAACTTTTCTAACATACAACTTCTAAGTTATAATATTTTATATTTATATGTTAAATCCATAATAATCATTGTCTAATTCATTCCTGGAAGTTTTGAAAAGAATTTATTAGTTTTGGGTTAACATCAAAAGGAACATTTTAGTGAATGGTTTTCGTTTATGAGGATGTGAATTTGTCAAAATCTGTTTATTTTTTTTTTCTGATGACTATGAGTAATGTTGACCGACATGCTTTGAACTTCTTAAATATTTCGTAAATAAATATTTTTTATTCATAACATTATTTATTGGTGCAATAATAAAAGAAATAAAAATAAATAGATTTGTTATTATATAATTATTAAGTTACGATACAAGTTTGTAAATAAATATTTTTGTAAATAAATAATAAACAAAATTGAATCAAGCATTCATTAACTTTAAAAATTCAAGGTGCTTGAACTCGTACGCCGGCTTATTCTTGCGTTATACTTTTATAAATATAGAAATAAGTTCACGTTATTTTTGTATGCTACCGGCAAATATCTCTCCTTTGGATTTTTGATATTAAAGTGAGGACCAGGCAAGAAGTTGATTGGTACTTAAAAGGTGAATATATATGTTAACAAAAGGCATGCAGCACAAAATTTATTTGTTTTGCCGTTGAAAAGATGTAAGATTTTTGGTCTGCATTATTGACTTTACTATCTTCATTTGGTTTTTTACCTGACGTGGAACTGTAAAGCGACTTGCTTTTCCTTTCATATTTGGTGAATTTGGACAACGTTGAAGATCTGGAAGGATACAGTTATCGAGTTCAATTCTGTTGAACCCGAGAAATAGGAAATGTAATAGTGTTTTTAGGGTCTCTTTGTAATTTGTGGTGTCCGTACTATCTAGTTTGTCAATTTAGCTTAGAGAGTTGGTGTTGCTAGATCTCGTAGTCGAGCTGCAGCAGGAAGACTATATATTGTATCGGAAAGTTACTTAAGCTGCTTCTTTTAGACATATTTTAAATAAACTTTTATTTATTATAAAAATATATAAAAGAAATTTTATGTATTCTTTATAATAAATAAAAGCTTCTTTTAGTGATTGTCACTTGTTAGATATTCTGAGTTATCTGTGGTTATTAGATAGACCCACTTAGGAGAGCTTAATGGACTATATGACTTTTCCTCTACAAGCTATATATCAGTCAGGTATTATCATCCCTCATGTGGACCTCAATGGTAGTTGAAATTCTGGTCATTAAATGACCAAAGTCGTAAGGAGCTTGTGTGCGTGGAAGACATAGTCATGACCAAGGTCAGGAACGTGACCCCGTTTACCAAGAACCGTTAAGTCTAACCTGAGTCCAATTAATATGAACGGTTCGGCAGTTTAGGCGACAAAGTTATTATAGTTTCTTGTATTGATATGCCTCAATATGTAAATTTTAATGAAAGAAATATTTTGTGCATTGTTTTGTTAAATTTTTTTTCTAATAGAAACTTTATAAGAATTTTTACTATAATTTAATTTGCGACCAGAATATATATGATTAATTAAAATAATGAAGTTTTATTGTATTAGAAAATAAATTGTTTTTTCATTTATAAAAGTTGTGACATACGAAAAAAATTATGTCTTCCAATAGTTCAACAAAAAGAATTTTATCAGGAGAAAGTTTGACTTGCCCCCCAGAAGAAATATTTGATATTAAATATATGTGAGTTAGGAGAAGGAAGTTATGGATCGGTTTATGAAGCATTACACAAAGAGAGTTGGCAAGTGTTCCAATTAAACAGGTTCCGTTGAATTTGATATACATGAAATTATTAAGGAAATTTCAATTATGCACCAATGTGGTTCGCTTATGTTGTTACATTGTTGTTACATGACAACAGTGGTGAGAGATCCCTCTAGAACTACTATGCAATCGTATGGAAGCAATCGTATCGAGAAAAGCGTCCGGAAAAAGGAGTTAGAAACCAGTGGCGAAGCGTGCTTCTGTAACTAGGGTAGACATATTCAAAAGCTTTATTAATTTGCCAGTAGAAACTAATTATTGTACATTAAGATGAGAGGACAGAAAGCTAAGGTTTTTGGATGTATGTGGAGTTTGTGAGTCGAAGCGCCAACCGAGATTTGCACCCACATTTAAAATGACTTGCGTCCGTGCATCATATACTATATTTTTTATTCGCCGCAAGCAAAATATTTAAAAAAAGATTGTTCAATCTAAATCAAAATTAAAAATTTTAAAAATTTTGAAATAAAAATATTTTGTACAAAAGATAAAAGATATTGTAGATTAACAAAAACATTGTTTTAAGTTTTAGGTAGCGATGAATATTAAACATAAAATTCTTTGTAAAAGTATAAATAAACTTTTTCAAAATTCTAAAAATATTCCAAAAATTATAATAAAATCCAAAATTTAGACTTTTTCAATATTCCAAAAATTTTCTAAAAATTATTAAAAAATCAAAAATTTGAAACTATTTTCAAAATTCCAAAATTAATGCAAGAACTATAACAAAATCAAAAATTCAAACTTTTCCTAGAGAACTCTTAAAATATTGCAATAATTATAACAAAATTAAAAATTCAAACTTTTCCCAAAATGCCAAAAATATTGCAAAAATTATAACATAATCAAAGAGTGAAACTTTTTTCAAAATTCTAAAAATATTCCAAAAATTAATCCAAAATCAAAGATTCTAATTTATTTTCCAACTGTTCCTGTTATTCAAAAGTCGTAGAATCGAATTCAAAATCACACATCACACAAAAAATTGCTCAAGAAACATCTAACTAATAATTACAATTTTTGTCAAAAATGTTTTACATAATATGTTTCTCAAAAAATTTGGAAACAAAATATATAAACAGAAACAGACATAACCAAAACTGTCTATCCAAGAAGGAACAAAAGTTGAAAATTTGTTGTTGTTGCTATTGCTTATTTTGGTAGTCATAATTTGAAACGTCTACTGCAGACTGCAGTGAGAAAAACATTTTTGTTTGTTTGTACATGAAACTGGGAAACGTTTGTATTAAAGTTTCGGGAACATAGCTGAATTGTTTTTGTTCTAATTATTGTATTAAAACTTAATGATTTTCTTAGAACGTTTGACAAAATAGTAATAAGTCGACATTATGCGAACAATATGAAAATAAAGTTTCATATTTATATTATGTTTGGGTAGACACTGTCTAGTGTGTCGACGCTTCGCCACTGTTAGAAACTAAACACAAACTCGTATATGTATCTGTATAATAAAGCAAATGAGGACATGTCCTACTGTGTCATTGGAGATGCTATTCGTACTAATCTCACTGGATTTCCAGATCAAGAACATAGCTAGGGAAGCAATCTTTAGATCTAGCTTGGTAGTCACAGAGAAGGAAAAGATTACCAACACCAAACATCGATCACAACTTTTCAGTGAAAATCTCTGGCTTGAGCATATTTTTAAAAAAAAATTGTGACGTGTAGTACGAATTGTAATATGTATAGAACAGCAACATATAAAAACCTTATTTTTTTAAAAAAAATTGCGCGAACAAAATAAAAATTGGTTTGACAAAGAGAGATTTTTTTTTGCTCGATCAGTGCAGTTCCCTAATTTTTATTTCTACCTAAAACTAACACTGAGATTTTTATTTTTTTATCATACTGCTTCTGCTCTCGGCATTAACAGTCTTACAATTCCTTTTATTTTGATCGGTCATTTAACAATAAAATTCATAACTGTCTTGGAACTTATATAATAGAGTTAAAAAATTATTAAGCTAAGAATTATAAGGAATACAGTAGATGCAAATTTCCCAAACCACCCAAACAAAATTTTCATTTGTAATGTGATAAATGAAGAAAAACATTTTTTTCGCCAAAAAAGGTTGATCGAATTTAGAGAACACATGATATCCCAAAAAAATTTAACTCATTTATGATAATTTTTTTTAAAACCAGGCGCTGTTTAACATTCTGAGATAATTGCCAGGCTAATTAATCTAAAAGCCCGGGTTTTTGCTATTTAAATCTAGCCGATGATAAGATTTCAACTAAGTTTTGAGATTATAAATTAAGTTTCTGTAAGAAATTTGTAACTACGGAAAATTTTAAAGTTTACTCTAAAAACAAGAATATTCCGTTTTTAAAGAACTTCTCTAATGATTTGCTAATTAATTTCGGTTCCGGTCCAGCCCTTAAATTAAAATAATTAATTTCAACAAACGTAAAATATTTATGTATGCTACAGGTTAATGAACCAATGTTTAACATTTTATTAGTTAATTGCTTTGTTGCGTCACTCAATGTTAATTAATAATGCATGTTTCTGTCTACATAAATAATAAAAAACTTTGTTGTGTCCAGCTTAGTCATAGTATTATATGTAGATAGAATACGGTTGTACAATTCATAAAAAGTAGGATGGTTGTCTGTAGTTGTTAAGAATATTTTCTCGTTTAAATTGTTTATTGAGATGATATATGGAAAAGGTTGACTTGCATTTTATATTGAGATGATATGGGGAAATTTTTAATTTGTGTGGTCTTAAAAGTATTTTTAAAGGGAAACAAGAGATGAAGAAGCTGGCTCTATATACTCGATAAAATGTTCGATACAGGTCGTTATGTAAATTTTAATCAAATAAACTGAATCAGTGTGAGAAATTTAAAAAAAAAATATAATATTTGTAATAATAATTAAAGTTAATAAAAACAGCATAACAATTATCAGTGTAACTTTGTTTTTAAAAATAAAATAAGTTCTGAATAAATATAATTTTTTTTATTCGCCAATTCGTATTATAAAGTGTTACTTTATTACAGTGATTTACGGCCTAAAGTGTCACTTTTAACCATATACTTTGTTGTCATAGTTACGCTCAAAAAAGTAAAAAAAAATTGTATTTGTTTAAATTCAATAAAAAATAGAAATTTTTATCAAAGCAACCTTAAATTCAAAATTTCATAAGCAGTGGCGTCATTTCACCAAAATCTTGGGGGGGGCGAGAATTTAAATGACATAAAAAGATTTTTTTCGTAAAACATAACATACACATTTTTATACACACATATATTTAAAAGCATTTAAATGCATGGACTAAGAAATAAAAATAAAATGCTTTTGAGCTACCTTGGTTACTCTGCTAGATCTTTGTCTTCTGGTGTTGTTTCATTGAAGCGAATGCCGCAAAGTTCTGCAAAATCCCTTCATTTGTTAAAAATAATTTTAAATTTAGTACCATCTCTGCATTGTTTAAGCATCAAGAAAGTAGTTTTAATTAAAGCGCTTGTGCTAGAAATTATTATATCTTTGCTTTGTAACTGTTCAGAGAGTGAATTTGTAAACGACAGCAGATCGTGCAGCATAGAAAATAAGGATGGTTTTTCTATACGATCCCAGGCATCCCGGGATTTAAAATTTATGAGTCACGTAGTCCCAGGATCCATAAAACACCACGGGATTGCAATCCCTACGTGATTTCTCTTATGTCGAATCGTTTTTTTGTTTGTTTTCCTTTATTTTTCTTAGAGAGAAAGAGTTATGTCTACCCTAAACTGACCAGAGCCAAATCGTTAAAATGTGGGACGAAATGCAAACATTCTTCCAAATACTAACTAACTAGAATTTCTATTGCGAGAAAGTGGGACGGTGAAAACGTGCTAACTAGATTGTGCATAAATTTACTATTTAATGCTTTCCTTTACTATTTAATTCTTCAAAAAATTCTTTTATTTTAATTGGACATTTTTCAACCGTTAGGAAATGTGCTTACAGTGGTTCGTACATTTTCAAAATTCTTTCTAGTGCTGGCATTACCGCCAGCCAGCGAGTTTCACTGTATCCAATAAGTTGGTTATGTTTGACATTACTTTTGCCGCAGAACTCCTTCAACTTAAACCAGTAAAGACAGTAAAATATCCAATTTGTTTAACCCTGCCATTTAAATCAGCAGCACTTCTAATTGCATTATTTAGAATACGGGCTGCGAATCCAATACCCAATACATTCTGGTTCAAATTCGCGTTTAGCTTGCTTTTAAATTTTCACCCCTTGACGTGACACCACTAAAATTGGTGTTCGTGTTATCAGCGCAAATTGCAACTAGCTTTTTATCAATGTTAAATAACAACAAGAAAACAAAATAACAACAAAACTTGTTTAAGCTACTGGAGCTGGCGGCTTATAGCAACGCTTTTTTATGTTTATCTGTATCTATATGTCTTTTAATATCATAATGTCCACTGTTAATTTGTAAATTCACTCCGACTGGTAATACAATAAACTTTTGCGTCGGTATATTTTGATTTCTTTGTTGAGAAAAAAATTAGAAATTAGAAAGTAATAATTTTACTTTTGAGCTACCTAGTTAAAGTGTGTTTTAAACAGAGTTTGAAACGCTACTTATATCACTCCTTTACTTTGTTCTTTCAGAGTGCGTAGCTTAAAAAAATATAAAACACTCCCACACAGAGGAGTGAAAATAGTAAAATATCATTCTTGCTACTAAATTGAAATAAATATTTTCTTTCAAATACTCAAAACTTTTATTATTGCTTCAAATTTGATGCTTTCCAACGTAAAATGCTTCGAATGATTCGTTCAATTATTCATGTATTGCAAGAAAAATGAATATAAAGGATAACTAGTTTTGTTCTTTTGCAAATCGAATGAAAGAACAGAAAAATGTAATCTGCTCCAAAGGAGTAAAATCGAAAAAACAAAAATTTTACTCTTACAAGTAAGAACGATATTCAAATTATGAACATTTTAATTTTTGAATATTATTTCAAAGGATTGAAATGAGTGCTCGAATAAAGTAAAATTGTAAACTCTGGTTTGAAAATTTAAATGTTTATGAATTTATACGGAAAACTGCGTCTTTTTAAGTAAAATATTTTGTATTTTATTTTTCATAATATACTTTCGATCTCTCGTATATACAGCGGGGAGATGTTTCTATAAACAAAGAAACGTTTTCGCTGAGGTAGATGTGTTAGACATCAAAAGATATTTGAAAATTAAATGTAAATTATTGAAGTGAAAAAAACTGAGTTTAGCATTTCTATGAAAATTATAGTTAAAACACTATTTAGGGTCATTCCAAAGTGACTAACGTAACATTTATACCGAAGTCCACAACTTTGTTTCCTTATAACTAAAATAGTAAAGATTATTTTAAGCACTTGTTGACTTTTTAAAATGTAAATCGAGTTTATTTATCTAAATCAGAAAGTTTTTTATTTAAATTAAATTTGTTAGAGATTTTTTAAATAAACATGTAAATGTGACTAACGTAACATTTTTTATACCATTAAATTAACACCTAAATTATGAACCAAAATTCTCTAGATGTTGAAAATGTAGATAAAATTTATTGATAAGTTTCTTCAATGTAATTAATGTATTTTTTAAAAAAGTGTGACTAACGTAACGTGACTAACGTAACACAAAAAAATTCATGTATTTAGAATGCTTACCTCATTTATTTGGAAAGCAAAGCAGTCCAATTCAGACTCTCCAAACTTTAGCTTACAGAAAATAAAAAGCCTAAAACAATTCGGTTTATTATATTTGTGCTATGCTATATTCTTTTTAGATATATTTTAATTCGTATATTAAGCCTTTTTCACAACCATGCGCTTAATTGCATTCTAAACAAAATAACAATATTGGAATTTTCAGAGTTGTTGCCATATCTTATAGTAAAACATATGAAAAAAAATTATAGGTCACAGTTACAGTTTTGTGAAGAAAAAAAATTTAGCTTGAAGGTTGACTTTAAAATGGAATGACCCTTTAGTAAAAAAATATTGCACTGGTTTGTTCTCTCAATATAGTTAAATCAACATATACATAACATCATACAAACTGCAAGAAAAAACTGTGAAGCCATTGCTTTGACTAAGATATTGCGCAAACTGTACGTAGGTAGATATAAGGTTTTTGATTATTTCGATTATGTGCGCAAATGTGGTGGAAATATTTGTTTCGTGGGACGCTTCGTGGGACAAATTTCTCCGTGGGACAACGCACCGAAATGTCGGACATTTCCACGCAGCGTGGGACGTCTGCGCAGTTTACTACCCATAAATGTGGGTAAATTTTTCATTTGATTCAAAATTGTACAATTATTGAGAGCTTCTTCTAAATCAATAAGAAAGCCCTACCACAAAAAAATAATAGTTTCTCCCTCCTTGTGACTGTATAAAAAAAATGAACAAAGATTGACGTTTAGGATGCGTTTTAGATTTTATTATAACCAACCAAACATATAATTTTTGCTATTTTATGAATTAAAAATTATAGTCCATATAGCGAAAAGAATTTGTCAGCAAGTTTTCATAACATATTTTGAAAATATTTACATAACTTAATTTGTTCGTGTCGTTAGAAAATATTGCTTGTCCATTATAAAACATTCACTATTATAAAATCACTGGAAATAACACAATAGTATATTAAGAAACTAGTTTCATAATCAACGATTTTATCGCACGCAATCTGTTTAGAAAACGACCCGCGCAGCGGGGAGTTTTCTAAAGGATAAGTGCGATAAAACGTCTTATGAAACGAGTTTTTTATACTATTTTTTCTATTTTGCATTTTTTGTCTTGAAATTTTAAAAAATATTTTTTATGTTTCAATGTTTTAAAGAAAATTTCTAAAAATTTCAATTCAAAATAGTAAGCTCATCATATTTCTATATATTTTTTTGTTGCAAAACTAGCTTTCATAAAATGTGTATTTTATTAAAATATAGTCAATTTGATATTTTGTTATTATTACTAATTATTTTAATTAATTAAAATATTTAACACTAATTTAGATTATTTTTTAATAATAAGATTAACCAATAAGAATAATTTTATTTACATAATTATTCGTTTTAACTTTCACTGACGTTTGTATGATCAATGTGACCAACCTTGAAAAACAAAAATTTGCGTATCTTAATGAAGGCCATTTCGATACGCATTTGGGTATCGAAATGACTTTATTTTAGACGCAAAATAGAAAAAAAATTTTAATTACTCCCGTAATTATTTTCATTCATTTTATAAAAATTAGTACAACTATCAAAAAATCTTTAGAATTTTACATTTAGAATTGTTTTTAATTTATTGTTTTTAAAAAAGTCTTGCAAAGTTTGTGCAATATGATATAGATAAAAAACAGGGCCAAACAGTCAGGGTTCTCAAAATAAGTGGGGCATAGAGGGATCAGTTTTTATTGTTTTAAATTTTTTTTTTATTTTTGATCTACGGGTGTGACAACCCCGCGTACTCCAGTCCCTGCTATTGACATATGAGTTAACGTGAGATATCACATACCACTGGCAATAGCAGTGAGATATCACAAGCCAAGGTGACATCGTAGGGGTGGTGGCGGATGAACTGTATTCAGTCAACGGTAGCACCCTCAATCTTAGCTTTGAAATAATCCTTGATGATGAGACGCTATTGCTTCCTTGAAGAAACGAGCCTGCATATAACTATGTGTGGGCTTTAATCATTAAGAAAGATGGTGCGTCACAGGATCAAGGAATAGGCAACCGGCTGGATTATTGGCAACTACATTTTTGTTTTGATTCAGCAAATTTTTGTCAAAATTTGCTATTTACTTTTTAATTTACTTTTATTTTCTTTATTCTATCATAAAATATTGGCCTATGTCATATTTTCTCAGTGACAGAATTTTTTGTTTAGATGGATAACTAACTCTTTAACAAAAAATATAAAAAAGCAAAAAAAAGGAAGATTTACGTCCATCAACACCTTCGAACGTATGTTGTTGTGGGACCTTGGTCTTAAAAGGTTTTTAAGTGTTATTGTGACACAAATTGTAATTCCTACTACACAACACATTTTATTAAAAAAAAAATAATTACACTGAAAAAAATTAAGTTAAACTTATGCTAGTTTAAAGCGTTTAAGTTATAATTACCCTGTTTTTGGTTAATTTGTTCAAAATAGGCTATGTTTAATTTAAACTATGCGTGTTTTATATTACAAAACTAGCTAAGTTAATTAATGTTGTGATTTTTTAAGATAACATTGAATGCAAAACTGAAGTGTGATTTCAAAACTCAAATCTAAAAACTGTTAGAACATGTGAGGCAAATGATTCTTCATAGTATTATTAAATGTAAATGACTTGGCAATTAACTGGCTAATTTAAATGATGCAAAGTAAAATCTACTTATGCACCAAAGTTAGTTCTAGTAAATTTTTAGGTTCATTTTACCGTTTTATTTATCTTTAGTTTAGTTTAGTAATGGTTTTGCAACTGAAAAGCAAAACTTATGTCAAACTTCTGTCTACTCAGTATTTTAACTTTAAATTTAAAAGTAATCAGTGGTGTATTTTACACAAGTTGATAATAAACGTGTGTTCTGTTGCTTTATAAAATGGTTTAAGTGAGAGTTTGTTAAAGCTATTTTATATAGTAAATAATTGATTGTTAAAGTGTTGTGTGGTGCTAAGTTAAAAGTATTAAATATATTTAACAATTTAAACAGTTAATATTACTACAAATGTGATATAGTATTTATTCTATGTGATATCTTATACTACTTTACTTTAGGAAAAATATACAATAAAAACAAAAGAACTAAGACATATAGGAACTCCCGGGGAGGAAGATATGCTTTGATTATAAAGATATGCATTGAAAATTGTATGTAAAATTCAACAAACAGTTGTCTGTTTAATTTTGTTAATGGTTTGAATTTGTGGTTTGAATTTGATTATATTAACAAAAATGTTTGTCTTCAACAAACATGTTTATTTTAACAATGCTTACAAGCTGTTCGTTGATTTCTGTTGTTAAATTAAATAAATGAAAACTAAAATTATAATAAAAATTTAAAGATGAATGGTTTGAAATTTAGTGGACTTTATGTAAATGCCGTAAAAGTGCGGTTTGTGAAATATTCGTGTTGTTTTTTCAAGTAAAATGAGTAAGATGTGTGAAATTATAGTTTTTACCAATTAAATAGTTTAAAAAGTTAAAAATGTCGAACAAAAAATTTTAATGAAAGTGAATCAACAATTTTGTCTTAAAAGATGTCTATAAAGGTAAATTGTATTCCTTCAAAATTGTATAATCTTTAATTAAACTCATCTTAGAAAACATACAAGTTATAACCTTATTAATTATGTAAAATAAAAAATAGTTATTATAATTCTTGTAGAATAAATAAGAAATTTTAAATATTCAAAATTTAATACATGTACTATTTGCTATTTTTATTTTTCAGATTTAAAGTTAGGAGGTTGTTTTGTACCCACGTTATTTTATGATTTCCAAACTTATTTAGTACAAATTTTCAGAATTTGAGCTAATTTAATTAACGAAATGTTGCCGAACAAAATAATAATAATATTTTTTCCAATATGTATAAAATTTATTTGGTTGTAAACGATTACATCTTTTACTCAAAAACAAAAAAGTTTCGGAGGTTCTGTTGTTTTAAGTTCAAAGTTCTGTTATTTTAAGTATTTTTTCAAATTTTCCGTTTAAATAAACAGTGAATTTCTAAAAGCAATGTTAAACAGACAAAATATACTGAATTCAATTAAGTACAATATTATATAATATATTTATTACAAAATTATTTGGAGATTTGCAAATATTTTGCAAATCCGTTCATGAAAACAATTATTTTGGAAAGTGCTGTAAAACTAGCTTCAACCATTTCAGTCGTACCTAGAATCGCAGCAATCTTTGATTTTTGTTAGTAAAAACTTCTTTAGGCGCGTTGTGCGGTTTTGTATGGGGAAAAATTTATATATTTGAGTTATCGTCACACTAAATAAATATTGAAAGAGAGTTAAATAAATTGTATTCATTTGTTATATGCTTATTTCTTATTCTCATTTTCTTGATTTATAATTTGTTTCTTTTTCTATTTTATTGAATCTAATTTTTTCGGTTTATAACAGTGTGTACGTGTGGTATACTAAGCAAAGATTTTGTTGTATTTTTAAGTAAAATAAAAAAAATTGTTTTTGTCATATTTGATATGTGTGTTTTTCTTTATACTTTTTAATATAGAAAATGCAATTGATAGTACGAATAACCTAAGTATTATTGATATTACTGATAATATATTATAAATAATTTTACTCTCGTTCTTTTGGTTTATATTTTGGTTCTTTCTTTTGATTAAATATTATGATGTTTTCTCAGTTAATAACAGTGTGTAAGTGTGGTAAAGTAAGTAAAGATTTAGTTCTATTTAGCCGATAAAAACACAGCTATTTCACAGATTTAAGTTTTCACTTCTGTCGGCAGTCCTTAAGACTGCCTTCTTTTTTTAAATCCAGGTTTTGGGCTTAACACGTTTATGTCTTAAAATTTTAAGGTGCAAAACTCATTATTTGAGAAGAAATTAAAAAAAATTTAACTACAAATTGATGGCAACTCTTGAAATTTGTATTTTCGGTAGAGTACCTCATTTAATTATTCATTAAGCAGTTCATATTTTTTGATTACCTTATACTAAGTTTATACAATAATAGCTAATAGCTATTAAACTATTACGACGTTAACTGATATAATAATACTGTTTTACTATAACAGATAGTTATTTGATATTTTGATTTTGATCTATATCATAATGCCCGATTTCTTGTCGTTAAACTTATCCTTAACATTACCTTAAATTTTTCGATAACGCAAGACACTATGAGTTTGACGTTTAATTTCACATTAATTTTGGGTTTATGATCAATTTTATAATCCGTCAATTCTTTTTGTTTGTGCTCAACGCTATCGGGGCACTCGTCATCAAACAATTCATTAGGTGATTTTGGTAGTCGTTTTCCGATTGTAGTTTGTGCTGCGGATATAATGT
This sequence comes from Diogma glabrata, assembly GCA_963693315.1. Taxonomy (NCBI): domain Eukaryota; kingdom Metazoa; phylum Arthropoda; class Insecta; order Diptera; family Cylindrotomidae; genus Diogma; species Diogma glabrata. The sequence continues at coordinate 382,705,479 of OY856186.1, read as the reverse complement.
TTGATTGAAGCGTTTGCCATTTTTCTTGTATGTTTAATTGTATCTCAGACGGCATCTCACATAAATGGCACCTCACATCTCTATCCAGCGTTTCCGGATGTTTAAATGCTTCGACATTCCAGCGTACTGTCATTTTTGCTTGTCTATTAAACGTAGATGACAACTTGCACTTGTACTTTAAGGATGACACACTGAAAAAAACATGTCCTATTTCCAATCGAAATGCAATTGTCTCAACCTCACGATGCGGTCACATATGGCGAATCAAACTACGAAATTGCTTCAACAACTCTACAATTATAAATCGATGAAGTTGAGACAATCACACGAAATATTTATGTGAAAATAAGATATAGTACAATTAATCTCAAATACTTAAACTTTAAAATGAAAAATTCATGATATGAAGCCAAAGAAATTTTTTTCAGGGAAATAGTTATTATCTTTATTCAACTACTGTTATATTGGATATAACACTTTATATTTTAAACAAACCTCATTCTGTTTTTAGGAAAATGTTATCGGGTAGTTGTGTCAATCACAGTGAACTTGTTTGCAAATATCTTTTCTTTGCATGAATAATCAACTGCCAACTTCGAGATGAGGTTGTCATGAACTTCAATTTTTTTTCAGTGCCCGCATTTGATTGGTGTCCATATCAGCACCTCTATATTGATCGGACGTCAGTTACACTTATAGCGTGTCTCTTAGAAATGATGACATGATCAATTTGATTGTCAGTTATTCCATCGTTTGATTTCCACGTTGCTTTGTGGATTCTCTTATGAGGAAAGAATGTGCTAGATATTACTAGATCATACACCATAGCCAGTTTAGCTGCACGAGAGCCGTTATTGTTACTGGTATGATGCAAGCTGTTAGGACCGATATGTGTTTTAAGCTCTGTACTTCTACCAATTTGAGCATTCAAATCACCTACCACGATATTTATATCGTGCCGCGATATGTTACTAATGACTTCTTCGAGTTCTAGAAAGAACAGGTATTTAATATCATCTGCTCTGTCTTCTGTAGGTGCATGAACATTGATGATCGTTACACATTGTGCATATTCGCATATTAATTGGGCAAAAGTCGATAATATGTTGATGCGAAGATGTATGAGAAAGCCAACTCCAAACTCTCCTCTTGTTGATGACCGCGATAGTATAGAGTATATCCTTTGGCTGTTTCATGGATTCCACTACCTGACTATCTTAGTTCTTGTAATTCCGCTATATCTAGTGTGTAGCTACCGCCTTGGTTTGTAAGTCTTAGTAGATCTAAGGCTTAGCACGTTCCAGGTTCTCGTTTTTAAATCCTAGTTCGGGTACTGTTTTCGAGAGCGTTCTTGTGATGAATCCGAGATAATCCAAAGCAAGCGTACAGAATTCATGACCAATAATTTTTTACGGAAATGGAGTGTTAACCCATCGCCCAACCCAAATTTTTGTGAATGGGTTCGTTCTGCATCTTAAGGTAACCAGAAACAACCTTTTTACACGTTTATATAGCAAGCCGCTTAATCCAAGACCGACGCCCGCTCCAAGACGCCCATAACATGGAGAACAGACGCTTTTTGCACGTTTATATAGCGAGGCGCTTGGTCCAAGAAAGACGCCTGCTCCAAGCCGTTCCTAACATGGAGAACAGACGCTTGAGTTACATTGGTTTTATGGCGCCAATGACCCGCCATGGTACAGTATATTGAGTATAAGCAGTATTTACTCTGCCCCTCTCAACTACACCAACCTAATTCTGTTAGCGTTACCCAGGTAGCATGACGAATTAGAAATTTGGCTACCGCATTCTATCTCTCAAAATTATTAAGAGCGTTTATACCACAGATAGAACACTGAAAAAAAATTTACTAAACTCCAATAAAATTGTTCGTTGTATTAATAAACAGTAATTAATGGGCTACTTTTCATTGGATCCATATACAATTTATCATTCGTTAATCGAAATCATTCGTAATATTAACAAATTATTTATCGAACCAACGATGTTGTTTATTGAGCCAACGAAAGGAGTTCAATAATCATATATAATATCACGAATCGTCAAATAATAGTCGATTATTTTTCATAATCATTATTACGAATGTTATTTGAGGTCTCGAGTGCGCGTAGCGGCCGAAACAGTCACTATAAGTCGCTGTTCCTTCCCATCAGAGAAAAAAAATCGATATAATTCGTTTTGATTTGTTAAGAAATAGTAAATGAAGCGTTTTTATTGGACCTTATCGAAACTTTATTTAGTGAGTTCAATTGTCAGTAAATTTTTTTTATATAACGACAATTTTATATAATTTTATTTTCAGTGAATACATAATACTTTTTGTGGTATAAACACCCATGATATCGTTAGTTTAATAGGACAAACATATTATTCTATTAAAATATCGGCGGTATAAACATAGCATTAGCCATTACATGATTTTATACTTGTTTAAATTTATTTTGTTTTTAATGTATTTAGTGTTTAATTTTTATTTAATGTATTCTTATATTGATTTCTAATAAATGAGCTAAAAATCAAGTATTTCTTTGTTTAGTATATAATAATTATAGAGTTATTTTAACTTAGCAAAAAGTTCAAATGTGTGTTAAAATATAACAAACATGCGTTAACTTAACTAAGAAAGAGGTCAACATTTGGTTTAAATGAACTATAACGCATAGTTTAAGAATAATTAGTTTAAACAGGCCACATTTTTAAAATTAGTTAGAAATAGTTCAATACAAGCAAATCATTTATCATTCAAATTTTTATTTTATTTATTTTTATGTAGAATTGTAGTTATTTTATTAGTTTCGTTGGTAGTTTTCTTGTGGTCTTGTTGACTCAATAAAAGGTTTTAAGTACACTTTATGTAAAGTTTCCTGTCTTTGAGTTACATCTTGTTTTGATGTTTCTAAAATAATATTTTGTTTACAATTTCATAATTTTAATTGTCGATTTTAACAGTGAACCTAGACTTAGATTCAGGTTGTCCAGCTGTTGAAGTAGTCAATTTCAATTTCAGTTTGTTTGTTTTCGCATTACTGTGGTTTTCGTATGTATGTTTTTCATTGATATTTCTCTATGAATTAAAATGGCAAAATTATCTATTAGCTATGCGAACATAAGAGGATTGAATATAAACCTTAATTCAGTCCATCTTTTTCTTGAAACTATGAAACCTGATATTTTGTTTTTAACGGAAACGATTATCAGTGCGCGTGCTGTGACCTTAGATAAAAATAGATACCTTTGTCCCAATTATGAACTTGAATCCTCTTTCTACATTAAGCATGGAGTTTGTGCTTATATTAGGGATACTATACCATATGTGAGATTAAATAAATTTGAATTAAATGCAAAATGTCACAATATGGTGTCACTAAAAATTAGTTGCCCAAGTCAAACGCTGTTTGTCTTTGGACTTTACCGTTCACCTAATTCACCTGAGAACTCTAATTTTTTTCATGACTTATCTGAGAAGATAGATAGGTTGGTTGAGTATCCTAATGCAAAGTTTATAGTTCTTGGAGATTTTAATGTCCACAATAAAGAATGGCTTACACACAGCTCTAAAACTGACGAGGTTGGTAGACAGGCTGAGTTGTTTGCTCTTTATCACAATTTTACTCAAATAATAGACCAGCCAACCAGAGTTCCTGACATTCCTGGTCAAAGTAGTAATTTACTTGATTTATTTTTGACAAACGATCCATATCTGGTTCAATTTAAAATATCAGAACCATTGGGTGGTTCAGATCATAATTTGATCTCCACACAACTAAATATACAAATTCCAAAACAATTTAAAGCGAATCCTCGCAATGTTTGGGATTACAAAGCTGCGGATTGGCAAGGACTTAAAAGTTTTTTTAGATGTTTTCCTTGGAAACGCTATTGCCTTACCGGCCAAGACCCAGACATAGCTGCATCAAATTTTTCTGAAACTGTAATTGATGGTATGCACAGATTTATTCCTAATAAATTGATCATTCCAAAAACTGATCTATGGTTTTCTAGTAAATGCAAAAAAGCTATAAAAGTTAAAAAAAAGGCTTTTCGAAAGTTTAATCAAAACAAAACCGATGAAAACCTTAGACAGTACCGTAAAGAGAGAAATTTATGTCGTAAGTTAATAGATGAAGAGAAACATCTATTTAATAGGAAAAAAGCATCTAAATTCGCAGAACATCCGACTGGTTCACGCAATTTCTATAAAGCCGCAAAGGCTGTCCAAAGCAACTTTTGTAAATCTTCCCTACCGCCTCTTGTTAATAGAGATGTCCCTATCATTGATCCAAAAGAGAAAGCTAATTTGCTTGGGCATTATTTCTCTTTAAATTCTACTTTAAAAGAACCTAATTTCCAACCTAAACCTATTTCTAAAGTTTCTTATAAAATGAGGCGGATAATTTTTCGGAAAAACATTGTTCGAAAAATGCTTTTGAAAATCAATACTAACAAGGCAACAGGCCCTGATTTTATTCCTCCAATTATACTTAAAACATTTGCTAGGGAGCTAGCACCAATCCTCACTAAAATCTTCTATTTGTCATATAAGAAAGGAATTTTTCCTGAAATTTGGAAAATGGCTAGTGTACAGCCAGTTTCAAAAAAGGGCAGTAAAACTGATCCTACGAATTACAGACCCATTTCAATTTTATCGGTAGTTGCTAAAATTTTTGAGAAATATGTCAATTTTAATTTAATGAGCTTCTTAGAGTCTTCCAAATTAATTAATGAGAGACAATATGGATTTCGAAAAGGAAGAGCGACGGGAGATTTGCTGTCTTTTGTCACTCATATCTGGAACAAGTCGCTTGAAAACTTTGGAGAAACATTCGGTGTTGCTCTTGATATTTCCAAGGCATTTGACAAAGTTTGGCATAACAACCTTATATGCAAATTGAGATCCTATGGTTTAGACGAGCAGCTTATATCTTGGACACAGAGCTTTATATCTGATAGAAAATTTCGGGTCAATGTTGACGGTGTGTCATCGAATACTTTTTCAACTAATGCAGGAGTTCCTCAGGGTTCCGCTTTGTCACCAACTCTTTTTCTTATCTATATTAATGATTTGTTGGACTCAACGGTTCATCCTATACATAGTTTTGCTGATGATAGCACGCTTCATGCGTCTCATGAAGCACCTAAACTATATACACCCTTAGCGCTTAGTGAGTGTAGGTCAAAATTGATAGATTCCCTTAACACTGATCTTAAAACAATTATGGATTGGGGTATTGCTAACAGTGTTGAATTCAATACAAGCAAAACACAGGTTTGTCATTTTTCTAGGATAACGACACCCAATCCTTTTCCATTAACGTTTGGCCCCAAAAATCTTTTAGAGAATGAGTCTGTCAGACTTCTAGGAGTTGAGATTGAAAATAATATGAAGTGGAATTCTCATATTTTTAATCTGGCTAAGAATGCTGTTCAAAAGTTAGGATTTTTAGGGCGATGTCGTAAGTTTTTCGATAGCGAACAACTTCTTTTAGTTTATAAATCTTTTATACGTCCCTGCATGGAATACTGTTCTCACATATGGGGTGGAGCTTACTTGAGTAGTCTCAACTGCCTTGATTCTGTACAGCGTAGAGCTATTAAACTCATTGGTAACCCAAGTCTTACTAACGGTCTTGATTCCTTGCAGCACAGAAGAAATGTTGCTGATTTGACTATATTTTATAAATATATTATGGATGAACGAGCTTCTGAAGAGATCAAATCGATTTTACCTAAATTAGCAAACCTTTCGCGTCACACCAGAGCAAACGTAGCAGCGCATCCCTTTACAGTTCAAATAATTAGGTGTAGAACTGTAGCCTTCCAATGTGACTTTTTCAACAGAGTCTCTCATCTTTGGAATGCCTTACCTTCCTGGGTTTTCCCTGATGAATTTAATCCTCAAGGCTTTAAAGTTAACGTTCATAAATTTCTCAGAGAATCTTAATTTGCATTCCATTCTTATCCCTAGTTGGCATGGTATCTTCAGATATTCAGAGACGTTAATTTATAATTTATTATAATTAACACTAAACATGCCTAACTTTGAATAAAAAAAAAAAAAAACTATACATAAGTGAAATTGACTAAAAAATTTGTTAAGTTAAATGATTAGCAAAGGTCAAAATAACCAAGCAATTACTGATGTCATTTATAGTTAAAATTGACCAGATGCAAAGTTCTAATTTACTAAGCAAAAGCAAGTGTTAAAGTAACCCATGCAAAATTAATAATATTAAACTTGCGCTTAGCTGGTTGAAAAACAACCGATATTCTTGGTTAAGTTAAGTATGTTTTTTGGTTACAATTACCCAGGAATTTTTTTCAGTGTAGGTTGTGTTCTCCTGCATGTACTTACTTTTAAGTTTAAATAAATTACCAATGGCCAATAACAATCTGATAATATAAATATTTTGGTCAAAGGTTACTTGTTCAACCTATTTTATTTTAAAATTTATAAAATTTTTAATATTGATTTAAATTAAATAGTTTTTTTTTTATTTTGCTTGCGGCGAATAAAAAGTAGTATATAATGCACGGACATAAGCCGTTTTTGACTTAATGTGGGTGCAAATCTTGGCTGGCGCTCGATTCGCAAACTCCACATACGTCCAAAAACCTAGCTTTACGTCTTGCATCATAATGTACTGTTTTCTGATAATTGACGTCATATCTTTTTATTTTACTTAGTTTTGCTATATTAGAAATCGCTGATGAGGATGATGATGATTTAGCATTATGTGAGTGGTGATACTATTAATAAGGTCGAAGATAAGAAATGTTTGTGATCGATAGGGTTGGATATGCTGTGTGATGGATAGGGTCGAAGGAACAGTAGCTGATGGTTTTGAGTGTGTAATGTTTGTGGAAAATATATATTTAGAAAGCGGCATCCAACAGCTTGCTTGTTCATTTTTCACACAGTGGACTGGTAATGGAAATACAGGATGCTAGTAATTTGAAGTGGATCATCATATAAAAATACATTAATGGAAGCTTTATTTTTTCTTTTGATTTTATTTATATAAGTTTTGTTTGTGTTTTTCTTGTTAAATTGTTGAATTTTTTTGGTGTATTCAACACTAATAAATTTTTGATATAATATTTTTTTTTAATAAATAATAGATTTCCCAATTCAGCCCATTTAATTTTCTAAAGAAAGTCCAATTCTTTCAAATTTATGAATGTTGATTTTAAAATGCATGGGGATTAAAATTGTCAGGGATACCCCATGCTTATATAAGGTATTCTAAAGATGCGAGACTCTGTTGAAAATATTACGCTGGAAAGCAATAGTTCTACGTCTTGTCAATTGAACCGCAAAAGGATGAGCCGCTTCGGTTGCTCTGGTATGACGGGTAAGATTTAATAGCTCAGGTAAATTCGACTTGATCTCTGCGGAAGTTCATTCACCCATCATGTATTTATAGAAAATCGTTAAATCATCCATTTCATAACACAACATATGCAAATACGGAGTCACAAAATTTTGACAGTGAAATTGGCTCGTAAAAAGAGCGATTATTATAAAAATAATTTTTTCGCCACACTTATCTTCATTCACTTGTAACTTGCAACTATTGGTACATAGTTGCTAAACGAAAAGAATTTTTTAAGAGAAATAAATGACTTTGCATGAGTTTTATTTCATAGGCAAAACGTAGTTTTCTGATCATTAAGAGAATTTGAGTCAACACAAGTTGTTTCAATATTATCGATTTGTTGGCTACAAAACCATTAAGTTTTTAACCAAAACCATGTTGGTTACAAAATCAACCAGAGATCTAATAAGCGTGCTCCAACTCTGCTCTGGGTGCCCGAAATGTTCGAAAATTAATAACAGGGAATTGAGTTGCTATATTGTCAAATTTCCCGGGTAAAACTGATAGTCCGAAAATACTGTTTATAATATATAGAAAATACAAACACAAAACATGTACATATCTCTCCTAGCTTTTCTGTAACATGTTGAAAGGAAGATGGAAACTTTTTATTTACCAGTGAGAGATCGATTTTGTTCTTGATTCTTCTATGTGCTCATTTGTGATTACCCAGAGTATTTTGGTATTTTCTTACATTTTTAAACTTTAAACTGCTGCTTTGAGATACAACAACAATTATCAGCTCAAATTTCGGTATTGAAATCTTCAAGAACATTTTCAAAGTCATTTTGGAGATCAATAGCTAGATATTGTTGTTTGTTTCATATTCGTAGAATAAATTTTTTGCAGTTGTGTCATTTGTTCCTTCGGTTCGTGCATCAGAACTGCATAATAAATGTGTTAATTTTTAGGGTTCCGTTTATTATACGGAACACTATTGGTGAGAGTACAACGTGTTTTTCACATTATTTCGATTATCTCGTGAACCATTAATCCGATGAACTTAAAATTTGAGGTGCTTATAAAACTAACCTATCCACACAAGATGGTGGGTTAAAAAATAAATAAAATTGTGTTCTTTTGTTTTAAGGAGGTACGATGTAAAGCCTTTGAAAACATACATTATTTTAGCGAAACGAGTAGGAAAGGGCTTCATTCATCATATGAAAGGGCTTCATTTCAGCATTATTTAAAAATATATTTTGGAATTTTACACCTCACCATTTTTTGTATAATTTTGAAAAATTACGTTTTCGGGATGTTTTATTGCCCCGATTAACTCTGACCCTACTGCATCGAAAATCTTGAAATATATTTGGAATGATAGAAAATTGAGTAGGTTTTTAATGAAAAATATAGAAAAGTGGCAGACACTCATAACTATATTTATTAAAGGGGTGGGAATGTTAAGAGGTAAAAACATCATTTAAAACCAGGTCATGTGGGGTGTCATTTGAGAAAGCACTTGATTTAAGAAATATTGCCATTTTTTTAGAATTTTGCAATGCATAGTTTTTGAATTATTATCAATAAAGTGACACAAAAAGTTGGTCCCCCCTTGCATTTCGAGCCTAATTAACAGAAAAATTTGAAAAAATTCACAGAGACAGGAAGATTGTTAAACTCTGAACGAAAAATATAGCGAACTCTCAAATAATTATATTTTTGTGTTTTTGGGGGTTTGGGGTGGGGAAGGCTGAAAAAAAACTTTTTTGACCCAAGCGAGTGAGGTGTCATTTGAAAGAGCACCAAATTTCAGAAACTTTGCAATTTTTTTTGGAATTTTGTGGAACACAGTTTTTGAGTTATTCTAAAAAATGGGCAAATTCCAGACCGTTCCCCCTCCCTACGTTTCGACACTGATTGACAGAAAAAATTGAAAAAATTCATAGAGACAGGAAATTTGCTATATTTTGAACGAAAATTATAGCGAACTCTCAAATAATTATATTTCTATGTGTTTAGGGGATGGGTGTATGGGGGTAAAAAAAAACTTTTTTTTACCCAAGCGAGTGGGGTATCATTTGAAAGAGCACCAAATTTCCAAAACATTGCAATTTTTTTTGGAATTTTGCGGTACTTCGACACTGATTGACAGAAAAAAATGAAAAAATTCATAGAGACAGGAAATTTGCTATATTTTAAACGAAAATTATAGCGAACTCACAAATAATTTTATTTCTGTGTGTTTAGGAGATGGGTGTAAGGAGGGTAAAAAAAAAACTTTTTTTGACCCAAGCGAGTATGGTGTCATTTGAAAGAGAACCAAATTTAAAAAACATTGCAATTATTTTTAGAATTTTGCGGTACACAGTTTTTGAGTTACTCTAAAAAATGTGCAAATTCCAGACCGTCCCCCTCCCCCCCTCACCCTAAGTTTCGACACTGATAGACAGAAAAAATTGAAAAAATTCATAGAGATAGGAAGTTTGCTATATTTTGAACGAAAATTATAGCGAACTCTCAAATAATTATATTTCTGTGTGTTTAGGGGATGGGTGTGGTAAGGGCAAAAAAAACTTTTTTGGAACCAAACGAGTGGGGTGTTATTTGAAAGAACACTTAATTTAAGAAACATTGCAACATTTTTTAGAATTCTGCGATGCACAGGTTTTTAGTTATTGATGAAAAAAGTGCTATTTTAAGTGTATGTATACCACCCTATATTTCGACGCTGATTTATAGAACAAATATTCCCAATTTAGACCATTAAAATACTGGTTAAATCTTTATTTAGCTAACATAAACAGCTATGGATACGATTTAACCTCAAGTAACATTTTTGATCAATGTAGATGTGATTGACATTTACTATTGACGTTTACGATTAAACATTTATTCTGTTAGGCGTCCTTAGTCTGGCGATATAAAGACTTTACAACATAACTTTATGTCATTTATTTTTGATATTGTATTCTTTTACATTCACGGAACCCTTGGCGAGCGAATTTTATTCGCACTTGTCCGACTTTTTTTAATTACTAATTATTTTTTTCGAATAGGTTGTCGTTATCTAGGTTGTTGTTAATACGCCTATACCCCTTACGAAATTAGTTCAAAGCAAAACAAAAACAATTATCACTGTGAATTAGTCCTCGATTTTCTTCGCATTATCTTGATTTTCATTAATTTTTAATAACATGTATCACACTTACATATATGGTAAAAATCATAATTCAGTTCTAATCAAATTTCTGCAGGACATTCTCTTACTTCTTCACTGTAAGCAAAGTTGTTGGAATGCCGTGAACAAAGGGAAAACTCAGTTGATAGTGTTTTTAGTTTCCAAATTTACTAATCTTTTCCTCATAACTTTAATATTTGATAATGGTGCAATCTGTAGATGAGGTGACCCAATTATCCAAATTGATGCTAAATTGTTTTCGCTTTTGTTTTTTCAAAAAAGTATCTATCTATATTATTAAATGATATTTTGTAGAATTTGTACACTATAACCTATCACATACACTATAACTATCACATTTATACATACACTTTGTCATAATCAAAATGAATAAGTTTCCATAATCATTCGGTAGTCGCGCGAGAATTGTATGGCAAACTTATTTTAACTATAGCTTAATTTGACAGTTTTATAATATATTTGATTTTTGATGTATCCGTAAAAATCAAGATTAAAAAAATTAAGATTGATTGATATGAAATTTCGATCACTTATAATTCGAATAGCTTGCTTTGAAACAGAGTCCAAAAACGTCAGGATAAAAGCAGATATACAGCACAACGTACTTGAAAAAATTTAATTAAATTGAATTAAATTCAAATTCAAATAAATGACTTATAACCAGCGTTGGTTAAAAACACTGTTTTTTTTAAAAAAAACAAAAAAAACTGTTTTTTTTGTTTAAAACGCGTTTTTTATTGTTTAAAACAGTTTTTTTTGTTTTTTTTGTGTTTTTTTTGTTTTTTTTGTGTTTTTTTTGTTTTAAATATGTTTTATACTACAAAGATTCGTTTTTTTGGTTTTAAATGAAAATATGTAATTGGAGTGAGAAAACTCCAAAGAAAATAAGTATTTTAAATATACTCAGATTAATACGGGTCGTCTAAAGATTTTCATCTGAAGAGGGTCTGTACGTCCAAATGTTCGTAAGATTCTTTGAAAATGCGTTTAAGTTTAATCGTTAAGGATTACGTTTAAGATTTCTCAATCTCAAGATTTCTTGAATATTCTCAGTAGCTACTCAAATAGTTGTCCCAAGATGACTAAGAATAGCTACCACCTCAATTTAATGGCATTGTTGTATTAATTGGCTAACGTAAACTTCAGAAATTTAAATTATGTTAAGAATTCTGCGTATTTCCGAGTCGTGATGCACCTAAATAGTTCAACTAGAAAAGATTATGGAAAACAGGTAAACGATTTGATTAAATAAATAAATTGAGTTTCTGATTGTAAATCACAGATTACGATATTGATATCATTCTTATAAGAATATTCGCTGTAACGATATAGTACCTTTAACAAAAAATCTATTGAAAACAACAAGATTTTGAATTTGAATTTTTAAAGCACTATAATTTTATTTAAATTTAAAATATAACCGTAATGTAACGGAGACGAAAATGCTGAATATGCGTGTTTGATTATTTTTTGCATCACAATTGATGGCCAAAAATAAAATCTAAAATCATGTCGTAACTGCTTCTAAATTTGATTCATTTGTTCAAAGCATTTGCGACTGGTTTTTAAATTTGATAAAGTTCCTCAACCTATTTTATCAAGCCTTGTTAAGTATCTGGTAAAAAATGTTAATATATATCACTGATATGAAATACGTAAGCTAATCTTTAATTTCCTTTTCAAAATTGAGATGTTCCTTCTGATCCACAGGAATAGCATATATTTACCACTTTTTTATTTAACAATTAAACAAATTGCACTTGCTCCTCCATTGAACGTCTGTCGGGAATCGAATAACACATCCGTCAGCACATTTCTAATAATAGTTTGGCTAGTATTGACAAACGAGTGAACGTGAGATATCACATACCACAGGAAATAGTAGTAAGATATCACTACCTAGTCAACCCTAAATTTTATCTATGAAGTATTCTTTGGCAATGGCACGTTATTGCTTACTCGAGGAATCGAGCTTTGATATTTCTCTTTGTGTGTGCTTTAATAGTTGAGAAAGACAGTGCGTCACATGATCAAGGAATATACCACTAGCTGGATTATTGGCAACCCCCTTTTAATTTCTAATTTTGCAAATTTTTAAAAGACATTTTCTTTTTATCTCTTATTTTATTTTTATTTTATGTATCCTATCCTGGGTTATGTCATATTTTTTTTTTCTTCTTTGAAAAAAAAAACAAAACATAAAGATTTGCGTTCATCAACACCTTACAACGCATTTTATTAACAAAAAAACATATGAAAGCTTTAAAATTTTTTTAAAATTTTAATGACGCTTAAGGTGCCAAAAGGTGCTCTCAGGTGGTCAAATGTATTAAAAACGGTAAAACACGACAGCGCACAACAGTTCTATTGGAAAGCAAATAAGCAACATTGCAATATTTAAAAAAAACAAATTTTTGTTTAAAACATTGTTTTTTTTAAAAAAAACAATTTGTTTTAAACACTGTTTTAAACAGTGTTTAAAACAAAAGTGTTTAAAACAAACCAACTCTGCTTATAACTCTTAAGTTAAGATCAAATGCAAGCTTCTTCAACAATTTTGAATTTGATTTGAAATAGTTCATTATATTAGCTCCTTCACTAAATTAACTACTTAAATTTTACAATTTATTGAAAATATATATAATATTTATATACAACACATACATTTTTTATATGTTAGTAAAAAATTGCCGATCGTGCCATATCATCGAAAAATCATACACGTCAAAACTTGTTACATAGAAAAATATCAATAAATCGAAAAATAAAAATCATGATATCGAAAAATCAAACAACCGAAAATCACAACATCGAAAATCATAACACCGAAAGTTCACACTGTCGAAAAGGCATTGCACCGAATTTTTTCGATGTACTGAAAATATCATACCATCGAAAAATCAGATTATCGAAATTCATAAAATCGAATAAAAAATCATATTATCGAAATATCATAGCATCGAAAATATTCGATATAATAAATAAGTTACATTACATCAAAAAATCAAATATTTGAAAAACTGGGTTATACTCTCCGCAAAGATAAAAATATTTCGGAAACGAACAAAATATTATAAACGAAAATAAAAACGATTTGTTCGAGGTACCAAATTATTCTCCGAATACATGAAAGTTCCAGCTCCACTCCACACTCTCAAATCACTTCAAAAATCTTAAACACTAACACTTCTATTGTTAATAAATATAATACAAATCAATATAATTACTAAAATATACTGCCGGCTATCTGGTATTCCAATTTACAATAATTTTATCTGTGAGGAGAGAATACCCAGTGTTGTGTTTGAATGTAATGATTTATCTATTACATCGAAAATTTTCGATGTTATGATATTTCTATAATATGATTTTTTATTCTATTTTACGAATTTCGACGAAATGATTTTTCGATTTTATGAATTAAATTTTCGATTATATGATTTTCGGTGATATGATCTTTCGACTTTTCGACTTATGAACTTTCTGTGATATGAAATTTGGATGTAATGATTTTTTAGATTCAAAACAATTCAATGATATGAAATTTGGTTGTATGAACTTTCGATCTAACTAATGATTTTCGGTTCTATGACACGATTCGATTATATGACTTTTCACTATTATGATACGAACCGTTATGAAACGGATTGTACTTTAACACATAAAAATTGTGTGTTATTTCTACAGGGGCCCTATTCCCGAACACATAAATGTGAATTTTGATAATATTGTGAAGTTTGTATTTCATAACATTCAACGGTAACGGTAACGATTTTACGAAAAACGAATTTCACAATATTGTCAAAAATAAATTTAAACAATACTGTAAAATTCGTTTTTCGGAAAATCGTTACCGTTACCATTCAATGTTATGCAACACAAACTTCACAATATTGTCAAAATTCACATTTATGTGTTCGGGAATGGGGCCCCAGGAGTTTTCAAAACAATTAAATTTGAAGTTTCGCTAGCAAGTTAGCCATGCAGAGCCACAAACAATTAAATCACCTAAATTTTAAAATGTTACTTTATTACTGTAATTTTCCGTCGTAAAATGTCACTTTTAACCTTAACCATATATATTTTGTTCTCATAGTTACGTCCAAAAAAGTAAAAAACAAAATTTGTATAAAATACATAAAAAATAAATTTTTTTTTATCAAAGCAACCAAAACCTCCGATATTCTTCAAGCCTGATTCATTGACGCCATATTAAAAAAAACAATGAACATTGCCATATGCAAAAATTGGATTAGTGTTTTTGATTAAATATTTTGAATTTTTTATATTGAGTTTTAATTTCAAAATGACGCTACAAGTTCACGTTTTTTTCTGTGCTAAAATATGAATTAGGGGGTTTTAATAGGGGGTTTTGAAGCAACCATCAATTCAAAATTTCATAATCCTATAAAAATTTTTGTTATATTTTGTTGTGATAGTAATACAATTTGTTTGACAAACTTACAAATATTTTGGTCAAAGGTTACTTGTTCAACATATTTTTATTTCAAAATTTATATAATTTTTAATTTTGATTTAGATTAAACAATTTTTAAAATTATATTGCTAACGGCGAATAAAAATTAGTATATGAAGCACGAATGTAAGTTATATTGGACTTAATGTGGGTACGAATTTCGGTTAGCGCCTCGATTTGCAAACTCCACATACATGCATCATAATCTACTATTATTAGAAATAGACATATTGGCACATTTTGCCTATTTTAGCTGTCAAATTCTGCATTTTTGTTTATATCAGCAGCAAAATGTTTAAATCATAAAAATCGGTATATGTTGGACAAAAATTTATGTGTAATAATTTTTTATTTCGATAAGTGAAGGTGATGTGATGATTTGGTGATACCCAACATTTTGCTTTTCCCAAGAATATAATTTTAGAATATCATCACCAATTGCCAAGATAATTTTACCATTCATCTCGATAAACTGGTCTGCACAGTAAATAAAAACAATTATATGTACTACATAATTTTATTTTAGAACTAATAGTTCCATTAATTATCATTCAATTCCATAGGCGTAACTAGGTAGGGGCCCAGAGGGCCCGGCCCCCTCTAGACGAATTTTGGCCCCCCCTA
This sequence comes from Diogma glabrata, assembly GCA_963693315.1. NCBI lineage: Eukaryota > Metazoa > Arthropoda > Insecta > Diptera > Cylindrotomidae > Diogma > Diogma glabrata. The sequence goes on along the minus strand of OY856186.1, from coordinate 382,689,836 downwards.
GAACACGAAGCTCATGAAGCATATAACAGTTATGGAACTAAAGAATTTGCTGTTCAAAATTATTTCAAAACGTTAGCATCAATATTAAATTAAATTATTTGTTTTTTATTTGTGATATATGATCATCTCGATAGAAAAAACCGCCTGCAATTAAAGTATTAGAAATAAACAAAATCGAACTATTTATTGACAAGAATGAAAAAAAATTTTACAGTTCATATCACTGATCTTCAATTCAATTTAATAAGTACTACCAATAATACTGCCACAAAAGTATCTACAAAATGGTCGCTTATCTTAAAGGCTCACCATATTATCGAAGTTTAAAAGAAAACATTTTCTTTCCAACATGTGACGTGTCAGATCAGATGTCAGAATTTCAAATGAATTCACAATTTCTGGAAAACCACTCCTTCCAGTTTGTTCAACGAAAAACATCGCAATAAAAACAATATAGAGTTCGTTTTAAAAAATACCGTCTCATTGCTCCATAAGACCTAAACCCACACCGAAACACCAACACCACTCGTAGTTTTAAGTTTGTTTGTATCGCCATTAGCAAATTGATGGCGTAATTCGAAGTCTGATGGATTTATTTCTGGAATTATCTGATTTTTGTATGGCTGAAAATGAAGATCGTTGTGCAGAGTACTGCATTAAATGATTAGGGGAGTGTGTGATTACTGTAAACATTGAATTGTTATTTTTGGACTAATTTTTATTTTTTCATAGCTTTGACACAGGGTGCCTCAAAATATGTTAAGAAGTTTAGAGACTAGGAATATTGATTTTGTATAATTTTTGTTTGTTTGAAAGTTACTAAAGCCCATAGTCCACTATGTAATTTTCAGCGCTGAAACTAACGCTGAAATTCGTTTATGGAAAAATACGTGAGAAAATAAAAGACGCACTCATATATTTTGTCCCGTTCTCAATTACTAAATCAATTGCAATTTTTCCTATAAACACATTTTAAGCGCTGAAATTCTTTGCAATTTATGGTTGCTTAAAGCTGGCGAATTTATGAAACCATATTTTAATATCTAAAAATTAATTTTAATATTTAATAAACTGTTATTATTTCATATGAATACTTAAAAATTCAACTACAACTGAAATTCATGGACAAATAGTTAAAAAAAAAGACTCATTTTAAAATAATGCTATAATGCTATAAATTTTTGTTGGTAAACCTGAGAAAAACAATTTATTTTAATATGTAGTTAACTTCACTTTTGTTTTAAAAAATTAGACGTTTATTTCAAAATGAAGCATAAAAATTTAAAATTAAATTATTCTGTGGCTGCAATGCTACTATTATTAAAAAAGAAAAAAATGTTAGCAAAAAAGAAGAGAGCTATATGGATAAGGGATTTTTTATCAAAGAGAAAAGAACTGGGGCATTTTTATAAATTAATGCCGAATTTGAAGTGTTCTAATGTAGAACTATTTTCAAATTTTTTAAGGATGTCTCCCGACAATTTTAACCTTTTACTTTCTAAATTGTCACCACATCTGGAGAGACAAAATACTAATATGCGAGAATCCATTAGCACAGCAGAGAGATTAGCAGTTACTCTAAGATTTTTGGCATCAGGTAAACCATTAACTCAAATAAAATTTTAACGAAATGTAGTCGGCACCTATTATTATATATCAATCAATACATTTTTTAGGAGAAACACAAACCAGCTTACAATATGGATTTCGGATAGCTCAAACTACAATTAGCAGAATCATTCCAGAAATGTGTGACGAAATTTATAATGCGTTGAAAGAGGAGTATCTAAAATTTTCTACCACATCAGAGGAATGGAAAAAAATTGCAGATGAATTTGAAGACAAATGGAATTTTCCAAATTGTTGTGGAGCAATTGATGGAAAACACGTTGCAATTATGGCCCCTAGATCAGCTGGATCAAGATACTATAACTATAAATCACAAAATTCAATTGTGCTGATGGCTGTTGTAGATGCCAACTATAAATTTATTTTTTGTGATGTTGGATCAAATGGACGTATGAGTGATGGTGGAATATTCAATCGTTCTATTTTGAGCTATGCCCTAGAAAATAATAAACTTTCATTTCCAAAACCTTCAACTCTTCCTAATTCAAACATCACATCAGACTATTTTTTTATTGGAGACGATGCATTTCCTCTAAAAAAATTTCTAATGAAGCCATACAGTAAAAAAAATTTAACCGATGAGGAACAATATTTTAATTATAGGTTGTCACGTGCAAGAAGAGTAGTAGAAAATGCTTTCGGAATATTAAGCAACAGATTCCGAATATTACTCTACCCTATAAATGTTGGTCCAGAGAAAGCTATTAAAATAACTTTATGTTGCATCGCATTACATAATTTTTTAGCTGTTTCACGATCAACAAATAATGTGACCAGTGAAAAGATTGTTATTCCACCTTCATTATCGCAATTTCAAAATCAGGGTAGAGACGATAAAAATGTACATCGTCAAAGAGACGAATTAAAAACATTTATAAATAATAATAAAATTGTTTAAACACAAAATTAGAGTTTTAAATATTTCATATGTATATTATTACCATTTTATATTTAATTGTTCTTCTTTTGCATTTAACAATATTTTATTGATTTCCATTTCAGTTTTAATATAAAGACGCTCGTCAGTGATAAAATCTAATTGCGATTTAATATAATCCGCAAATACTTGGGTTTTTCCAGGACCAGGTAACAAAGTATCAGAACTATTGTTAGTATTTGATATTTTGGAAATATTGTCGGCTATACTAATTATAGCGTCGTCTATGTTACAAGAAGACGATTTTTTTTTTCTAGTAGGGGTATGACTATTTGTTGGTGTTTTGAATGTTCTTGACAATGATTCCTCTTGGATAAACACATCGGACATCGTATCATCAGTATTGGTATCAGTGCATTCCTAAAAATTATAATATTTTTATAAATAAGTGTTATAACTCGAAGCTATTTAGGTCGTGCGCACCACAGGCAAATTAAAACTTATCGGCAAATTATTGAAACTTATAGTTGGAATTGTTGATGGTCTCAAGAAAGCCAAGTCATCCCAATGGCTCCAATTTGGCGTGACTATATCATCAGTTCCATTTCCACTTTTGTTTTTTGATGAAATGTATTTTGAATTTATTTGTACAAAATACGATTTTATATTTCGCCATTTTCTTGTAACACTATCTACAAAATTAATAAACGTAAGATTTTTTATAAATACATATATTGAAGATGTATATCACCATAATTTATTCCTAAATGCGGATATTCTGTTGCCAAACATTTTGTTATTTTATGAAATGTTTCCGTTTTTCTGATTTTGTTTTTATATGACACATGTTCGGAGTCCCACATGAATTGATTCTCTTTAATAAAATTTATCAGTGCTGTCTCAACTTCCACTGGCCATCTACAAATAAGTTTATTTACTTAAATTTTAAAATATTATTCATATAATATATGTACTCAATGTAGATATAAAATATAGATATATTCAAATATCATCTTACTTACTTTTTATCACTTATATCACAAATTTTTCTTTTTTTTATTTCACAGCTCGCCATTTTCTTAGTTTTTGTTTTGATAAACGATTTTAAAATTAAACAAAATTTTCTTTTCTTTAAGTTGTCAATTTGGTTGCCATAATTTTTTGTATTGATTTATCTGTCTCATGTTGTGTTCTCTTTTTAAAATAATTGTTTTCAGCGCTGAAATTACTGTAGTGGACTATGGGCTTAAGTAAGGATTTATAATTTATAATACAATTTATAATTTTATATGTTTTTTCCAATTTTAATTTGCCAAAAATGTCGGTTTTAAAAAGAACATTTTTTACTTCTGTTTTTATGATTTAAAGATTTATTATTTACACAAATATATATCTAAATATAAACATAAATAACTGCATCGAAATCGGTAGATGTAGTAGCAACGGCGTCAAAAGTGACACTAAACACCGTTAATTTCACCGTTCATATTCTATAGGTGCCGGGTTACAGTGGCGTTAAGGGCAACTATATAACGGACGCACTTGCTAAGCAACGGACTGAACTCGATCTTCTACAAGAAATGGAAGCTCTAAGCGGGTCGTTTGCCCCTCTCAAGCAACTAACTTATGACAGTGGTTAATGCGTAACCTATAGGGCGGTAGTCAATCAAAATTAGCTGCAAGATAAGCAGGTTAATCTTTCCCACACTAGACTTGCAGCGTTCCATAGAACTTATATCCTTGAGTAGGCACAATATTAGTTCATTTGTAAAGTCATCACTGGTTACTGAATCCTTGGAGAGCACCCAAGGAAGGAGCTGTAAGGTTAAGGATCATTTGGAACCAGCGTTTTATCTACTTTGCACGTGTCCAGCATTCGCCCTTTCTACGGCAAATTCTTTTGGAACGCACACATTTAAAACTCTCACCGGCCTGGGTAATTATAAACTCACGCAAATACTAAGCTTCATGAGAAGCTCCAAATAGTTCGATTAGGGAACGAGATTCTTTGGTATCACAGCCTACGTATTTTGGTCTTACTATGTCGTCCTGATGTTGTGTTTTTGGTGACAGTTACTGCAACCTAACCTAACATAAATAACCTAGAAAAAATTATAATTGATAGTAAATTTGAAAATAAACTTCAAATTGACACACCCATTATGATTAAAAGAAAGAAATAAAAACGGAAAATTTATTAGTTATTTTACTCAGCAATATTATGGGTCCAGGCCCACCCTAGAACAATTTCCTAGTTACGCCAATGTTCAATTCGTATTCTCAATCTATAATAAATAAATAACAAAAACAAACTAAAATTTGAAATGGTAAACAAATAATTAACGTTATTAATTAGACGGCTTTTGTTGCTTTTAATATTCATAACATCTATAAACATTTTGACAAAAATATAGCCAAAAATAATAATGTATGTACTTTGACATTCACGATACAATTAGCACGACTTATAATCCTAATCAAAAAGTTTTCGACTAGTCTGTACAGTGCGCATAATTATATTTAAATTTGAAATTGATTTTTTATTTTGTCTGACACCTTTATTGAATTATTGCTATTGTAATTAAATTGATTATGTAACAATAAAATATATATAGTATAGTTGGTATAGTCACAAAATGTTTACCCTTTGTATAATGAGGCTCTAATAGTTAATTAATGAAATAAAAATACGTTTTGTTTTGTAAATATTATTGAAAAATAATAATATAATATAGATCCAAATCGTTTCAGGTTTTTGTGCTATTTTAAATTAGCTTTCATTCAGGGCTTTAGTAAAATTAATTGCTTTAATTAGAATATTTTTTGTTATTATATAGTTAATGTACTTGACTGTGTGAAAATTACTGTGATGTTTTGGAAACAAATTAATATGTTTTAAAGTGATATACACTAGCAGCAATTACTATTTACATTACGTAAATATACGTTTAACATAATGATTAATGGATTGAGAATTACCGAGAGGCATTTATTCAATATTCATAACTATAATAATTATAAACTAGTTAGAAGAAACCATTTGATTGATACGTGATTCATCTCCATCTATTAATCATTGCTTAGATCTAGACCAGTGAGTACTATTATTTTTTATTAAAAATTGATGAAAAATCTTAGTGGTTCTACGCACTAGCGTCGATCAGGACATTCTTATTAGATGGATAGGTAATTTTCGGTGCTGCGTATATTTCAGATTAAGAACTGTACCGTGAGGCAAGAACTTCTTTGCTGCATTTTTAAATAGTTTTACGGAAACTACCAGCGACATCTGTGCTTTGTTATCATTATCCTTGTTGGTTCTGTTTGCCGAAACAATAAGTAAATAATAAATCTTGATATCTCTTCTAGGTTGAGTTCTTGATAGCTGTTTAACGATACATTAATCCATCAAAATTCCAATGCTAGACCTAATTTGCTTGTCTATTGAATAAAATTACCACAAATTACCAATAATCTTACAAAACGGGACACGATTGATTCTCTAGGCTTGCCTACCCCGAGCGGAAGTAAGTATTTTCGTTTATAAAAACAAACATCAAAATTCAAAAATTCGGCAATCTGTTTGATTATACCAAATTTGAAATGATGTAATCACAAATTGATCATAAAAGTAACTTGGGTTTTGAATCTTTTAAAAGGTTTGAAAATCTCATGGAGAAAACCTTAACGCCTCTTTAGCGGTATTTAGATAAGTATTTATTAACATTTGAGTCCTTAAGTTGTGACATATTTTCTAAAATATATGTTTTCATTTTAAACCTAGTTACTCTGTGTTTTGAATAGTTACCCTAGTTACTCTAGTTGTGTCTGAGTGGAAAGTGAAAAACGATTTTTTTTTTTGGATCGGCTAGAACGCGGTGTTATATTAAAGGTTGACATTGTTTAAAAATATTGCCCACTTTTTGATGTATTAAGAGTTGTGTTTTTCTATAATCTTGTTCCAATTTCAAACGTAATCAATAAAAAAACTTTAAAGTCACTATCATAAGTTGCTTAAAAATTTAACAAAAGTGTTAGTAAGCTGCTCAATTTTAATAATTCTCTCACCAGTTAGGAATGGAAATGGCCTAAAAATGTTTCGACCTGGTCGAGCGAGGTTTTATATGATATATGGACTTTATGTCTATACATCGGAAATAGTTTTCTAGATTTTGACACATAATCGAAAATGTACTTTACAGTCCTCACTGCTGTCACTTAAAAACTAAATTAATTTGTATTACAAGTAAATTAAAACATGCGAGTGTTATGGACAATGAAGATAAAGAGATCCTTGCATTCATATATAACTGAACCCGATATAATTAAAATCAGCTTAAACTGCATAAAATTTAACTAAATTAAAAAAATTAGCAAAAATTTAACTAAAGAATATCGCAATAAAATAAACATATTATATCAGGTTAGCGACAGAGGCAGTCGTATGCCAAACTAAAACCTATTGATCTGTTCTTATACCTCACCTGCATTACCTATTTATATAAGATTGAGTGTACTATACTGTTGACTGCGAATAGGGTTAATCAGCCAGCAAACGACAACATCAGCCAGAAATCTGCAATAGCGAGAACTGTAGTACGCGGGCTTATCACATCCGTATGGATCAAAAATTAAAAAAACAATTACAAATCGACATAAGCTAATCCCTCCATGCTCATCATTTAAAATGAACCTATACCAACTTAAAGACTTGACCACTGTAAATCGACTTTATTCACCATCATAAATAACCTCAGAGGATGGACATGACTGGAACTGGAATCGATGAGCATAAACTGTCGAGTGTGCACCTTGCCTAGCACTCACTGCCTAACAAAATCTTTACATAAAACAGCGTATGAGTTCAAAAGTTATAACAAAACACTATACCTATTTGACTAAGATTTTTACGTGTTGGAATGCAAACATCGAATTTCTGTCCTAGCGATTTCAAATTTATTAAAATAAACATAAAAAACAAACGACGTGAATATAATGTTCTCAACAGAAAAAAAAGCCCAAACATCCTCTGCAACTGCTTTGAACTCCTTTGAACTGTTATAGTTTTATACTGAAACAGACATAGAATCCTACTTAAAGTTCAATCGATTAGATTTTTAGAGAAAGATAAAATGTTTTCACAAAAATTCTTTTTTATCAAAACGGAACAAACCGCGTCCCGTTCATAGTAACATCAGGAATCAGGATCCCGTTGTATTGAACATAAATGGCAATTTACAACTTACAGACGACAAACATACTGTCGGTATCGATTAATACATTCTGGCTTGTTTTCAATATGTGCATGCACATTGATGATCATTCAATTTTTAGCATGTCTCTGTATTGATTGGGCAATAATCGATAACATGTTAAAATTCAACCATTGAATACAAAATAGACTCCAGATTTCTGCCCTTTTGTTGATTCCCTTTGACTTTTGTTGAATGCCAATATTTCGAGTGTATATTCATCTGTTATTGTGATTTGTAAGATTAATCAGATCGCCTGGTTTTCCAATTGGCTTATGAAGATTTATGTTCCCATCTGCATATCGTATTTCGTGTTTAGTTTTCGGCGTTGTTGTTATGATGAATACGATTGGAGTATAATGGTTTCATAACAAGTTGTATTTTGCGAGAAAGGTAAACATACACGGCCATTTTCTGAAACAGTTCTAACTCTGCAACAACAACCATTAGGACTATAATTAAACCCTTAACAACCTTCTCATACTTGTAAAAATAAAATGATTTAAAAAAATAAAACCAGAAAATAGGCAAATTTTATCAATGGCAGAGCAGGTGTAAAAACTAATAGTTAACTGTTAAACCTTTCAAATATAACCTAAAGTCTCATACGACCATATTTTAATCTAATAAAATTCCAAAATGTGGCTCAAAATTTTATTCACCCTCCTAACAAACAAACCTCCTAATAATATCGAACGACCCCATTCTAACATTTATTGTTTTATTATTGTCCTTCACTAAAACCGCCTTGCAGATGAATAATTAATTATTTTTATATTAATAATTCATGTTGAAATTACTAATTTGCTTGTTTGCTATTTATACCTTTAAATTACAAAAACAAAGGGCCATTTTTTTACCTGTATCAGAATTTATTTAGGAATAATTTTTTTAATTAGTTGATTTAACGGGAACAAAAACATTAGAAAATTGGCCTATATATCTAAAACATACATGAACATTCATCTATATATGACAGCAGAGAATTTCAAGAATTTGAGTATAGTCGTTTTATATGCCATGCGTCATTCATGTTCGTGATAGTTAGGCAAAGTATTGTAATAATTTTTATAATTAAAACATGTGGAATATTATTGAGTTATTAAACACGTTTGTTGCTGAAAATCTTTACACTATACAATTTAAAAATTAGTTTGCGTGCTTGAGTGCTTCAAATGCACATAAATTATTTATTTATCAAAAGGACATCACTGAAAAAAATAAACTCACTTTCTAGTCAATGAACAAATTTTTAAGTCAAGACATGATAAAAAAGCGTTAAGAATTTTATAAAAAAAACAAACAAATTAGTTAATTATATAAAAAAAAAATCTTCAAAGCAGGTAGATTAGTGCTTAAAAGACCCCCTACGGGTCCATTTAATGTTGCCATTAAGCCTATGAAGTAATTAGAATTATAACAATAAACTTATTAAAAATAATTTTCTTTACATTTATATTAATTTAAGCCAATTTATTTGTCAATCCTCTAAATTACCGAATTATCTCTTTTATCTTTGACGCTTTCCTTTGTCATAATCCGAATAAAGATTTCTATTTTTAATTCTACAACGCCTACAATAATTATATTTTAATTGTTTTTAAAATTTAAAGTATCCTTAAATAAGCTTAGCAGATGTGTGTGTATGGTTTGGGATTTTGTTTCAATATTCAAATTATGAATGTTCCTTTTGGGATTAATGGGGTAAATCCCGAAAAGATTAAATGTGATGCAATCGTTTGTGTTCCTTCTAATGACTAATTTTGAAAAAGAATTTTATCCATATTTTATTGTTAGTGTTCACGGTACCAAAATTTAGGCAATCACCACCAATCATGAATAGTCTGTCTTAGAGAAAGTTTTACCAATGATTTAGAGTAGAAAATTGGAATTACTGACGCGAGTAAGGTATTGGATTATTTTTATAAAAATTAAGCTTGTGTATCGTTATTTCAAAACAAACAAAACATGTATGTTTTTATTTTTATAGGAAAAAATACTTACAGTACAGTACAAGAATTCTAAAAAAAAACTGCCGGCTTTAGCACTGCACCGTTTGAATGATGATAAGGGCTTGCAAGGAGATTTTATACCAATCCGATTATGTGGTAGTGTGGTACATCTTAAAAGATCACTTTAACGAACAAAGACCAACCCACCAGCAAGACATGCAAATAAGTCTTTTAGTCTCTCAGTCTTGGTTGTCAGGACTCTGGGCACTCAGTCGATATTATAAAACGGTTATAATTGACTTTAAAGGCAAACATGTCAAAATTTCTATAGATAGGGTAAAGCCTTTTATCGGGAAAAGGATGACGCTTCTATGGAGTAGCAAACTGTTGACGAGCCGCCCAGCTCCTACCCTCAGCTCCCAAATCCAATCCAATATCGTTTTCAGACATTGACTATTCTGAACAATTTGCCCATTCTAGTTTACCTTCTTCGAATCGTTCTGCTTTGGGTCATGCAAACTTCAAAGCTACCGATCGAAACAAGGCTAAAAATTGAGGTTAATTTGTTTTGTCTTTTGAACCACCTTCATTATCATCTACTACAACGACTCGACCAGCAGCCAAATTCTGTAACTGTGAAGCGGTGAAGTGATAAAAATTTCTTCGTTTCTTTTTATTAAAAAACTTATCACTTCACCGCTTCACAATTACAGAATTTGGCTGCAGGACGAGTAACAAAATTATCACAATAATAATGAGATAATTTACAAAAAAATTGAATATGTAATGCAAATTGCTACACATATAGGTCCTACGGAAGTTTCCATTACAAAACAATACAAAGCTTGCTATATAAAGATAAACTAAATGCTCTTTGCATCAATATTTAACAGAGTACTTGGGGTAAAATAAAAAACTTGTTATTTAAAAATGTCTGTTATTTGCATTAAATAAATTGCGCGCAAAATTTTTTTAGTATGACATTTTAATGCAAATTACATCATAATTTCGAGATACTTTGATTATTACGCACCTGCCTAAATTAATCAAACTAAAATAAAAAAATTACAACGGAAAAAATTAAAACATACATACCACCTTAATCACTATTTTGTTATAGACTTTGAGAAGCGATAACTAAAACATACATGAAACGATTTTAACTATATATTTTTAAAAAGGATAATACTCTAGTGAATTTTAAAATTTCATTAATGTATTAAATTGCAGCAAGGTGCATTAAAACTTCTAGCTGTTCTATAGGAATAAATTATGATGCAAGAGTTGTTTTAAATTTTATAGAAATACATTGAAATTAGGTTTAATGCAACATTTACTTTACAATTAAATAATAACCTGCAACGCATAGCTCCTGTTGCAAGACTTGCTTTAAATATTGCAGTTACTTTTTCAACTGTGTAATCACACTCGAAACTAAGCACCCGATAATAAAAGTCTCTAAGTTTCGTTTGACCATAGCAGTCTCACTGGTGGAGGAGCAGGCACTAAGACAAAAAAGGGATTCTCGAGTCCGGATCTCTCTTTCTGACTGATCATTTTCAGTATAAATTTTGTTTGACTATAGAATGTAACGTTTAATTCCTTATACGAAACACTTGCACCCCGATTACTGAAGTCGTGTCCCATAAGGTGACATGACTATAGTCATGTCACGCCGCTTAAAAATTGGTATTATTGAAGTCGGTGACCTAGAAATTGAGGCGACTAAAATGTCAGTGACATCTGTCGTATAAAACGACTTGAGGCGTAAAAAACTTTACTTTCGAATTAACACCCCGATTACCGAAGGCAAGTCATGTCTCTTTAAATGACTAACGTCACATCGCATCAATTTTCGTATTGTTGAAGTCGTTTATTACACCTCAAGTCATTTTATACGACAGATGTCACTTTAAATGATATTTTTCTTGCCTCAATTTTCCATGTAACAATAATTTTTTCAAACGTCTTTAATTGTTTTTGTGAAATTGAAGAAGGGAAAATGTAAGTTTTTTGTAGTCACCTTATGTGACACGACTTCAATATTCGAGGTTTAAAGTCACTATTTTTTCGGCAAACGTTTAAATTTTTTATAAATATGATTTAGACAGCGCGTCATACACCTGAGCCAAACTATGCAAAATATGCGAACTATGTTTTTAAAAAATAATGTATATAACGTAATTATAGAAAAAAACATTACGGAAACAAAACATTTAAAAAAGAAAAGAAAAACGGAAACATTACATTTTTTTTAAAAAGCTTTCTTTATTCGCATTAAAACATTACTTTTTTAAAAACATAGTTCGCATATTTCTCATAGTTTAGCTCAGGTGTATAGCACGCCTTATTATCGTCATATTTACTTCCAAAGATGGAAAAAAACATTTAAATTTGTACAAATAAAATTTTTTTTCGGCAAACGGCTGTAAAGTTTAACTTTACTGCCGCTTGGGAGTTAGCTAAAGTCTTACTTTTTAGCCTGACAGCAAAAGTAATGTCTAGCGGCAGCAAAAGTAACGCCATTTTATTTTATTTTACGGAGGCTGTAAAGTAGCATTTGTTATTTATTAGTTTGTTATTTTTTCAAACATATTGTATAGCCATGACAACAAAAAATAAGTTGATTCTCTTATTATGAAATTTTGAAAAGGCTGCTTTGATAAATAGTACATTATTTAATTAGGAGCTAAAGGGATACTTTATGTGTTGAGTCTATAGTTTGACGGCCGACCGCAGGGAGGCCGACAATTATAGACGAAACACAAAAAGTCACTTTAGCTCCGAATTAAATACACTATTTTTTCGGCAAACGTTTAAATTTTTTATAAATATGAAATTAATACATCAAACTTTTTATAAATATGAATTTGTATCGTCTAATTACTTCCAAAAAAGAGAAAAAAACATTTAAATTTGTATGAATAAAATTTTTTTATCAAAGCAGCCTTTTCAAAATTTCATAATATGAGAATCAACTTATTTTTTGTTGTCATGGTTATACAATATGTTTGAAAAAATAACAAACAGAACAAATAACGAATGCTCTTTTACAGCCTCCGTAATATAAAATAAAAATGGCGTTACTTTTGCTGTCGCTAGACGTTACTTTTGCTGTCAGGCTAAAAAGTAAGACTTTAGCTAACTCCCTAGCGGCAGTAAAGTTAAACTTTACAGCCGTTTGCCGAAAAAATAATTTTATTCATACAAATTTAAATGTTTTTTCTCTTTTTTGGAAGTAATTATGACGATACAAATTCATATTTATAAAAAGTTTGGTGTATTAATTTCATATTTATAAAAAATTTAAACGTTTGCCGAAAAAATAGTGTATTTAATTCGGAGCTAAAGTGACTTTTTGTGTTTCGTCTATAATTGTCAAACGATAGACTCAACACAAAAATTATCACTTTAGCTCCTAATTAAAAAATGTACTATTATCAAAGTATCTTTCAATTCAAAATCCAATGAAAATATTTATTTTTTGTTGTCATAGTGATCTATAACAATTTGTTTAAAAAAATAAACAAATATTATTCATATACCTCATGTAATGTTACTTTTGCTACCGCCGTAAAAATATGGATAAAAATTGCGACTCTTTTTCTGCCGCCGTAAAAACATGAGTTACTTTTTCTTTTGAATACTTTAACCTTCTCCATACCGGTGGTAAAGCTTAATTTTACAGCCGTTTGTCGAAAAAATTATTATATTGATTATTTAAAAAAATGCTGTTTTCCTTTTTTGACAGTGGATAAGAGCTACGTAATATAAATAAGTCACAAATTATCAAACGTTGTTAACAGTGGCGGATTACCATAGAGGCGGAAGAGGCGGCCGCCTCGGGCCCCACATGCCACATGCACAGGGGCCCCCTCGCTACAAATAATATTGATATTTTATAGGTATTCAAATATCAGATGACTGCGTTCATTCAACCAAAGTTTTTAAACCTAAAGATTTTTTTAATATTATCCCACATGTAAATATAGGTTGTCAATTTGTATTACTTTTTTTCATGTATGTATTTATTTTAAATTCTAATTTGATAGTTTTATAATGTTTTAATGTACAAATTCGTTTTCCAATTTGTATAGTAAAAAAACATTTTGTTTTGAAAAGTTCCACTGTTACGAATGAATATTAATACTAAAACTTTATTTGCAATGGGCTGTTATTATATCAATCGCAAAATTATTGATAAAAACAAAATCCAGATAAGCATTTTTTGGATATTTGAAGTATATTTGAGTTTTATGTTTGCATCAATGATTTTGGATTTCTTTTAAGACCTACAATTTATTGAAAGCATTAAACTGAAAACCTCAATTTTAAGCATATAATTGTACATATTTTAAATTAATTTCATATATAACTAAATAAATGAAAACTTTTTAACGTGTAGAATTGAAATCTTTTATTGTATGCGTATGCTTAAAATCCATGTATTTTTTATACAATACATGCTAAATTCATCATTTGGATTGACGTTTGAAAAGGGTTTCCATATGATATGATTGATATAGTATAGGTGCTTTAGCTTTAGTTGTATATTTCGTTTTATCAACGTTGATTGGAAAAAAAGATTGTCTAAAAAATTTGTTTGAAAAATTTGAAAAAAAAGATTGTTTGTAACTGGACGTATTGATACTCAAATAGATCGTGAAATTGAAGTACAACAAAAATACTGGCGGGAAGTTTTAAAAAGAGTTGCAGCTACAGTAAAGCTATTAGCTACTTTGGGTTTAGCATTTCGTGGTCATCGAGAAGATATTGATTCGAACAGAAAAGGAAATTTTATGACATGCATTGAGTACCTATCCCGATTTGATGATTTTCTTAAAAATCATTTGGAGAGGTACAGCCATCCAGGAAAAGGTAATGTAAGTTATTATCACATACCACATGCGATGAATTTATAAATTTAATGGGAACTGAAGTAAAAGAACACCTAATTCAAGAAATTCAGGACTCTTTATATTATTCAATTATTGTTGATTCTACGCCAGACGTGAACCACACTGACCAACTAAGTTTTATATTAAGGTACATTGATAAAGTGGGCGATGCGAGAAACGATTTTTAGATTTTTACAAATTGAAAATCACAATTCAGAATATCTAGCACAGCTTATTTTGAAAACTTTAAACAATTTGTCTTTGGATATTAAAAATTGTCGCGGTCAAACATATATGGCCGGAAAATATAATGGTTTACAAGCCAGAATTAAAACTCTAAGTGAGACCGCCATTTTTATTCCTTGTACAAGTCATACGCTTAATTTAATTGGAAATTATGATAATTTTTCCGATCCTAATTCCAAACATATTAAAAAATTAAGTGAAACAAGTGACAAGATGGTCTGCTGGAGCTGATGCAGTATCCGCCTTGCGGTTTAATTACAAAAATATTAAAAGAGTTCTTATCCAAATTAGCAAAAATGAAGACAAAAAACCGATTACTAAAATTGAGGTTAAAAAATTAGCTAGCTCTTTCGATGAATATGAATTGCCTTACTAACCGTTCTATGGGATATATTATTGCAAAGAATCAATAGTACTAGAAAATCATTTCAAAATATTCAAACGAACTTATTACAAGGAGCAAAACTGTTTAATTCTTTGTCACAATTTATAAGTGATGTTCGGAATGATTTTGAGAGCATAGAAAAGCAAGCAAACTTATTAACAGACAATATTAGCAACAAAGAAGGACGAAAAAGAAAACGCAAAATTATGTATGATGAATCATCTGCAAATGATACACAGCTAGTAGGACGAGAATTGTTT